>JAXLNO010002335.1:0-107374 GCA_038087875.1 Malacoraja senta
GTGTCGCCAGTTGTCGGTAGCTTGCCGTAGCTGGATGTCAACTGGGTGGTAGGTTGTCGTAGACATTGTCATAGACATTGCCGGGTCCAGTCGCCGGTGTTTCAGCGACCTGCTATGACTATGACAGTCGCCTGCAGTCGCCGAAAAAATCGCCTAAGTGGGATAGGCCCATAGGTGTCACTGGTCTTGCAGAAGTCAAGCCCAGATTGAAGATATTAAAGTTCCTGTCATCAAACTTTCAGAATGATTTTCCCTGCAAATAAGGTGAAAAATTAGTGAGACTCCACAGCCAAAGTGCAAACAATCATGTACATTACTTGACTTCCCTCAATCTCCTGTCAGCGTTTAAAGTAGAAACTTTGGGGAAATGTGCAGAAAATCCAGACATTTATCTTTGACTGTAATGCTCCACCATTCAATGAAGTTTGTTGGTCTCAATTCATATTTTGGTGGCCGTAGGCTATTAAAACCATATTTAACTTACCACAGGTGGCACACTGGGACAACAGAGGAAATGTTACAGTGTAGCTTGTTGGGTAATACTGTACTCAGAAGTACTCAATACTGATACATTGTTTTATTCTGCTATCTATCACTAGTACTTATCTTGGGAATGTCACATTTAAGGACTTGTCCCACTTAGGCAATTTTTTTTGATGACTACCGGTGACTAGGCTGTCGCCACATGGTCGCCGGGGTGTCGCCGGTATGGTCATGAGTAGTCTCCTCAGTCGCCCAAAGAGTTGTGGCGTTTTTCTGGTCGCCACTGGATTTTGAAATGTTCAACATTTTTCTGCGACATTCGGCGACCATGGGCTTGTCGTAGCTTGTCTTCTCCTGACGTAGGTGCTGTCGTAGGTTGTCGTAGGTTGTCGCTGGGTGACGTAGGTTGTCGCCGGTGAATTCCATTGTCGTAGTCACCGGCAGTCACCTAAAGAATCACCTAGTGGGACAGGCACTTTACATCTTCTTTTAAAAGCACCAGATTTATTGGACAACCTGATAGTTTCCAAAGCATCCATTTTGTGTTTAAGTTGATTTATCTTTCAATATTTACATGCCAGGCAAATTGTACTGAGCAGGATTCATGTTTCCTGTGTTTGTAAATCACATTTCCAATAAACATTGTAACACTGATGCATTGTTCTGTCAATAATAAAACATTATCCATTTATTTCACAGTATCTGATTCTCTTCTATTGTGGGATTTTAATACTTGACTACCCCAAAATACCAAGGAATGGACAGAGGACAGTAGACAACTAAAGCCTTATCCATCAGTCATATCTCATGAATCATTTGGACTGTACTTCCTTGGCTTTTAATTATTTTGGTGTCCACAATCCAAGGACAAAATTAACCATGTACCCTAATCCAATTGCAGTTTGTCGCAGAGTTCCAAATTGCTAACATTCTGTGGGTAGAAATATTTCCAAATCTCACTCCAAGAAGTCCTGTCTCATTGTTTTTTTAATCTACTCCCCTTTGTTCTTCAATCAAGAAAAATTGGAAACTTGAAATCGACCCCATCAGTTCTCCTTAATGTATTAAAAACTTGTATCAGAGTGATTATTATTCAATCACTTAAACATTCAAACTGTAGAAAAAACACAAATTTGTGTCCAGGAAACATTCTACTAGAAGTACTCAATATGATTAATCATTAAATCAAATAACATTTACTTGTTGGCATTTTTTGGAATAAAACTTGATGATACCTATTTATTTGTTGTATTGTATGACTCGGCATATTCAGGAGTGAGTAACTCTTGTACCCTGTGGTAGGATTTTCACACCAAGACTGCATGACATGATGACATTTCCTGGGCATTTGACGGGCTCCATTTCAAGCATTGCGGGGGAATACTGGCCATAATGTCTCAGAAACAACCACCATTGGTATTCCCAATGAATAAAATGTTAGACTGGAGCTCCGTGTTGCAAGTAAAACTTGTGTTGGGATCGTATTGTTAACATGGCTCAGTGGTGGATGACTGCACGCAATCTTTAAAAATGGCTCCTTACCCAGAACTGTTGTTTTCACTCTGTTTGAATACGTTGAATAATGCTGTTTGCGGCCAAGTGTAACGGAGATGCGTTAACACTGAGGATGGTGAGTACCTGGTGATGGTGGTGGAGGCTGTTACAATCGCGATGTTTAAGAGATGTTTGGATGCCACACGGATATGTCAGGAATGGATGGCTAAGAGATGGTCATTGTGAGCTGCAAGGCTGTTCCTGTGCTGTACTGTTCTATGTTCTATATCCCAATGATAATTGGTGACAAGGATGAACGAAAATTAACCAGAATGTTTTGGGAGCACATGCCTCTTACCTTTTCTGAGATTTTGGAGTTTGTTAGAGCAGCTTGGTTAGAGTCATAGAGTCATGGAGTGATGCAGTGTGGAAACAGGCCCTTTGGCCCAATATGCCCACACCAGCCAACATTTCCCAGCTACACTAGTCCCACCTGCCTGTGTTTGGTCCACATCCCTCCAAACTTGTCCTATCCATGTAACTGTCTGTTTCCTAAATGTTGGGATAGTCCCAACCTCAACTATATCCTCTGGCAGCTTGTTCCATACACCCACCACCCTTTGTGTGAAAATGTTACCCCTCAGATTCCTATTAAATCTCTCCCCTTCACCTTGAACCTATGTCCTCTGGTCCTCGATTCCCCAACTCTGTGGAAAAGACTCTGTGCATCTACCCGATCTATTCCTCTCATGATTTTGTACACCTCTATAAGAACTCCCCTCATCATCCTGCACTCCATGGAATAGAGACCCAGCCTATTCAACCTCTCCCTATAGCTCACATCCTCTAGTCCTGGCAACATCCTCGTAAATCTTTTCTGAACCCTTTCAAGCTTGACAATATCTTTCCTATAACATGGTGCCCTGAACTGAACACAATACTCTAAATGTTCACAGAGACGAAACTCAATGTAGTTGATTTGACCTTTTGAACTTGTTTCAGTTGTGTTTTCAAGATTGCCACTGCAGATGGTATTTTAAATTGACCACAGATTGCACATGCAGAAAAGATGAAGTGCTTTTCACAGCCAATGGAAGGGCAGAAGAGGAAAAGAGGTTCATTTCACTCATTTAAAAATGTTCTGCCTCGAACAAAGCAGTAGACAGATCACTTGAAGAATTGGTTCAACTTGTCAAATAGCAGGATTGTTTCACCAGCAGTCTGATAGTTCAAAGGTATAAAAGTGTAAGAGCTAGAATCAGTTTACAAGGTGAAGCTATTGCAGACTTATTTGTATGTATATTTGTATGTATTGCAAATAAGATACACATTTTATACCCTTAGCAAGTAAGATACAAAATTGCAGGAGATATTGTGGGATCACACAATTGGTGGAATCAGAGATGTGCAGGCTCAAGTGAGGGTTCTCAGTATATCTGAACTTATAGTGGATGTTTGACATTATCTGAAAAGGAGACAGAGATCAAGAAGCATGCAGAGGTCAAGAAGCAAGGGCACTCAGCAAAGGCTCAGAGTGTTAACAAGCTGGGGACCCTTGGAAAAGGGGAGAAATTATCATAGTGTTAATAAACTACAGTGGATTTATGAGTGCAGTCACAAAGAGATTGTTAGCAGTAATCAGGAGAAACCTGGCGAGACAAACCTCTCACCTCTTAACTCACTAAGATACTGGGGATAGCTGAGCTGGGAAAGGGCTTTATTAAAGTAAATAATAGGCAGTGGGTGTGGCGGTGCCTAACGACAGCGGCTCGACTACAGTCGTCCGTCTTTTTTTAAATTTTTGTCTTGTTAAATGTATGTCTTGAGCTTAGTTTTTATTATTTTTTAGCTGTGTATATGTGGGGGGTGGAGGGGGGGGGGATGTGGGGGAAACCGTTAGTCTCTTCCCTGTACGGGGATCTGACTTTTTCCCTGTCGGGGCTCCGGTGTCGTTGGGCCTAACATCGTGGAGCCGGCGGCGGCCTCCGGCCGGGACCATCCTGAAGGCTCCAGTCGCGGAGCCTGGGACCTGACATCGCGGAGCTGGCCGGCTTCGGAGCGCGGAGAGCTATGGTGGCACTCGGCTGCAACCCGACTTTGGAGTTTCGGAAGCTCCGGCTGCAGGCCCGGTGGACAGAAACATCGGGAGCTCCAGGTCCCTGGTGGGAGACGGCTTTTTGGAGCTCCCGCAACGGCAACTTCTCCCGCTGGAATCGCGGGGTTTAAAGGACACGGAGCCGGGGCCTAACATCGCCCGGCGTGGCTAAATGGCCACAGGACTTACCATCGTCTGCCGGGGGCTTTAACACCGGAGCCCCAGTTCGCCTCGACGCTGCAGTTGGACTGCTGGACCGCGGGTGAAGAATAAAGGGAAGAGATAAGACTTTGCCTTCCATCACAGTGAGGAGGTGTTGGAGACTAGTAAGATTAAACGAGAACTTACCTAAGTTTGAAGTTTGATCTTTATTTTATGAGGAGTTACGTAGGTGATTACGTGAAGAACCCCGCCAGTGCGCCTGCGCGTCAATCTTCAAAGCAGCGGTGTGAAATCACAAAAAACAACAACCGAAGTAATATAGTCTCATACTAAAACGAGTAAGACAAGAACTTCCATCTGACCTTTATGATAGAGGGTAGGGTCGTGGTGGGCACGTAATCACCTACGTAACTCCTCATAAAATAAAGATCAAACTTCAAACTTAGGTAAGTTCTCGTTTAATCTTACTATTTTACTTCGGAGTCACGTGAGTGACTACGTGAAGATTTTAAAGCTTTGTGATTTCATGCCGTGGATCAATCCCGGCTTCTCACTGCATAGATTGACTCGGAACGAGAATAATCAATCATGCATTCATAATAACATTTGTACCACAAATGCAGTAATTCATTTCAAGAATGAAATGAATCAGATCCCCTTTAAACCAGAGGAATTTACACAGAACTTAAAATAGTTTCTGCAAACAACCCCGCATTAACAATAGGCCGATGGTAAAAATGTTGAAACATCAACTCATTGGACCACCCGGCGGCTGCGAGGATATGGTCGACGGGCCCGTCTTTTGCCCTGGCCGCCGACATTTCTGCTGCCCTAGTCGAGTGAGACGTAAAAACATAAGTGTTAATACCAGCAGCTGTTAAGACTTCTTTTATCCATCTGGAAATAGTCTGTATTGAAACTCTCTTGTGTGGTTTCTTGTGTGTGATCAAAAACCCAGTTTCCGTATTCTCAAATTCTTTGTGACCTCAATGTATTGTAATAAATATGTCTTAATACAGAGACATGGATCATTTGGATATGCTGCCAGCATAATTTTAAATCCTGTCACACCTGGCCTAATTTGCTTTAGTAGGTCATAGATATAGAATGTAACCTTGTCTTCAGTTACTTCCATACTGTCTATTTGTAATTTTCCAAGTGTTTGCACTCGTTGTGCTGTCACTCATGCCATAAACATGAATACTTTCATACTGAGCTTGGCCAAAGATAAAGACACACTTGGAGACCATTCACGAAGTAGTTTCAGTACCACACTTACATCCCAGATTGTCACGTACCTAGGTTTCGGTGGTTTGGAATTAAAGATTCCTTTCATTAGTCTGGAAACAATTGGGTGTGACCCAATTGAGTTTCTTTCTGAATCCAGAACCAAATATGAGGACAATGCACTTCTGGCTGAATTAATTGCACTACAACTCAGACCTTCATCATAATAAAGTTTTGACAGAAATTCTAAACATTTGAAATATCTGCAGTACTTTATTGCACATTCTTTTGTACCCAGAACTCTTCCCATTTCTTAATATAAGAAAGGTACTGTTTTTGAGTGCTCTTCCTCCAGGCTGCCGTAAGCATGTCCACAGTATGCTCAGACAGTCCTCGTCCCAGAAAAGGCATTCTCAAAACCTGCAAATCAACAAGTCCAAACGATCATATAATGGATGTTGTTCCCCTGTACAGGGTGCAGCAATAAATTACTCTTTTTTGGGACTTTCATCAACATTTGTGTTGTTAATTCTAATATCAACGGATACCATGGCTGTGTAGGCCAATCTGGTACTACCAATACCCTTGAAGCAGCATCTTGCCTGATTTTAAGCAAACATTGGCTTATGAGGCAGAAAGGTGGAAATATATATGAAAACATACCACCCCAATGTAGCGAGAAAGCATCAATCGCCACTGCTCCTGGATCTGGTTTCCATGAGACATATCTCGATAGCTGATGATTCAAGTCGATGTCGGTCATTCCAAATCCGATGACTATATCATTGAATACCTCTTGATTCAACATCCATTCTTTATTATCATGGAACTTTTCGTGACCTGGTGTCTGCTATCGTTCATTCTACCTGGTAGATAGATAGCTGAAATCCAAATGTTCTTTTCAATACACCAAGCCCAAAGTTGATTAACCATTTTGTCACAAGACACCGACTTAATTCCATATCATTAATATAAACAACTACTGTTGTGTTATCAATTTGAACTTGAACATGCTTATTATTTGTGTTAGAACAATAAGCTTGGAGCCCATAGAAACATCCTAGAAGCTCCAAATAGTTAATTCCCCATGTCTGCAGTAACAATGACTCTTCCTGATTCCATCTGCCTCCTCAGCTAGATGTTAAGTCAGTTGCACCCCATCCTGGTGCACTGGCATCAGTTTGTAATATCATGGAAGGTTGTTCAATCAGCACTTTGCTGGAACTGCTTGAGACATGTAGAATCCACCACTGCAGATCAGAAACAGCATTTGTTGTTAGTTGCATGGTTCTATCAAAATGACCAACATGCATTCTCGGTGCCTGTTCTTTAAGTCTCTGCAGCTGTTGATAATGTAATGGTCCGAATTGGACTGCTGGGAATGCTGCTACTAATTTTCCCAGTACACGAGCCACCTGTCTAATTGAAGGTTTTTGCTCGTTTATGAGATTACTGCAATCTTTAATCAAATCCACCCTTTTCCCCGGGCAAAGTAGTATTCATTTGGACTGAATCAATTGTGAACCCCAAATAATTAATAGAGGTACATGGTGTTAACCTAGATTTCTGTGGATGAATTAGAAACCCCAAATTTTCAAAAGTTGATTTCACAACTGCAACAGATACTTCTGTTGACTGTTTTGTCTTTCCTATAATCAAGACATCATCCAAATATGCCATTAGTACATGCCCCTGGCTACTCAGCAAGCCCAGAATTGGTTTTAACAATTTTGTGAATATTCTGGGTGCAGATATTAACCCATTAGGCAGATCTTTGAACTGCCACAACTGGTTCATCCATTTAAATTTAAGATACTTCCTATCTTCTGAATGAACAGACACTGAATAATATGCATCTTTCAAGTCTATAGTTGCCATATAACATGCTTCTGAAATAAGCTGTTTGGCAGTCACAAATGTTTCCATTTTAAAATGTCTAAATTGCACAAAAGGATTCAGATTTATCAAATCTACAAGAATCCTACATCCTCCATCCTTTTTTGATCGAGGGAATATATTTGACACAAATTGGTGACTTTGGTAGACTGATTTTTCAATAACCCCTTTTTTATATAGGGTTTCAATTGCAACCTGAACCTCCATCACTTCTTTTTGTACAAAGTGCAGAGTTCGGCTAGGAACATGCTGAACAGGCAAATCATAATTTGGATTGAATTCAATTAGAAATCCTTGTATATTATTCAGGATTACCACATCTGAAGTAATTTTCTTCCAATTATTATAGAAGAAATGTAACCTGCCTCCAAATTTTGGACTTAATCCAGTTAGTATGTTCCCATGAGAACCAGGTCCACCTACCTCTTGAGTCATTTGAGTACCCTGAGATTCCTGGGTTCTCCCGGAAGCACGCCCACTGGTTCTTGCTCCCGCTGCAGGCCGCCAACTACGTCCCTGCGTTGATGAGCGACTTGGTCCAGGATCCGTATGACGTCTGAAAGGATACTTCCTCTTTACAGACTTCACAACCATTGATGTCTTCATCAATCCTGTTTTCGCTTCATCTTCCAACTCTTTAATATGTCTCCCGAGATCTCTCCAAAGAGTAAGTTGGGTAATTTGTATATTACTTGGTTTGCAGAGTGCTGCGAATTTCGGATTCATAGTAGACCGTATAGCACTTCTCAAAGTGGGTGCTGCATAGCAACCCCAGTGCTTGCTGATGCAACTTCGTCATCTTTTGGTTGTTACCTGCTATTCTGGTTAAAGCAGTTATTCCAGAACCCAGCAGCTTTAATATTCTCTGCAACTGATTCCAGATACTCTTGCAGTCTCATCCATTTCATGCTGTTCCAGCTAATGGTAAACCAAGTAATTTATTAAGGAGGCCAGTTCTTCCTAATTGCTCTCCTGACCCTGACGGGGCAGCGAATCCTACTACCAGGGGTGGAACATCTGGCAGCTGCCTTTCATTGCCTTGTACAGCCTCACCGTCAGAGTTGGGGTCTGAAATCTCATGACCCGTAGCACGCTCCTCATTCCTGAGGGTGCATTCCATCAGCCCTGAGCCAGGTGCTGTTAAGCTGCTCCTGCAGCTTGGATTACAGTACACTCCTTCCTGAGTGAACTTTTGCTCCAACAACCTTTGAAAAAGGCTTCTATTTGGGCAATACGCTCGAAAGCAGTATCTAGCCCTGTACCAGGAGCTGTTTGAGCTGTTTCCAGCAGCTTGGCTTTCAGAACACTCCTCCCTGAGTGAACTTTGCTCCAACAGCCTGTGTAAAAGGCTTTCTATTTGGGCAATACGCTCTAAAGCAGTATCTAGCCCTGGAGCTTCTTCATTGCCTGGGACTCCCTCCGTTGGGATTTAAACTTTGTCTTTTGCCCGACAGGCGCTGACTGTGTTTTCACCAGCCCCAGGTCCACAGTCGCTATGCTCACCGCTGGCGACTGTACCGGGGTTTAGAGGCGGTTGGTCTCTAACCGCGGACTCCCGACTTTCCCGACTTCTGTCGGCTATGTCGCTCACCTCTTCCCCCTGTCCGCTTTTTCCCATTGCGTCTGTGGAAAAAATCGCCATAGACCCACAGTAAACGGACCTGGAAAACCTGTAAAAAAGTTTTTACTTACCTTGTAGTTGAAAAACTACAAACCACTCGAGGAGCACTGCTCCTCACGTCCGTTTGCGTCAAGGCGTCTGACGTAATGACGCGCAGGCGCACTGGCGGGGTTCTTCACGTAGTCACTCACGTGACTCCGAAGTAAAATCACTGTGATGGATGTTTATGTAAACTGTGTTAAGTGTAGGTCTTGGGTTTTTTTGTAATGTAAAAAACTGTAGTAATGAAATTTCGTTCAAGCCTAGGTTTGAATGACAATAAATAGCATTCCATTCAATAATTCACAGAGTCATGTCGTATTTCTTATTTGTGTGTCAATTGTCAAAGAATTAGGCAGCTTTTTTATTTAGACAGCCAGAGAGGCTTGAATACTCTGCTCTAAACATTGCTGCAGTTTAGGTCTACAGTATATAAGTATATATATACACAAAAAGCAAAGTAAGGCCATGTCTACCAGGGTAGCTTGCTGTAAAGGCAGCAACTCTACCGCTGTGTCACCCGTGTGTGAAGACAATGAGAGGTGGCATAAATTAACAAAGCTCATTCTTCAGATTATCAACGGGAAAGGATAACATTTGATGGGCCAAAACTAACCATCAAAGATGAGGCTGGTTGAGTGAGCGATGAGGGACATGAAGAATCTGTGTGTTTCAGCTGTACTCGACACTGTGTTTTGTGGATCATTCCTGTCAAAGGAGCTGGGGCACCAGTTGCTGAAGCTAACTGCTGAGTTCATGCAGTGACTGGGATTGGAGATGTTTTTGGTTCTCAGTCTTGTTCCTACAGCTGCTCTCTGCATACAGTCAGAGCAAGTTGACTAGTCAGTTGAGTATAGGAGCAAAGAGGTCCTTCTGCAGTCGTACAGGGCCCTAGTGAGACCACACCAGGAGTATTGTGTGCAGTTTTGGTCTCCAAATTTGAGGAAGGACATTCTTGCTATTGAGGGAGTGCAGTGTAGGTTTACAAGGTTAATTCCCGGGATGGCGGGACTGTCATATGCTGAGAGAATGGAGCGACTGGGCTTGTATTCACTGGAATACACTTGTATACTCTGGAATTTAGAAGGATGAGAGGAGATCTTATTGATTATAAGATTATTAAGGGTTTGGACACGCTAGAGGCAGGAAACATGTTCCCGATGTTGGGGGTCCAGAACCAGCGGCCACAGTTTAAGAATAGGGGTAAGCCATTTAGAACGGAGATGAGGAAACACATTTTCACACAGAGAGTTGTGAGTCTGTGGAATTCTCTGCCTCAGAAGGCGGTGGAAGCCAGTTCTCTGGATACCTTCAAGAGAGAGCTAGATAGGGCTCTTGAAGATAGCGGGGTCAGGGGATATGGGGAGAAGGCAGGTACAGGGTACTGATTGTGTGGATGATCAGCCATGATCACATTTGTGAGGAAGGGGTTAATAGGTATAGTTGATTTAGACAAGAACCCATTGTCTAGTAGGGAGTATAGTAGGGAGTATAGAAGGGAGAATAGGGGGAGTAAAGAACAAGTACAGATGGTGACTTTTCAAGGATGAGAACAGAGAAGATAAGGAGACCGTCCATTCTGGAATTAGGGTAAGGGTCATGAAAAACTCTCTATGCGCTTGCGTAATGAGATAAATGAATATTGCAAACACGCCCATCATGACAAGATGTCTCATTTAAATGTACATGCGATGTATGATCTGGGAGGTACCAGGGGTGGTACCTGTAGAGTGTGCACCTCAGTGCTCTGATTTGACAAGAGCCCGAAGGGGAGGAGTAAATGTAACAAATGTAAAATGATGTGAATAAGAGAGAGATGAATTCCATCCCTCGGTGTGTCTTGACAGGGGAGACACCCAACTCTGCAGACTTGCTAATAAATAAACTTGTTTCTCTACATTCTCTACGCATCGTGAGTCTTCTTTCACAATTTGCGCCTGACAGCCTGGGGGCTCGTCCTCGGGATCCCCACTCCGGCCAGCTGGCGACAGTATACGGAAGAAGGGATGGTGCACCCCGTTGATTTCAGCGGTCCCTGACCCCTAGATTGTCGTCAGCGGTTTGAGCGAGTGATATCCAGGACCAGAGATTAGAGAAACAAGTGGGAAATCCGATCGGGAGGAAGATCGGTGGGAAAATCGCGAGGGAGCCAAATCGAGTGATTCTTGTGCACAGGACCCGGGTAAGAAAACTGACTATTAAGTACTACTCGGGCGATTGATAAGACCTTGTGGATACCGCCCTGAAGAATTCAGGGGTCTGTACGGGCAAGGCAGGAAAGGCGGGAAAAGATCGGGGGGAAATTCCGATCGGGAGGATGGGCCATGAGAACGGAAAGCCCACCAGGGAGGGGAAGGGCGGTAAGCCCGACCCCAGCATTCTGCCTGATAGTCCGTTGGGGCGAATGCTGAGCCTCTGGGGGCAGAGAAATACCCAGGGATTGGATAAGACAAAAATGATTCGATTCTGTTATTTTGAGTGGCCAAAACACCCAATCAAAGGAGACTCGGTCTGGTGGCCGAAGAATGGGTCAGATGAGGATTGGGTGTGACAGGCATTGAATGTATATGTGAATAATAAATCTAACCTGTTGATAGAAGAAACCATGTATGCCGCGGTATGGGAGACGGGATGTAATCTGTTAAAATTAAAAGAAGACGCTGAACAGTCAAGCCCCTCTTCATCCTCATGGGATATACTGGAGAACCTACCTCCTCCCTATGTACACCCACCACCCGGAGTAGCACCACCGATCTCACCCCCGCCTCCACTTGCGGCGGCGGTGGAAGAGGTGACACCCGGACCCGCTCAGGTGGTAAGGAGAAAGGTCAGGGTAAAGCAAGAACCTAATAACAATGTTACTGACGGTGATGACACCGACAGTGAACCACCGGACCCCAGGAGTGAGGACGAGAAGGAGATGAAAAGACAGGAGGCGGCTGGGGTAGATGAATCAAATCACCCGCCACCGAGAGAGAGAGTCAGGAGGTCGGACAGAGTAAAAAAAATACCGATAAAAATTAGACCCTTAAGGGAGGTACCCATGGGAGGACCCCACGGGGGAATGGGATTTGTTAATGTCCCCTTAAACAGCACCGAGGTAAGGAACTTCAAGAAGGAGATGAGAAGCCTCCTTGAAGATCCTTTAGGTCTGGCGGAACAGATAAATCAATTCCTTGGGCCAAACACTTATACATGGGATGAGTTGATGGCCATTATGGGGAATCTCTTCACATCAGAGGAGAGGCAAATGATTAGGGCAGCGGCAATGAAAAAGTGGGAACAGGAGAACCCGCCATGGCAGCAAAATGCGGCGGCGGCAGATAAATTCCCAGTACAAGAGCCAGATTGGGACAAGGGGACAGCAGCAGGATGAGGGAATATGAGGGACCTGCGGGATATAATTATAAAAGGGATAAGAGAGGCAGTACCCAAAGGACAGAATTTTGAACGAGCATTTGAGAATGGACGGCAGAAAGATGAGGCCCCGACAGCATTCCTTCAAAGACTCAGGAATAACATGCAACAGTATTCCGGAATAGATCCGGACTCAGAGGCAGGACAACAACTGCTCAGGGCCAATTTCGTGACCAAATCCTGGCCTGATGTAAGGAAGAAGTTAGAAAAGATGGAAGATTGGAATGAGAAAGTACTGTCTCAGTTACTTACGGAGGCCCAGAAAGTGTACGTGCGAAGGGATGAGGAAAAACAGAAGGGAAAGGCAAAGATTATGTTGCAGGCAGTAAAGCAAGTAGTAGACCAGGACAAGGGAGGTACAGGATGGCGAGGGAGTTACTCCCGAGGCAGGGGAAGAGGATTCGGCAGAGGCCGCGGAAGAGAAGGATATGGAGAAGGATATGGAGAGGGATATGGAGAAGGATTCGGCAGGGGCCGGGGAAACACGAGTACGGGACGAGGTTGGAAGACAGGACCTTTAATATGTTATTTTTGTAATAAGGAAGGACACTTCAAAAGGGAGTGCCCTGAGCGTGTAGCGGAGTCCCGTACGTACAGTATGATGGAGAATGAATAGGGGGGTCAGGGGTTCCCGTCCCTGGGGTCGGGGGACTATAGAAGGGAACCCTTGGTAAATTTAAAAATAGGACCCCAGGGAGAAGATACGGTGTTCATGGTAGATTCAGGAGCGGAGCGATCAAGTGTAACCAAAGTACCAATAGGTATGAAGGCAGGACAAGGGAGAATTAAAATTACCGGAGTAGGGGGGACTGTAATGGTAGCTCCCGAGATAGGAGGCGTGAATGTAAGGTATGGACTTAATCTTAGTACCTCAGGCTGGTATAAATTTAATGGGCAGAGATTTACAAATACAATTGGGGATAGGCACAGCACCGGTAGAGGGAAGGATAGTGGTCCAGCTGTATACTCTAAGGGAGGCGGATGAGCAAAGAATTAATGACCAAGTATGGGCCAAGGAAGGAAACAGAGGAGGTTTGCAAATACCCCCTCTACAGATAGTATTAAAGGACGGTGCCGACATAGTACGAGTAAGACAATACCCCATTTCAACCGAGGGACAAAAAGGCTTACAACCAATCATTGAGAATTTATTGAAGGACGGGGTATTGGAACCATGTATGTCCCCCTACAATACTCCGATCCTACCAGTCCGAAAGACCGACGGGACGTTTAGACTCGTACAGGACTTAAGGGAATTGAACAAGGTAGTCCGAGCCCGACACCCGGTAGTACCTAACCCTTACACCATCATGGGACGGATACCCCCAAGCCACAAATGGTTTAGTGTGGTAGATTTAAAGGACGCTTTCTGGAGTTGTCCGCTGGCAACAGAGAGTAGAGACTTATTCGCCTTTGAGTGGGAAAACCCTAACACCGGGCGAAAGCAACAATTCCGGTGGGCGGTGCTCCCTCAAGGTTTTACAGAATCACCAAATTTATTCGGCCAAATTTTAGAGCAGGTACTGGAGGATTTCCCAGGTCACGGGGAAACGCAACTATTACAGTACGTGGACGACCTTCTCTTGTCAGGAGAGAGGGAAGAAGAAGTAAGGGACGCCACGATAGTCCTGTTAAACTTCTTGGGGAAGAAGGGGTTAAGGGTGTCCCGTAACAAGCTTCAATTTGTGGAACAGGAGGTAAAATATTTAGGACACCTGATAAGCGGAGGAAAGAGACGAATAAACCCCGAAAGGATAGCTGGAATCACGGGAGTTCCACTCCCGAGGAATAAGAAAGAAATCCGGAAATTCCTGGGGTTGATAGGATACTGTCGATTGTGGATAGATGATTACGCCCGACAGGTGAAATTCCTGTATGATAAATTGGGAGAAGAAAAAGACAAGGTTAAGTGGACCCCTGAACAGGAGGTGGAATTTGGGAAATTAAAGAACAGTCTGATCACTGCTCCCGTGTTGGCCCTACCCTCGTTAGAACAACCTTTCCATCTCTTCGTAAATTCAGACAAGGGAGTGGCACTAGGGGTACTTACACAGAAGAGAGGGGGGGACCGACAGCCGGTGGCCTTCCTCTCAAAAATATTAGATCCAGTCTCCAGGGGATGGCTGGGATGCATACAAGCGGTAGCAGCCACTGCAATATTGGTGGAGGAGAGTAGAAAATTAACCTTTGGAGGAGCTCTGGTTGTTTCTACGCCACACACAGTAAGAACCATACTCACTCAGAAATCCAACAGATGGTTAACGGACTCTAGAATTTTAAAGTACGAGGCCATCCTGATGGAAAAAGACGATTTGAGTATAATTACGGATAAGAACCTTAACCCGTCCCAATTCCTGTATCCAGCAGAAAAACAGGGCGATGAGGGAGAGGACCCAGTACACTGCTGTAGTGAAATAATAGATTTACAGACAAAAAGTAGAGAAGACTTGGAAGAACAACCTCTGGCTGAGGGCAGCCGGTGGTTTATAGATGGGTCCTCCAGGTGTATAGATGGAAAAAGACATAGTGGGTACGGTATAGTGAACGGGGAAATTATGGAGGAAATTGAAAGCGGTAGGCTGCCTGGTAGTTGGTCAGCCCAATCTTGTGAAATATATGCATTAATGAGAGCTTTGGAACTATTGGAGGGGAAGGAAGGAACAGTGTATACCGATTCAAAATACGCCTTTGGGGTAGTACACACCTTTGGGAAAATCTGGAAAGAACGAGGAATGATAACAGCTCGAGGGAAAGAATTAGCGCATGAGCAATTGATAGGACAGACACTGGAGGCCTTGCAGAAACCAGAAAGAATAGCCATAGCACATGTGGCAGGGCATCAAAAGGGTAACACCCTAGAGGCCAGAGGAAATAGGGCAGCAGATGAGGTTGCAAAAAGAGCAGCCACAGAACAGACGGTAGAAATGATGTCACTAATACCTTTAAGGGAACAAGAGGAAAAGATACCAATCTTTAGTGAGAAAGAGCAGGAACACATGAGGGAAATGGGAGCCCGGCTTACCCCAAATGGGAAATGGTGGACACCGGATGGAAAGCAGCTATTGAACAAAGAAATTATAAGGGAGTTATTAGGGAGGCTGCACGGGCAAAGCCATTGGGGAACCCAAGCCCTCTGTGACACCCTCCTCAGAACCTACGCTTGCCGTGGGATGTATACCATGGCCAAACAAGTCATAGGGGGCTGTGTAATATGTCAGCGAATTAACAAGAAAATCATGAGAGCAGTCCCAGGAGGAGGACAACCATTGGCAATTAGGCCCTTCCAAAGAATACAGATAGATTTCACCGAGTTGCCCCGGGTACAAAGATGGAAGTACCTGTTAGTGGTAGTGGACCATTTCACTAGATGGGTAGAGGCATTCCCCACAGCAACTGCCACCTCACAGGCGGTAGCCAAGGTATTATTGGAGCAAATTATACCCAGATATGGGATTGTGGAAACAATAGACTCGGATAGAGGGACCCATTTTGCCTCCAAGACACATAAAATGATATGTGAAGCACTAGGAATTGAATGGAAGTTGCATACACCGTGGCATCCCCAGAGCTCCGGAAAGGTGGAAAGAATGAATGGCACCTTGAAGACCCAAATCACCAAGTTAATAGAGGAAACGAGACTCCCCTGGACTAAGTGCCTTCCGATAGCCTTGTTGAGAATCCGCACGGCACCTCGGAAAGACATAGGGGTATCACCATATGAAATGTTATTCGGGCTCCCATACTTAGGGGAGATAGAAGGGGTCCCAACAATACAAGGGAATGATGTATTCCTAAGGAACTATTTACTGGCAGTGTCCCAATCTCTTGCAGAACTAAAAACTAAAGGATTGCTGGCCCAGAGCCCGCCACTGGACTTCCCGATACACTCAGTCAAGGCTGGGGACTGGGTACTAATAAAAACGTGGAAAGAAGAAAAGCTGCAACCTAAGTGGACTGGACCCTACCTGGTGTTACTAATCACCGAGACAGCAGTACGAACAAAAGAGAAAGGGTGGACACACGCAAGCCGATTTAAGGGTCCTGTGGAGGCCCCACCAGACAATATCAGCCCGTGGACTGTGCGCAAAGGAGAGGAACCATTGACTTTGGTATTCACCAAGACCCCGCACGGAAAATGAAGACTTCATGCTGGTGGATCGTGTGTTGGGTGGTTACCCAACTCGTGAGTAATATAACATGTATAAAAATCACAATACCACAGAATAGAAAGTCCACCACCATCCCATTTAACGTATGTAAAGGAAAATGGTGGTGCGGATATAGAATGTATGTATGCACCCATCCCTGTAAAGATTGGCACGCGGTGTTTACTTCATCAAAATATGGGTGGCATCGAACCACCTATCAAACTGATAGGTGGAAAGTATATAAAAACCCAAATGAAGGATTGCCAGGACGCGTATATGTAAGCATACAGAGTGTTCAAATGAAGGAAAGTGGTAGGTATTGGATATGTGCAGAAAGAACAGGGAAGGACGCATGCCTGAGGTTTGAGATAGAAGTGAAGCGGGACGGGAATATGGTAGAATATGAGGATGGGAGGGAAAGGTTCCAGATAGATGACAGTCAGAGTAGGAATCCCTGGGCAACACCAGCACCACCTGTCACCACGGAAAATGAGCCTAAGGATTTGAAGATAATGATAGTAGCAGGAGAAACAGAATTAAGGCAGTTATATGAGGAGGGAATACCTACAGGAGGAAAGGGAGCCAACGCCTGGCTTGCCTGGATGATGTACACGGCCAGGAGTATGCAACACACCAATTGCTACACCTGCGCCGGAGCTAAGCCTCAGCTGGTTCCAGTACCATTTCCCTTGAATTGGGATAGAACACCTGGGGCTATGCCATGTATACTACAGCTATTCACGAATCCCAACCTACCAAAGGATGCGACCTGCCAGAGTTATCATTACCTATTCCCGGCTAGCAACAACAATACAAAGGGCCAAAGGACAGACCCACGACCTCCCCCATTTAGAACTCCCCTTGGGGAGGAGGGATTTGAGTGCTATACCAGATATAACCCAGATGGACAGAAAATGGGGGAGGTGCTGAACTGCAATCAGACGTATAACATAACGGCTGAGGGGCAGGGGCCACTGTTCAAAAGCTCTTGGCTGAGAAAGCAGATAGTCAGTAGAGCTGATGTCTGGTGGTGGTGCGGGGAGAATACCCTGTGGCCCCGGTTACCGGGGTCATGGACGGGAACCTGTACCCTCACACAACTGATGATGCCCTTCACCATAGCAGTAGAACATGCTGTAGAACTCAATGAAGGAAGCCGACGACAGAAGAGAGGGGTGAGAGGATCATTCGACACACACATATATATAGATGCGATAGGGGTGCCAAGAGGGGTACCCGATGAATTCAAAGCCAGAAACCAGATAGCTGCGGGTTTTGAGTCCATGCTCTTCTGGTGGTCCACAATTAATAAAAATGTGGACTGGATCAACTACCTATACTACAATCAACAACGCTTTATAAATTACACTCGAGATGCGGTTGAAGGATTAGCGGAACAACTGACAGATACCAGCCTAATGGCTTGGCAAAATCGCATGGCCTTAGACATGCTACTGGCTGAGAAGGGAGGGGTGTGTGTAATGTTTGGGGAACAATGTTGCACCTTCATCCCCAACAACACTGCTCCTGATGGGTCAGTATCAAGAGCCCTAGCAGGTCTCACCTCCCTGTCTATCGAATTGGCCGAGAACTCCGGAGTAGACACCTCCTGGACCGGGTTTCTAGACTCCTGGTTTGGGAAATGGAAGCACATCTTTACATCAGCCCTAACATCAGTGGTAGTTATGATGGGGTTGCTGTGCCTATTTGGATGTTGTATCATTCCCTGCGTACGGGGGTTGTCTCAGCGATTGATAGAGACAGCCCTGACCAAGAATAACGCCGCCATGATGGCCTTTAAAACACAGTATGATCAGCGAGAGGAAGATAAAGAGGCGAAGATTCTGCTGCTAGCATTAGAGAAGGGGCAGATAGTCTAAATCAAAGATTACAGTAGCAAAAGTAAAAGTGTGGATTGTGAGGAAGGGGTTAATAGGTATAGTTGATTTAGACAAGAACCCATTGTCTAGTAGGGAGTATAGTAGGGAGTATAGAAGGGAGAATAGGGGGAGTAAAGAACAAGTACAGATGGTGACTTTTCAAGGATGAGAACAGAGAATATAAGGAGACCGTCCATTCTCGAATTAGGGTAAGGGTCATGAAAAACTCTCTATGCGCTTGCGTAATGAGATAAATGAATATTGCAAACACGCCCATCATGACAAGATGTCTCATTTAAATGTACATGCGATGTATGATCTGGGAGGTACCAGGGGTGGTACCTGTAGAGTGTGCACCTCAGTGCTCTGATTTGACAAGAGCCCGAAGGGGAGGAGTAAATGTAACAAATGTAAAATGATGTGAATAAGAGAGAGATGAATTCCATCCCTCGGTGTGTCTTGACAGGGGAGACACCCAACTCTGCAGACTTGCTAATAAATAAACTTGTTTCTCTACATTCTCTACGCATCGTGAGTCTTCTTTCACAATTTGCGCCTGACACATTGATTGGTGGTGCTGGCTTGAAGGGCCGAATGTTCTACTCCTGCACCTATTGTCTATTGTCTATTGTCATAAACGGGTGCTAGATTTCTACCCAACCTCCGCAGGCTGATGTTCCTTTTTGTTCTGGTTTACTTCCACCATTGACAGATTGCTATCACTCTTTTACATTAAGGACCACCTTCATCCATGAATGGATGCTATCTCTGTCCGCAAGTAAGGTGCACATCCCCCATGGTTAGATGTTCACTTTCCTTGTTCATGATCTCCGGCTCTTGCTTGAAGTGACAATCCATTCCATTCCATTCACTTCATTTTTGATCTCCATCAGACATTGCCCCAGCAATGTGGCAGGCAGTAGGGTGCTGCCTGACCCGCTGAGTTCAATCAGCATTTTGTGTCTGTCTTTGGTCTTCTCCCTCATGGGCCTGTCCTGGGAGGAAACGTGATTCAACAACAAACGATTGACAACATTCTTTATGACTAAATGTGTCGATCTGTGTCACTTCTGTATCTTAACAAATATCCAAGCCAAGTGACAATGATTCTTGTCGCCAACACCCAACTGTAACTGATGAAATGGGTTGTGAATTCAGAGACAAGGTGGGAGGTGGCTGTTTATTGGAGAAACAATGCCCCTGTACGATGAAGTAATGCTTCAATAATCGTTGCCACGGAGACATCACTACATGATTGAACTGAATCATAACAATTTGCAATGCTGTGACACTGGTGTTTTATGTATCCAGAACATAACACATCTGCTACTTGCTAAAAATGCTGGAAATACTCCACAGGTACATCAGCATCTGGGAGGGAGAAATAGAGTGATTTCAGGAGATTAACCTTTTATCAAAGATCAATGAGATTAAATCTACAGTATATTCTATTTGTCTCTCCACTGATTTTGCAAATCTCTCCACGAGATTTTAAAATATTTGTTGTGTTTCATTGACACTTTCAACATCTCGAGCCAGTTACCAACCTACGACTACCCATGACTATTTACGACTACCATCACGACCTACCACAACCTACCTACGACCTACCTACGAGTAAAAAGTATCAATTTTTTCCATGCCAACCTTTTTTTTACTCATGGACATTTTTTATCAGGCTGGAAAAAAATGCAGCAACCTACTTGAGGCCACGAGTACGCGGAGACCACGCACGAGCATGAGGAAGAGTTACGAAGACCTCCTACGACCTCCTACGACCTTGTGGCGACCATGCTGTGCGAGTATGAGTCAAGGGCAAACTCGGCAGAGGTCGCCAATTAGTCCGTGAAAGTGGGACAGGGGCTTTAAATGTGCATAGGTTGTGCTGGAGTAACTCAGTGGGACAGGCAGCATCTCTGGAGAGAAAGAATGGGTGACGTTTCTGGTCGAGACCCTTCAGATTGAGTCAGGGGAGATGGAAACTAGTGGTATGGAAGGGTAAGGTGTGAAAATGACTGATCAAACAGACGATGATCAAGTATAAGTAGAACGGGTTATTGTTAGCTGAAGGGAAGGTGACAACGAAGCATACAAACAGTAAAATTAATCAGACCAGTGAAACTTGTCGGGGAACGAGAGTGGGGGAGGGATGGAGTGTGAGGGAACGCAAGGGTTACTTAAAGTTTCCATTTCTTTTTCTAAGTTTCTGTTTCTCAGCTCAAATTCTTTAGATTTTGTGTCTTTAAAGGCTATTCTCTAGCTGCCGACCCTCAAGCCAATGGAAACGTATTCCCCAGAGACTGCGCATGATTCTGAACAAATTCTATCAAATTCGCCCTCAATGTCTTCTGTTCTGAGAAACAACTCAGCTTGTCCAGTCTCACCGCAAAAAAATACGGTGACATTAATCAAAGTGGGAATTGCTATCTAAAATGCCGTGAACCCTATTGTTTCCAGGAATAGTATTGATTACATGGTTCATGGCTGTGACAGAGGCTATAGAGGGTTAACAATATTACAGCTCTATAGAAGAGGGAAAGACCAGTCAGCCAACTGAATGGTATTAGAGCCTCAACACTGGTGTTGGTCTTAGAAAGGATGCTGATATTAGTTTGCAAATACTGCTGTGGATTTGGAGGATTTTCCATGGAGATTTCGGAGGTATCTCTGTAATGTTATGAGGTGCCAGCCAGGAGGACAGAGCTCATGGCTTCCCAGTAAACTATGTTTTATGACGTGGTTGGTGTATTAACATTTAAATATCCTTTTCCTCAGATATTCTTAGACTCTGCTTGAGGACTGAAAGAGTTGTGAATTTTGTCTGCCCAAAATGAGAGATGATTCATAATATGTAAAGACTCTAGAATGTGATTCTGAGAGCTAAGCATAACTGATGAGAGAAAAATCTGCTTTTCTACCTCAGAAATAGTCTACCTTAACTACACGATAGATACTGACTATCAACCCGGTCAAACACCAGGTTAAAACAGTATTGGAAACATGCAGTTCAACCAGCTTAACAAACTCTATTGCCTTCTTAGGAATTCTCAACTGCTATGGATGCTTCCTGGTGCTTTTAAGCAAAACATTACGAGATTTACAAAGACCGCTGAATCACTCTACCATATGGAGGTGGATAAAGAAACAAGTTGTGTTCTAAGAATCAAAACATATTCAGATTATTGTTTGTCATAGTTCAGGGAAACCATGTTCTTGTCCTGCTGAACAAGCCTTGTTGGTTTGGTGTAAGTTTGCCTTATCTCATGGGAAAAGGAAATTAGTAACAGATTGGTTTTGCATCAAGATGCACCAAAACAGCATTACTCACAATTAGATAAATAAGCTTTAGCTGTTATTTATGGACCCTCAAAATTGCATAAGTATTTGACTAGGTAGATCTTTCCAAATTTCATGGACCACAAGTTGTTACAGAGTATATTTGGTGAAACATAGGGGAAGTCTCAGATAGCCTCAACCAGAGTGCAGGGAGAGGCATTATAATTGTTCACGTATCACCATCTTCTACAGTACAAGGTTGTTGAGCTTCCAGTGCTGGTTGAGAGTGTTCCATTGTTTGAAGATAAGAATCCATTCAAGCCACAATCCAAGCATTAGCTACCATTAAGAGATGTGACCTTGCTTCTTTGGGTATGTGAATGCATAAAGTACGGAAGGGAAGGAGAATGTGAACCTATTATATATCAGAAGAAGCAACAAAGCAAACACCTGGATCAGTGAAGTTCTTTGAGAATCTAGAGTTGTCGTTTCAGTCCAAGAAAGAGCAACTATTGTGATGCTGCTGCATAGATATCAACGTTTATCTTGTATCAAGTAAATTGGCAGAAGTTTTGTCTGATGACCTGGCATAGACCAATAGTTAGGTGACACCTTGTGATGGAATGTACATCATACCAAGAAAATCAAAAGAAGCAACCAGTATCTCTGGTTATAGATAGATGTAGATTTTGTGATTCCAATCTCAGGAAAAGTATCATGATCATCACAAATATATATTCAAAGTGGATATCGGCAGTTCCTTTGGATACATATGAAACTATGATTTTGAAGCTGCGAATAATTATCACTGCGCATGCTTTTCCACAGTTGCTTGTATTGGACAATGGAAGGAACTTTTTGTGCTAAATTTGATGACCAATGTCCATTGAAGTTCCACAGCTTTAAGGGCCAAGCAGTTGAAACTGATGAAGAGAGAGAGAAGAAATGTGCATTAATAGGTGTTACAGGTGAGGGAAAGGTAATTGGCCGATGGGTGGATCCAGGCTGAAGAAGGGTCCCGACCTGAATCATCACCCATCCATTGTCCAGAGATGTTGCCTGACCCATTGAGTTACTCCAGCACTTTGTGTCTATCTTAGAAACATAGAGAAACATAGAAAATAGGTGCAGGTGTAGGCCATTCGGCCCTTCGAGCCTGCACCGCCATTCAATATGATCATGGCTGATCATCCAACTCAGTATCCCGTACCTGCTTTCTCTCCATACCCCCTGATCCCTTTAGCCACAAGGGCCACATCTAACTCCCTCTTAAATATAGCCAATGAACTGGCCTCAACAACATTCTGTGGCAGAGAATTCCAGAGATTCACCACCCTCTGTGTAAAAAATGTTTTTTCTCATCTCAGTCCTAAAAGATTTCCCCTTTATCCTTAAACTGTGACCCCTTGTTCTGGACTTCCCCAACATCGGGAACAATCTTCCTGCGTCTAGCCTGTCCAACCCCTTAAGAATTTTGTAAGTTTCTATAAGATCCCCCCTCAATCTTCTAAATTCTAGCAAGTACAAGCCGAGTCTATCCAGTCTTTCTTCATGTGAAAGTCCTGACATCCCAGGAATCAGTCTGGTGAACCTTCTCTGTACTCCCTCTATGGCAAGAATGTCCTTCCTCAGATTAGGAGACCAACACTGTACGCAATACTCCAGGTGTGGTCTCACCAAGATCCTGTACAACTGCAGTAGAACCTCCCTGCTCCTATACTCAAATCCTTTTGCTATGAATGCTAACATACCATTCGCTTTCTTCACTGCCTGCTGCACCTGCATGCCTACTTTCAATGACTGGTGTACCATGACACCCAGGTCTCTTTGCATCTCCCCTTTTCCTAATCGGCCACCATTCAAGTAATAGTCTACTTTCCTGTTTTTGCCACCAAAGTGGATAACCTCACATTTATCCACATTATACTGCATCTGCCATGCATTTGCCCACTCACCCAGCCTATCCAAGTGATCATGCAGCCTCCTAGCACTCTCCTCACAGCTAACACTGCCCCCCAGCTTCGTGTCATCCGCAAACTTGGAGATGTTGCATTCAATTCCCTCGTCCAAATCAATAATATATTGTAAATAGCTGGGTTCCCAGCACTGAGGCTTGCGGTACCCCACTAGTCACCTCCTGCCATTCTGAAAAGGACCCGTTTACTCCTACACTTTGCTTCCTGTCTGCCAGCCAGTTCTCTATCCACATCAATACTGAACCCCCAATACCGTGTGCTTTAAGTTTGTATATTAAAATCTTATGTGGGACCTTGTCGAAAGCCTTCTGAAAGTCCAGATATAACACATCCACTGGTTCTCCCCTATCCATTCTACTAGTTACATCCTCGAAAAATTCTATAAGATTCGTCAGACATGATTTACCTTTCATAAATCCATAATGACTTTGTCCAATGATTTCACCATTTTCCAAATGTGCTGCTATCCCATCTTTAATAACTGACTCTAGCAGTTTCCCCACTACCGATGTTAGACTAACTGGTCTGTAATTCCCCGTTTTCTCTCTTTCTCCCTTTTTAAAAAGTGGGGTTGCATTAGCTACCCTCCAATCCTCAGGAACTACTCCAGAATCTAAAGAGTTTTGAAAAATTATCAAAATTTCCTTAAGTACTCTGGGATGCAGCCTATCTGGCCCTGGGGATTTATCGGCCTTTAATCCATTCAATTCACCTAACACCACTTCCCGGCTAACCTGGATTTCACTCAGTTCCTCCATCTCATTTGACCCCCGGTCCCCTGCTATTTCCGGCAGATTAATTAAGTCTTCCTTAGTGAAGAAAGAACCAAAGTAGTTATTCAATTGGTCTGCCATGTCCTTGTTCCCCATGATCAATTAACCTGTTTCTGACTGCAAGGGACCTACATTTGTTTTAACTAATCTTTTTCTCTTCACATATCTATAAAAACGTTTGCAGTCAGTTTTTATGTTCCGGGCCAGTTTTCTTTCATAATCTATTTTCCCTTTCCTAATTAAACCCTTTGTCCTTCTCTGCTGGAATCTGAATTTCCCCAGTCCTCTGGTAGGCTGCTTTTTCTGGCTAATCTGTACGCTTCATCTTTTGTTTTGATACTATCCCTGATTTCCCTTGTTATCCATGGATGCACTACCTTCCCTGATTTATTCTTTTGCCAAACTGAGATGAACAATTGTTGTAGTTCATCCATGCAGCCTTTAAATGCCTTCCATTGCATATCCACCGTCAACCCCTTAAGAATCAATTGCCAGTCTATCTTTGTCAATTCACGTCTCATACCTTCAAAGTTACCTTTCTTTAAGTTCAGAACCATTGTTTCTGAATTAACAATGTCACTCTCCATCGTAATGAAGAACTCAACCATATTATGGTCACTCTTGCCCAAGGGGCCACTCACAACAAGACTGCTAACTAACCCTTCCTCATTACTCAATACCCAGTCTAGAATAGCCTGCTCTCTCGTTGGTTCCTCTACATGTTGATTTAGAAAACTATCCCGCATACATTCCAAGAAATCCTCTTCCTCAGCACCCCTGCCAATTTGATTCACCCAATCTATATGTAGATTGAAGTCACCCATTATAACTGTTTTACCTTTGTTGCACGCATTTCTAATTTCCTGTTTGATGCCATCCCCAACTCCACTACTACTGTTAGGTGGCCTGTACACAACTCCCACTAGCGTTTTCTGCCCCTTAGTGTTTCGCAGCTCTACCCATATCGATTCCACATCCTCCAAACTAATGTCCTTCCTTTCCATTGTGTTAATCTCCTCTCTAACAAGCAACGCTACCTCACCTCCTTTTCCTTTCTGTCTATCCCTCCTAAATATTGAATATCCCTGGATGTTCAGCTCCAAGCCTTGGTCACCCTGGAGCCATGTCTCCGTGATCCCAATGATATCATAATCATTAATAGCTATCTGCACATTCAACTCATCCACCTTATTACGAATGCTCCTTGCATTGAGACACAAAGCCTTCAGGCTTGTTTTTACAACACTCTTGCCCCTTATACAATTATGTTGAAAAGTGGCCCTTTTTGATTTTTGCCCTGGATTTGTCTGCCTACCACTTTTACTTTTCACCTTGCTACCTATTGCTTCTACCCTCATTTTACACCCCTCTGTCTCTCTGCTCACACATTTAAGAAACCCACCACCTCTTATTCTGTGTTTATTATCTTTTTCTTCTTTCCCCCCTACATGTTGGGTCTGAGTGCTTCCCTTCTCTGCCTCCTGCCTCACACACTGTCTACTAGCTTTCTCTATTTGAGTCCCTCCCCCCAACTGTTCTAGTTTAAAGTCTCCCCAGTAGCCTTTGCAAATCTCCCCGCCAGGATATTGGTCCCCCTCGGGTTCAAGTGCAACCCATCCTTTTTGTACAGGTCACACCTTCCCCAAAAGAGGTTCCAATGATCCAGAAACTTGAATCCCTGCCCACTGCATCAGTCCTTCAGCCACGCATTTATCCTCCACCTTGCTCCATTCCTACTCTCACTGTCACGTGGCACAGGCAGTAATCCTGAGATTGTTACCTTTGCGGTCCTTTTCCTTAACTCTCTTCCTAACTCCCTAAATTCTCCTTTCAGGACCTCTTCCCTTTTTCTACCGATGTCATTGGTAGCTATATGTACCACGACCTCGGGCTCTTCTCCCTCCCATTTCAGGATATCTTGGACATGTTCAGACACATCCCAGACCCTGGCACCAGGGAGGCAAACTACCATCCGGGTCTCCCGACTGTGTCCACAGAATCGCCTGTCTGACCCCCTAACTACAGAGTCCCCTATTACTACTGCCCTCCTCTTCTTTTCCTTACCCCTCTGAGCACCAGGACCGGTCTCTGTACCGGAGGCACGGCCGCTGTCGCTACCCCCAGGTAGGCTGTCCCCCCCAACAGTACTCAAACAGGAATACTTATTGTCAAGGTGTACAGCCTCCGGGGTACTCTCTAGTCCCTTCTATCTTCGCTATTACGAGGGATTAGATAAACTTGTATTGTTTACTCTGGAGTATCGGAGGTTGAGAGGTGACCTGATAGAAGTTTATAAATTTATAAGAAATATAAATAAGGTAGATAGCCAGAATTTTTTTCTCAGCAGAAAATGTCAAATACTGTACTATATACTGGCATAGCTTTAAGGTGCGAAGGACATGTGTGGGGGCTAGTTCTAAAGAGAAAGATGGTAGGTGCTGTTGGCACAGTGGTGGGTGGGGGGAGGGAGAGTGTGAAGTGGGGGAAGCAGGTGTGATAGTGACTTCCAAGAGGCATTTAGATGGAGGGATATGGGTTGCGTGCCGGCAGATGGAGTTAGTTTAATTTGGCATTGTGGTTGGCACAGATACCCAGGGCTGAATGATCTGTTTCTGTGCAGCACTGTTCTACGTACTATATTCTATATAGGTTTTGTTGTCAACCTTGGACTTTTTTCACTATATTTTATGTATGCTTTCTTCCCAATTAAAGTCAAAGAATGGGAAACATTGTGTTGTGTTATCAACGCCATCTAGTGGACATGTAAACAAAATAAATAAATGGCTTCATAGCACATACCTGGTACATTGAATTGCTGAATTGTGAGTTTGTATTTACTCAATGCTTGAATACATTGAATAGGATGCTTTACACTCTCAACTCAGCAGTTGCAAAAGAAAGCCAACGGGATCAATAGTTGCTGGACGTGCTGATCCTACTCTCTCCTCCCCCAACCAACACTTGCTTTTGGAGCAAGCTGGCAACCAGCAGCTCATTGAGTGAGCTGATTGAATGGTGGTGGGTTGGGTGTGGGGGGAAGTGACAGAAAGAGTCCTCACCGCAGCACCCATTTGCGTTCTGTTCAAGGTGCAATTGAATTTGCAGACCTGTTGAGGATTAAAGAGACAGCATTGGTGGCATCTCTCCAGTCCTTGAGATACCTGCTGTAGATGATTCAGCTCCCAGAATCACATAGAAAGACAGAGCTTACTGCTGACTGTTCAGCCATCAGTTTTGGTAGGAAGGAACTACAAATGCTGGTTTACAAAGAAGATAGACACAAAATGCTGGTGTAACTCAGAGGGTCAGGCAGCATCTCTGGAGAAAAGCAGTAGGTGAAGTTTCGGGTCGAGACCCTTCTTCAGACTCTCTGGGTTAAAACGTGGTTGTGTAGCCAGAGACCGGGAGAAATCACAGAGGGGGAGCAGAGAGAGAGTATGTTGCAGAACTCCTATCGGTGAGAGGAGGAGAACTTCTTCAAAGTCGGCATACTTTGAGGAGATATCACAGTGGAGTAGACAAAATGTGCATGAAGGAACTGCAGATGCTGGTTTATACCGAAGCTAGACACAAAAAGCTGGTGTAACTCAACGGGTCAGACTGCATCTCTGGAGAAAAGGCGTAGGTGACATTTTGGGTTGAGACCCTTCATCAGATGGGTCAGTTTTGGGCCGGGTCTGAGGTCTTGATCTTAAAACCCTTTTCTTGAATTGACCGAAGGATGTGCTGAACAATGAAGGCGCATAATGAGTGGTCCACCTTCTCCAGGGCTTCACCATGAAGCTTTGGTGGTGGAGGGGAGTGTTGCACAGTGAATGCATCTTGGTGGACGACTGAATGCTGAGTAAGATCCATCCTCTCAACTACTGAAGTTTGGGTGATCTTGCTTCTGAAGTGTATTGCGGAGTGGAGTCCATCTATCTAGAGGTACAGTGAACGTGGTCTTCATTGTGTGATAAACACAACCATTAAATATAGTCTTTTTTGGACCTCTCTAAAGTCTTCATGTGCATTTATTGTGGAATACACTCAAGACTGATTCATGCTTATGAGAGGGGATGGGACAAATTCTCTGAATGGGCATTCATAACAATGATACAAATAACCTTTTTTATTAAAATGACTGGTTGCATGCTCAACCGACACCAAAGCAAACCTGTATCGCCTATCCATTAAAATAAACTAAATGAGTCATGCAGCGTTTCCATTTCAAATCAATAAATCCTCATTACTACCTAAAAGTTACTGTACAACCAAAAAGGCCGTACCAGAATGGCAAACGAAAGCAGCAGATGATCAAGCATTTCCAGTCCACATTCAATAAGTTGCTGTTTGATCTTTACCTCCTGAGTGAGCTTGGGATGTTGGCCACGTCTAATTAAGCCAGGACGGTGGGGGAGGGTGAGAGGTGAGGTGGACTAGGATCAGTGACTTACCGCGTGCGATTCTTCATCAGGCTCTGACTGTCAGAAGAAAGAGGGTAGGAACAATGTGAGACAGGAAATTGAGCAATGGGGTCATGAGAGGGCAGCATTTGGGGACAAGATGTACATTATGTCAGGGTCTGTTGGAGAGGAAGAGGAAACAGCAGAGTGAGAGGCCAATGGTTCAGTACAGTGAAAGGATGGAGGGCCCCCAAGGAATGTGGCAAATATTTAATTATCTAAAGCTTTCCACGTTTGAGGCAATGAGTTGTTGTTCCGCGAGCATTCTACATGGGCACTCCTGGGACAATATGGTCTGACTTCACCTGCAATTGTTGGAATAAAATAACTGAGCTGTTCTTCCCACAATTCCCACACAACTCATTGCCACAATATGGTCGAAATAGTGCCCAGTGGCAAGGGTGTCCCACCACGGGATGTGTCCCGTCAAATTGTACGATTGTCTTGATAATAGTTGCAAATGTCAGCTGCATGTAATTGAATTTTTCAGCGATTAATTTTACAAATGGAATTAATTAGTTCTGTCTGTTTTAGTTAATCATTGTTGCATCCGGAAAATCTAAATTGGTTAAGAGTCCTGTCTATGGTTGCTGTCTGTACGGAGTTTGTACATTCTCCCCGTAACTGCGCGGTTTTCCTCCAGGTGCTCCGATTTCCTCCCACATTCCAAAAGAAGGGTCTCCACCCGAAACGTCTCCTATTCCTTCTCTCCAGAGATGCTGCCTGTCCCACTGAGTTACTCCAACATTTTGTGTCCATCTTCGGTTTGTAAATTAATTGGCTGCAGTAAATTGTCCCTGGTGTGAGGGATAGAACTAGTGCACAAGGTGATCATTTGTTGTCGCGAACTCGGTGGACCGAAGGACCTGTTTCGACACTGTATTTCTAAAAACTAAAAGTATAGGAAATAATAACCATTAATCTTTCACTAATTTAATTGCAGTCTCTGGGATCTTGCTCTGTGTGCATTAATGCACTACATTACAACTATGAAAGTACTCTCTAGGTACTTCATGGAATGTAAAGTACCTGTTTGTCTCCCAAGGTTGTAAAAGGCGCTACGAACTAGTAATTATTTTCTCTAATAACGATCTGTTTAAAATGAGCTCCAACCTTTCCCTTGTTCCTCATGTGACATTTGTGGTATACTGTTACCTAATGGAAATAAAGATTTGTGTTTAGCTTATCAAAACCATCAGAATTTTAGGCATGTCTACCTCATAATTTACCTTTATCCACTGAAAATATTTTCTTTCCACTCTCAGTTATTTTGTGATAACATAGAATTGCAAAAAAAAAGACAAATGGTCCAGTTGAATTAGAGCAATGGGAATTTCTCAGATTCAACTGAAATTATATCATAAATATTGGCAAAATGGTTAAAAATGATAATTAGAGTGCTGAGAAAATTTACAACCAAGTTGCTATAAATTCTAATTGATCCATAGCGAGGTTGCTGCAAGAATATTGCCTTCAGCTCTTAAATTCACCTCTTGCTTACAACTAAAAATAGCTCCATGGTTTAAAATAGAGAGGAAAATCTATAGTTGATGATCTACATTCATTGGAGACATGGTGAAATGATGACAGTGATATCCATTTGTGGTCTCATTTGGGGTTGAAGTGTAATGTTTGACAAAGATCAAACCACAGCTGAATTCTAACAGTCACTGTTCAGAATAACAGTTCATTTCCCTACTATGGTTTAGGTCCTCCAGGCAGTTATGTTGTCTTTATGTTAAGACTTGACGAACTTATGATTGAAATTGACTGACGAGATGATTAATTTATTCTACACCTAAGTCTGACAGATTCTTGCTGTTTTCAAAAATTAAGAAGTTTATATTTTTCAGAGGTTTGCATCCCTTCGCACAATTGTTCTGTTATGGTGTCGATATTGGGAAGTTGTTGAACAGGAACGGCCCCAAAACGTTAGCCATTAATTTGTAATGATTTAAACTTTCCACAATACTGGCAGAATTACATTATCAGCATAAATCAGCATTTGTGTTTGCCCTTTCTTCTGTATATGGTTTTGATCAATAATAGTTTTATCAAGGCATGTTGTGTGGCCATATTGTGTGTTTTAGTTTAGTTTAGAGATACAGCATGGAAACAGGCCCTTCGGCCCACCGAGTCTGCGATTCCCGCACATTAACATAATCCTATGCCCACTAGGGACAATTGTTACATTTAGCAAACCAATTTACCTACAAACCTGTACGTCTTTGGAATGTGGGAGGAAACCGAAGATCTCGGAGAAAACCCATGCAGGTCACGGGGAGAACGTACAAACTCCGTACAGACAAGCACCTGTAGTCGGGATCAAACCCGGGTTTCCGGCGCTGCATTCGCTGTAAGGCAGCAACTCTACCGCTGCACCACTAACTGCATTAACATATATATTTGCAATATATATATTTTCTACTTTCAGTATTAATGTAAAGATAATTTTCTTTGTTGAATTGCAAAAGTATAACAAGAAAATTGTCAAACGATAATTTCACGACTGTGACCTTGTGATTGCCAAATACAACCTATGCATAAATTACTAAACTATTAAATTCAATTTCCCACGTGGTATTTGGAAGTGGCGGCGCTGTTGCACGGCTGCGGCTCACCTGCAGTCCGTCTGTTTTTACTTTTTTTGTTGTTTTCTTTTGTCTTGTTTTAGTCAAATTTTGGTTTATTGGGTTGTGTATGTGTGTGGGGGGGGGGTGAAACATGACTTTTGTCTCTTCCTTCGGGGGAATGCGACTTTTTCTTGTCGTATCCCCCTTCTCTGCCTCCATCTGCGATGAGGCCTAATGGCGGAGCTGCCGGCCTCCAACTCCAACTGCGACCGACCGACCTCGAGGCTCCGGAGGCAGAGCCAGGACTTACCAGCGCGGAGCTGGCCGGCTTCGGGGCTACGGTGGCGTTCCGGGGCTGCGGTGGCGTTCCGGCGGTGGCAACCGAGGACGCTGGTGGCGACCTGAGTCCAGAGGCTCGGCCGCGAGCCCGGTGGACGACATCGTCGGGAGCTCGCAGGTCACAAGTGGGTGACCTGTTTTTCTGGGGCTCCCGCAACTACAGCTGCGTCCGCTGGACTGGAGGGCAGCAGCTTCGGCAGCTTCGGCCACCCCGGGCCGCGGAGTTTGAACCGGCCCGTCGCGGACGGAGCGCGGATTCAGCCTCGGGACTGACTTACCATCACCTGGCGGGGTCACAGCGTCAGAAGCCTGGATCGCCTCAGCGCAGAGGGAGAACAAAGAGAGAAGAGACAAAGACTTTAAGACTTTTGCCTCCATCACAGTGAGGAGGTGCCTGGTGAACTCACTGTGGTGGATGTTAATTTGTGTTTATTGTGTGTTTTGTTATTTATTATATGTATGACTGCAGGCAACGAAATTTCGTTCAGACCGAAAGGTCTAAATGACAATAAAGGAATCTAAGTCTAAGTCTAAGGTATGGTAGGATTTTCCCTCATGATGCCCAATTTGCTTGTACTGTGTCCAAAACATTAACCTCCACCGTGAAAAGAATTACTAATGGTTTTCCATTACTTTCGTCTTTCAACGACTTCATGGCTGATTGGAAATTTGCCAAGACCACTCCAATCCAGACCTCATCCCAGCCTTGGTCCAGACAGGAGCAAAGCACTAAGCTCCATAGAAACATTTGACTGGTTATGCCATTAAGGGCATGAGTAAAGTGAAGTAAACAGATATCATACCTTGCATATAAGAAATTGTTTGGGAGTGCATGGGGGTGGGGGGTATATTAGTGGAGATTAATCAGCCCAGGTTTAGTTTAGTTTAGAGATACAGCGCGGAAACAGGCCCTTCGGCCCATCGGGTCCACGCCAACCAGCTATCCCCGCATATTAACACTATCCTACACACACGAGGGACAATTTTTACATTTACCAAGCCAATTAACCTACAAACCTGTACGTCTTTGGAGTGTGGGAGGAAACCGAAGATCTCGGAGAAAGTCACGGGGAAAACGTACAAACCAAAGATCCTAGAGCGATACAAACTCCGTACAGACAGAACCCGTAGTCGGGATCGAACCCGGGTCTCTGGTGCTGCAAGTGCTGTAAGGCAACAACTCTACCGCTGCACCACCGTGCTGCCCTAGCAGTCGAGGATTTTGCTGCAGGAGTTCTACAGAACAGTGTTGTAGACCCAACCTAAGACTCCATTAAATTCACATCTACATAGCAAATGAAGCAGTCCACATTTGTGTGCAGGAAGACCTAGACAACATTCAAACATGAGCGAGTACATTGGAATTCACAATATAATGTGAAAACATGCAAATTTATCCACTTGGATAGACAAAACCAAAAAGCAAATTATTTTTTAAATGGTAGTAGATGGGTGATGCGAATGTTCAAAGAGATCTAAATGTCCTTGTACACAAGTCACTGAAAGCAAACGTGTAGGTGTAGGAAACAATTAGGATGACAAGTGGTAAATTGTCCATAATTATGAGAGGATTTGAATACAGGATACAGGAATAAAAATATCTCATTGGACCATGGTGAGTCAGCACGTGGAATATTGAGTACAGTTTTCATCTGTTTCCATGTAAAGGGATGTCCTTGCCAAGGTGGAATGTATCAAACATTCACTAGAAGGAATGGTGGTTGCCTTATAATGCGACGTTGAGTAGACTAGCCCTGTTTTCACTTGAAAGTTTGGAAGTTTGGAAGAATGGGAAAGCAAAAATGTACATCTTTTTATGCAGGGGTCAAGATGTTGCTTGTACTGAGGATGTTTTCTGACTGAAAGCACTAGAATCGTGCGTTACAGACTTAAATAAGGTTTAGGATTGAAATGAGGAGAAATCTCTTCATGCAAAGGATAGTGAATCTTAGAATTCTTAGTTATCATGTCATAAGTTGATAGGAGCAGAACTCTGCCATTCAATCATGCCGGATCTATCTCTCCCTCCTAACCCCATTCTCCTGCCTTCTCCCCATAACCCTGACACCCGTACAGATCAAGAAGTTGGCATCATATTATCCTGGAGGCCAGGCGAGTCTCAGAAATTGAGCATTCAAAATGGAGATTGATAGATGTTTAGTTAAGGGAAAGAAGGGATTTGAACTTGCTGCAGAGACATGGCACTGATAAGAAAGAAAATCAGCATTGGTCTTGTTGATTGTTGAAGCAGGTTAGAAGGGTCAAGCGACCATCTCCTTCTTCAATTTCTTCTGTTTTAACATCCATGCCGCCCAAGTGCCAAACCAAGGACAATCTCCAACAAGGCACATTGCAAACATTCACTACAGCTGCCATTGAGAAGCTCCCAGGTCCCATTCCGATACATATGTTTGGTGCAGACAACTGTCCTGCTGCTGAAATCATTTTTTGGGGGCTGATTTCATGTGATATCAAATCTGTATCAGTGCCAAATGCAATGGCAGTACAAAGATAGTTGAAATCCAATTTCAAGGATTTTTTTCATATCAGAATTCCATCCTCCGTGAAAGTTTGCTTCAAGATATTTATAAACATAAATCTTGCTTTGCAAATGTTCAGAATTACCAATGAATCAAAAGGTTTGCGAAATATTATAGTAGATAAGGTGGTTAGGATCAAAAGAAAGGTTGAATGCTGGAAATTTAAATAGAGGCTGAAATATTTTCCATTAAATTCATTTTGCTTCGGATTTCTACTTGCAATATTTATTTATTTTCCTCTTTACACATTGGGAGGCATTTTAATCTTTCTGACATTTTGCGAGGCTCCAGCATTTTACAAAACTGGGTAAATAGATAAATATTTTTGCTCAGTGTATTTCAAAACTTATGTTTAAGCATGTTGGATAAAGGTACAGTAAAGATCAGTGTGTTGGTGGCAAGTTAGCATAGAAATAATGCGTTACGTGTGTATTGGAAGTCTCAATCTTTCTTTTACCTTCAGGCTCAGATTTATCGGTTCTCACTGCATGGATTATAGCTTATGAAAAACTTCCAAATATTAAAAAGCAAATTTGGTAAATGTATTAGATTACAATGGAAACTATTCCTAGAAGATCTATCGTTCTTAGCATGGGGCATGGACAAATCATTGGTAATGAGTATACTTTAGGGTTGGGTGCTGGAAGTTCATTTCAATTGTACTGGCGCCCAATTCACCAAGGAAGTAAAGAGAAACCTGTGAATGTGTGACAAAAAGTAACCTGCTTAGTTTGTTGAATGTTTTGTGTCATGGGTCATTCGATCTGGGTGGAGGGAGTTTGTATTCTGAGGAACGCTCATCATTGCTGAGAAGGCATATTGCATGGTATGCCTGCTCTCACATAGAGCAAATCCGCAGCTTCATTTCACAAAGAAGTATCAGCTGATCTAATCATCCAGAGTAGACCAGTAACCAGGACTGTGTGGGGAGCTTGGCAATGTGAGGTAGTTATAGGTATTGGGGATAGGGTGTGACCTTTGGTGGCGGGTGACAAAAGGAACAAAGGGCAGGAAGATAGCACGTGGGTGGCAGTGAGTCAGCTCTTGATCACGAGTGTGATACTGGGATGTCCACAATCCAGTGAACACAACGGGTTTGGCGAGCAGTTGAAGAGAAGTTGGGTCAAAGCTGGAATTGAATCCAATTTTAGATTGAACTTCCTCCCATAGTGTAGCAGCCACCTGTGTCTCCCATCTCCATATTACAGAGCAGGGTCAGCAGAACAGCCTACTGGTCCCTGGTGTTGAGCGCGGGAGCTCACCCTTCCACAGGTGCAGGTCACAAAGGCACATTTTCCCACTGAAGTCCATTAGGGTGCCTTCCATTAGGATTATTTTGGAAAAAAGTCCAAATATCTGAGGCGTTGCAGCATTGTTAGTACATTTGAATTTCTTACTCGCATCCTGGGAGCAAGTTCTTCACTCATTCCACCTTCTGTTCCATTCAAACTGGGAGAGAGCAAATGGCTAAAATTGCCAGTAATGATCTGTGCTGTTTATATGAATCTTCCTCCTACTGCTCACATGGTCAGCATCATCACAAAAAGACATAAAACAGAAGGCATGCATGTTCTGCATTCTCTGTGGGGTGAGAAAATCACTGTAAATTGAAGTCCCTTCATCAAAACCCTAATAAAGGATCTTTGACCAGAAAATCTTGTGTTGCTTTATCATGTTTCAAGCAACTAAAGATGTTTTGATTGGGGGGGGGGGGTGTCTGTTATTGGCAATAGTCCACTATAACCAACTAAGTAATTATAATTCCATTAGAATAATCCAACAACTGCAGTTGCTGTTTAATACACAAAAGTGCTGGAGTCAATGGCCTTGGCCTGTGGGAGGCCGGAGTTGCGGGTAAGGATCAGTGTTGGCGGTGTTGGTGGTGGGCGTGGCCTGGAAGCGGCCAAGGAAGCTGTGTGGGCTGGTGATGCTGTGGGCAGCTGGAGCTGTAAACGACTGGGGTGGGGGTGAGAGCCAGGGATGGCATTGGCAGCTGTCGCGAGGTCCGTCTGTTATAACCAAAATCCATCATAGAGAGGTCTGTTAAAACAAGGGTTTACAGTATTCTTATTTCCAGGCCATGTTTCCAGTTTAGTTTAGTTTAGTTTAGCTTTAGAGTTACAGCTCGGAAACAGGTCCTTTGGCCCACTGAGCCCACGCCGACCAATGGACCCTGACGCTAGTTCTATCCTATACACTAGGGAAGCCAATTAACAGAAGTACAAACTTGCACATCTTTGGAATGTGGGAGGAAACCCAGAGGAAACCTACGCAATCACAGGGAGAATGTACAAACTCCGTACAGACAGCACCCATAGTCAGGATCGAACCCAGGTCTCTGATGCTGTAAGACCTGTAACTAATACTCTCTAATCCTGGCAGCAACCTGGTAAACCTCTTCTGCATTCTTTCAAAACCTTCACATCCTTCCGATAAAGGAGTTAACAGAACTGCAGAACTGCGAGCTAACCAATGTTTTAGAAAACTGCAACATGACTTCCAGACATTTATATTCAGCCTCCTGAACAATTAAAGCAACCAGGCCTTTACCACTCTATCTACGTGTGTTGCCAATTTCAGGGAGTTATGGATTTGGACCCCATGTTCCTCTGTACATCAACAGTGTTAAGGGGCATGTCATTAACAAAATATGTTCCCCTAGAATTTGACCTCCTAATATACAACATATCACACTAGCTTAGATTAAGCTCCATCTGCTGCTTTGCTGCCAATGATTGCCTGCAACTCCACCAATTTTTGTGTCATCTGAAAACTTACCAATCAATGCATCTGCGTTTTGTCCAAGTCATTTACACATGTCACAAACAATTGAGGTCTTTGCACTGATCCCTACCGAACTGCTCACAGTCCTCCAGCCAGAATAACACCCTCACACCACTAATGAACTGTTCTAAATTGAATTGATCTGAACAAACTACCAGGTCACTGTCGATCCCATGCTTCTTAATGTTCTGAATCAGTCGACCATGACTGACCATGTCAGATGCCTTACTAAAGTCCAAGGGCCCAACATCCACTGCCCTACCCTCATCAATTACCTTTTCACAACCTCAAAAAACTCGTAAGACAAATTTGTAAGACATTATTTGCCCTAGACAAAATCATGCTGATTTTCTGTAATTAGCTGATTCTCTTCCAAATACGAGTAAATCCTCTATACGAGATATAGCTCTCCTATAGCTTCCATACCATTGATGTTAGACTCACGTCTATGAAATACTGGATTATCTCTATTTTCCTTCATAAATAAAGAAATAACATTGACTACTCTCCATTCATTTGGGATCTCGCCTTTAGCTAGAGAGGATACAAAGATCTTTGTCAAGGCCTTAGCAATCTCCTCCCTTGCCTCTTTCAAAAACCTGGGATATGTCCTAACCAGCTCTGGGGACTTATCTACCTTAATACTTGTAAAAAAATCTAACATCTCCTCCTCTTATAATGTATTATTATAGTTCACACTAATCTAACTGACCTCTTTGGTGAATACTGGTGCAAAGTACTTGTTTAGTAGTCTGAGCATGAATTACCACTCTCAACTTTAAGTGGTCCTACCCTCCCACACTTAGACCTGCCAGCAACACTTCCACTCAAAGCAGCCCCTTTGAAAATAGCCGCTCCAATATGGCTGCTCTGCTGGAGCCTGATTCCCCCTTTTACTTGCTGCTGAGGCTGTGGAATGACTTCCACCACTGACTGACTACAAGCAATGTGTACTTCTCATGTAACTGTTACAGGCTTCAGTCAGTGCTAGCTAGTGTCAGCTGGTACTCACACTGCTGCATCGTGTGGTGATGCACTGTCAGTGTGGTGCTTGGTGATAATGGGAGGAAGCGTTGTGTGATCACTGGTAAGTGGTGATTATACTCTGCAGTTCCAGCACATGTTTTTCCAGTGCAATCCTATTTATTTGCAATATTTTTCTGACATTTCTACAGATTAGTCGGGCAGCAGGAAGCAGCAGAGAACAACGGGGTAGTAGAGGGCAGCAGAGTACAGCAGGAGGCAGCAGAGTGCAACAAGGGGCAGCAGAGTTCAGCAGGGGCAGCAGAGGGCAGCAGAGTACAACAAGGGGCAGCAGAGTACAACAAGGGGCAGCAGAGTTCAGCAGGGGCAGCAGAGGGCAGTAGAGTACAACAAGGGGCAGCAGAGTTCATGAGGGGGGCAGCAGAGCAGCAGGGGGCAGCAGAGTACAACAGGGGGCAGCAGGGGGCTGCATGGGGCAGCAGAGGGCAGTAGGTGGCAGCAGAGGGCAGCAGGGCACAGCAGAGGGCAGCAGTGGGCAGCAGAGGGTAGCAGAGGGCAGCAAGGAACAGCAGGGGCAGCAGAGTACAGCAGGGGGCCACAGAGAGCAGCAGAGGGCAGCAGAGGGCAGTAGGTGGCAGCAGAGGGCAGCAGGGCACAGCAGAGGGCAGCAGTGGGCAGCAGAGGGTAGCAGAGAGCAGCAAGGAACAGCAGGGGCAGCAGAGTACAGCAGGGGGCCACAGAGAGCAGCAGAGGGCAGCAGAGGGCAGTAGGGAGCATCAGAGGGCAGCATGATACAGCAGAGTGTAGCAGATGGCAGTAGGGGGCAGCAGAGGGCAGTAGAAGGCAGAAGGGGGCAGCAGAGGGCAGCAGGAGGCAGCAGTGGGCAGCAGAGAGCAGCAGAGAGCAGCAGAGAGCAGCTGAGAGTAGCTTAGAGCAGCAGAGAGCAGCAGGGGGCAGCAGGGGGCAGCAGTGGGCAGCAGAGAGCAGCCTAGAGCAGCAGAGGGCAGCAGGGGAAAGCAGAGAGCAACAGGAGGCAGCAGAAGGCAGCAGAGGGCAGCAGGAGGCAGCAGAGTACAGTAGGGGGCAGCAGTGGACAGCAGGGGGCAGCAGAGGGCAGCAAGAGACAGCAGAGTACAGCAGAGTACAGCAGAGGGCAGTAGGGGGCAGCAGTGGGCAGCAGGGTACAGCATAGGGCATTAGGGGGCAGCACTGGGCAGCAGGGTACAGCAGCAGGGTACAGCAGCAGGCAGCAGAGAGCAGCAACAGGCATGAACGCCCAACTCCATTTAGCAATGTTACAAAATTTTGAGATTTTAAAAATAAAGTCTGCAATTTATCTCATCAGATAAAGCATGAAAAGAAGTTTAATTTGACACCTAATTCACTTTCATATCTTCAGTATTAAAGAAGTTATGGCCAGTTTCATACTCAGAAATTAGCATCTTGTTCCCTATTGCTTTTCCATTGACTTAACACAAAAGCTGTGATCGAGGACAGTTAAAAGCCCATAACTTTCTTAAAAATTAAGATAACTGAAATAAATTTTCAGTTATTATAGATTGAAGCATTCTGAAACAAATATGAAACAATCTTACTTAGAAGACATGAAAGTAAAGTATATAATTAGTTAGTTACCTAATTGTAGCTAATTACAAAATTCAATTACTAGATCTAAACATCTATCAATTTCTTAAGAATAGATTAACATTTTTAAATAGCCTAAGTGTCCAAATAACATTCACACAATAATTCACAATATAACATAATTTTTAAATCTCATTGTCATGAATTTACAGGCCAAATGGAAGGAATTGAATGTTTAATACCTGTAAATTAATGGGCATTTAAATCATCTTGTGAGTGAGGATTTCTGGAACGCGATCTTTTGGAACGTTCATTTGCAGTGAATTTAACCCCGTATTGGCATGAAAAATACTGCCGTTAGTTCGGGGAATAAAATCACCGTGTCGCATGAAAAAATGTGAATTAAAGGCTTCTTAAGAAGCACTTTTATACATTTAAAGAAACCACTTCATTTACCTGTCCCGTGTGTGAAATCCGTCCCCGTTATCGGCGTTGACGCTTCAGGAGCTGCTTTTAAAATCACTCTAGCGCTGACATTGACGATTTAATAAAAATTAAAAATTCACAAAACGCCACTAGGAACGATTTTTCAGCAAAAGGTTGTACTCCAACGAAATATAATTCAGGACAAGGGAGGAGAAACCGCGTTTTAACCCCGCCCCCCCTTAAAGGCGCCAAAATCGCGCACACGGCCAGTGGCAGAATTACAGCGCGACTGAAGGTAAGTTTTGTAACATACCTACTCCATTGGGACCTCTGCAACTTACAGAGGGATGTGAGAAGCAGTCAGACAGAGATCTGGGTGCGGAGGATATGTACCATGTACCATGATATCCTGAATGATCACCTGTGTCTCATTCCTTCAACTTCAGGACAGAGTGGAAATAATTTTACATTTTTAGTTGCTAAGGAAACATAATGAACACCTGCCCGTTTCTTTCCTTATCGTTTTTAAATATTGGACATCCAGCTAAAGCAACACTTTCACCATCCTGCATTATTGTTGGCTCAGTGTTATAACCTGCAAGCCCCATTCTCCACCTTAACAAATTCAAGTCCCATCCTGATCTCTTCCCACGCTGGCCCCATGCTACTTGTAAACACCTCTCTGACCATAAATGGCAGTGCAGTGGAGTCTGTGAAAAGCACCAAGTTCCTGGGAGTACACATCACAGATGATCAGACATGGTCCACCAACACCATCTCCCTAGTCAAGAAAGCACAGCAACGCCTCCACTTCCTTCGACGGATGAGGAGAGTCGACCTCCCCCCTTCTGCCCTCACCACTTTTTACAGGGGTGCCATTGAGAGCATTCTTACCAGCAGTCTCCCAGTCTGGTATGGCAGTTGCTCTGCTGCTGATCAGAAGGCCCTACAGAGAGTGGTGAGGACAGCGGAGAAGATCACTAGATCACCTCAACCAGCAATTCAAGACTTATACCCATCTCGCTGTCGCAAGAGAGCAACCAATATCATCAAAGACACCACCCACCCAGCACACAAACTGTTCACCCTCCTACCATCCGGCAAGCGCTACCGCAGCATGCGGAGCAAAACCACCAGATTCAAAAACAGCTTTTTCCCTCAGGCCATCAGACTACTCAACACACTCAAGAAAATTCCATGAACATTACACAAACAAAGACCAACTGACTGTCAAATTAACTTTAACCCAATGTCTGCAGTATGCTATTTGCACTTTTCTATATTGCACCTTTTATTATTGCACCTTAATAACATACCTCAAAATTTTACTACACTCTGGCACACTGTGAATATTTTATATAATGTATATGTCCATTGTCTATCTTTATTGGTATATTGTCTGTGTTATAAATATTACTTACACATTAGAGTATGGGGAAACGCAATTTCAATCCTCTGTGTAACTACTTGTTGCATTATTTGAATTGACAATAAAGTTTACTTTGACTTTTTACTCTCAGCGTTTGGCTGTCCCCAGCCTTCCTGCCTGCAATTCTATTAGAGGCAGCCATAACAGAGTTTTCCCCCCCAGCTTCGTGCTCCTTGTTATGACTGAGAACTTACACTGTCACCCTGTATCCCTGAGAAACTATTCCTCACGGCCTGCTCAGTGCTGTCAGTGATGTTCAGGCACCCACATCTTCCACCCTCCACCCCTGCAGATCCACCCTGACAACAGCGGCCTCAGGAGTAGCAGGTAACGATGCTGAGAAAGATCATGCAGCAAAGCTCTCAGGAGCCGCTGACGTGCGGCAGAGTGTTACACCACGACACAAGTTCAACATGGGCCATGACTAATATCTGAAACAAGACACGCTACAGCGTCATGGGAAAATGCAGAACCACCATTTAAAAGTGGAGGCTGGTCAAAACTGACTTTCACCTGAGTCCTTTGCATGTGTGAATTTGCACCGAATAGACAATAGTCAATAGACAATAGACAATAGGTGCAGCAGTAGGCCTTTCGGCCCTTCGAGCCACTGTGATCATGGCTGATCACCCACAATCCTCATGAACATTAATTGGATTGTAGCCAGTCAAGGCGAATGAAAGTATTATGAAGGCAAGTAAATCTGTAGCTATTCAAGGTAACAGGTCCAATAAGATCAATGAAGATATCTTTGTACTGTTTGCAGTTCTGATTGCCCACCTATAAGGAGAATGTCATTAGGTTAGAAAGGGTGAAGAAGAGATTCACCAGGATGTCACCTGGGGTTGCAGGCTTGAGCTATAGGGAGAGTTGGATAGGCTGGGACCTTTTTTCTCTGCAGCATATGAGTCATTGAGTTGTACAAGATCATGAGGGACATGGATAAAGTGAAAGTTCACACTCTTTTTTTTACCAGGATTCTAACACTAGAGGGCATAGGCTTAAGGTGTGGGAGGAGGTGGGGGTGGGAGATGGTTCAAGTGATACCTTGGGCAAAGTTTTCACTCAGAGTGTAAAATGTATCTAGAATGAAACGCCATTGGAAGCTAAAGAAGTGGATTCAATTATGGCTTTTAAAAGACAGTTGGATAGATGCATGTTGTAGGAAGGAACTGCAGATGCTGGTTTAAACCGAAGATAGACACAAAATGCTGGAGTAACTCAGTGGGACAGGCATGATAGATGTATGGACAGGATGGGTTCAGAAGGCAATGGGCCAAATAGGGGCAAATAAGACTAGCCCAATAGGCCAACGCGCTGGGCGTGGGCTGAGGGTGGGCCAAACCGTGTTGTACAGCTCTATGATTCTCCACGACTAAAGATAGACACAAAATACTGGAGTAACTTAGTGGGACAGGCAGGAGACATAACTGCGAGCCATCTTGGCAAGACGTTACTGCAATGCTCCCTTGGATCACTCCAAACATTTCATAGATGCCTGCAGATTTGTCATGCGGTACTAATCTTCCCTGCTGCTACTTGAAAGAATCCCGAGCATGGAAGCTGGAAGTGTCACAAAAACACTCATTACCCCGGGCAATATTTCTGACAAAAATGCAAATGTAATGTGCGATTGTGTAAACCAGACTATCACATGGCAACTGTTTTCAGTGAGGCACGTGTCCATACTGTGTGGATTACTCTGAAGCATTAGGTCCCATTTCCTTTGATCTGTGTGAAAATATTCCCGAATGGTCCATACAGTTTTCACAGATGACAATACTTAACATTTTTGGCAATTTTACTGTCACACTGAATATAAATCCTCTTTTTATGGGCATTTTCAGCCAGACTTAACTAGGAGTGCAGGGATAACTGCCGCTTGGAACATAAACAAGTATTAGATGTTGCGGTTTTTATATTTGTCATAAACCCCAGAGGATAACTTAGCAAGAGGACTGACAATAATTTGAAACCTACCCTCACTTAGAAACAACTTTGGTATTGGCTTATTATTGTCATGTGTGCTAAGATACAGTGAAAAACTTCCTTTGCATGCTCTCCAGTCAAATCATACTATAAATTCAAGCCAGCCATGGATACAACAGATAGTGCAAAGAGAAAAATACCAGTGCAGAATATAGTGTTACTGTATTGTAGCCTTACTATTACAGAGACAGTGCAGTTAAAGGAACAGTCCATGGTTCGCAGTGAGGTAAGTTGGGAAGTTAAGAATCCACCCTTACCTATGAGAGGACTGAAGAAGGGCCTCGATCCGAAACGCCACCCATTCCTTCTCTCCAGAGATGCTGCCTGTCTCGCTGAGTTACTCCATTTTCAGAATGTGTAGTAATAATAATAATAATAATAGATTTTATTTATATAGCGCTTAGTCTGATTACAGAGGGGAAGAAGCTGTTCCTGAATCTGGTGACATATGCTCTCAAGTTTTTATATTTTCTATTTGATTTTAAATTCTGAATAAAGATTATTTTAGAAATGAAATAAAATCTTATGCCTGACAGAAGTGGAATAAAAGGGAATGATGGCGGGGGTGGGGAGGGGGATGTGAAGGTTCCTTCATCGTGTTGGCTGCTTTCCTGAGGCAGCATGAAGTGTAGATGTAGTTGAGGGATTGTGTATGGGGGGTGGGGGGGGGGGGTATTGTTTGATGGATAAGCTACATCCACAACTCTCTGCAATTTCTGGAGTAGCTCAGAGGGACAGGCAGCATCTCTGGAGAGAAGGAATGGGTGACGTTTAGGTCTCAACCCAAATGTCACCCATTCCTTCTCTCCAGAGATGTTGCCTGTCCCGCAGAGTTACTCCAGCTTATGAATGAATGAATGAATGAATACGTTTATTGGCCAAGTATGTACACATACAAGGAATTTGCCTTGGTGCTCCGCTCGCAAGTAGCAACACAACATACAGTAACAATTAAGAATAAAACATAAAACATTAAGAATAAAACATTATAGTTTAAACATGTGAATGAAATAAAATACCAGAGCAAAATGAGGCTCCAGACTTTTGGTTATTGAATAGAGCTACTGCTCGTGGGAAAAAAAGCTGTTTTTATGTCTGGCTGTGGCGGCTTTGACAGTTCGGAGTCGCCTTCCAGAGGGAAGTGCTTCAAAGAGTTTGTGGCCAGGGCGAGAGGGGTCAGAGATTATCTTACCTGCTCGCTTCCTGGCCCTTGTCTATCTTTGGTTTAAACCAGCATCTGCAGTTCCTTCCTACATGTTCTCTGCAATTTCTCACAGCCTTTGGCAGAGTGGATGCCAAACAACAGTTGTGATGCACCCCAGTATGATGCATTCTGTGGTGCATCTGTAGAAATTGGTAGGAGACATGCCACACTTCCTTAGTCTTGTGAAGAGGTATAGGCATTGGTGTACTTTCTTAGCCATTAGCTTCAATGTGGTGGTCCAGAACAAATTGTTGTTGATACCAAGGATCTTGAAGCTTTCATACATCTCTACTTTGGCAGTTTGATACTGACTGGGGCATGTCCACCACCTTGTTTCCTGAAGATAATAACTAACTCCTTTGTCTTGTTAACATTGAAGGAAAAGGTTGTTGACTTGATCTCATGTTACAAAGATGCTTTTTTTAGCCATTATTTATTATTATGTGCTGAATCTCTAAGTGAATCAAGAATAGAGAAAGTTCATGACCAGGAAAAAAGTATGAAGTTTGTGGAAACTAGAAGAATGATTATCAGTTCAAAATTATAATGAACTTTATAATGAAAATGAACAAATCGAGACTCTCATTCAAAGATATTACAATTATATTAGTTACTAGACTAAGTGGGACCCGTTGGGTCCCATGTTCACATGGGAGGGCTGGTCCCCCGATGCAATATTCCACCTCTCCACCAAATCCAATATTGGTGGCCAGTGGGGGGGGGGGAGGGTGCTTTCTGGAGTGCTAGCATGGGTGTTGTGGGCTGAAGGAACTATTTCCAGATGGCTAGTATGGAAATTGTGAGTCAAATGGATTCTTGGGGTGGCAGTTCAGTCACTCAAGCCTGATGTGCTGGCAGTTCACTCACGGCTGGTGGGCTGGCAGTTGACAGGGCTATTCCTTGAAATTCCATTTCAAGCAGGGTGCAAGGCCACAAAATTCAAGTGCAGTTTCCTACCATTTCAAGCAGGGTGCAAGGCCACCAAATTTACATTTCTTACCACTTCAAGCAGGGTGCAAGGCCACCGAATTCAAGTGCAGTTTCCTACCACTTCAAGCAGGGCGCAAGGCCACCAAATTCAAATGCAGTTTCATACCATTTCAAGCAGGGTGAAACCACCATAAAACCACCATAAAACCACAAAAAACACCACATAAACATCACATAAACACCACACTCACAGTTCAGTAGACATTCAGTGTGTTCAGTTGATTCACAGCTCAGTCGTGACCACTCCCTCCCCCATCTTGCAAAGACTGAGCCACACCCACACTTCCGGGTTTTATAATCCCTCCCCCTCTCACCAGAAGGGGCGTGGCCTTCATGGCATGATTGACAGGAGAGAGATTCTCAACATTTTTAAACACTGTTAACACTTTTATTTTTCATTGATGGGAAGAATCCTCTGCACCTGATAAGCAGGGGGACTGAGTAAGATGGCCAAAAATTACAGCTATAAGTGGTAGCATTTTATCTCAAATCAACATTCAGTGCAAACAGGAAGTTGTCAAGTTTAGACTTTTAATCATTTACCATTTCAAACTAACCACCAGCAACCATTTGCTGTGCTTTATTTCAAACCAACCACCACCAATCACGATTTGCTGTGCTTTATTTCAAACCAACCACCACCAACCACCATTCGCTGAGCTTTATTTCAAACCAACCACCATTTGCTGTGCTTTATTTCAAACCAACCACCACCAACCTTTTGCTGCGCTTTATTTCAAACAAACCACCACCAACCATTTGCTGTGTTTTTTCAAATGAACCACATTTTCATTTTCAAACCACATTAAGGGCACTCAAGGTCAGTAAAACCACACTCACAGTTTAGTAGACATGTGTTCAGTGTTATTCACACCTCAGACTGAGAGACGTGACCCTCTCGCTCCCCCATCTTGCAGAGACTGACTGAGGCACTCAACACTTCCGGGTTTTATAGTCCCTCCGGAAGGGGCGTGGCCTTCAGGAGAGAGATTCTCAACATTATTTACACACTAATAACAGTTTTATTTTTAATTGATGGGAAGAATCCTCTGCACCTGATGAGCGGAGGGGGGCCGAGTAAGATGACCAAAAATCACAGCCGTAAGTGGTAGCATTTTATCTAAAATCAATACACAGTGCAAACAGGAAGTTGTCAAGTTTAGACATTTTATCATTTGCTATTTCAAACCAACCACCACCAACCACCATTTGCTGTGCTTTATTTCAAATCAACCACCACCAACCACCATTTGCTGTGCTTTATTTCAAATCAACCACCACCAACCACCATTTGCCACGCTTTATTTCAAATCAACCACCACCAACCACCATTTGCTGTGCTTTATTTCAAACCAACCACCATTTGCTGTGCTTTATTTCAAACCAACCACCATTTGCTGTGCTTTATTTCAAACCAACCACCATTTGCTGTGCTTTATTTCAAACCAACCACCACCAACCACCATTTGCTGTGCTTTATTTCAAACCAACCACCACCAAACATTTGCTGTGCTTTTTCAAACCAACCACATTTTCATTTTCAAATCACATTAAGGGCACACAAGGTCAGTAAAACCACACTCACAGTTTAGTAGACATGTGTTCAGTGTTATTCACAGTTCAGACTGAGAGACGTGACCCTCTCGCTCCCCATCTTGCAGAGACTGACTGAGGCACTCAACACTTCTGGGTTTTATATTCCCTCCGGAAGGGGAGTGGCCTTCAGGAGAGAGAATCTCAACATTTTTTAAACACTAATAACTCTTTTATTTTTCATCGATGGGAAAAATCCTCTTGTCCTGTGCAGCGGAGGGGGACTCTGAGTAAGATGGCAAAAAATCACAGCCATAAGTGGCAGCGTTTTTTCTAAAATCAATATACAGAACAACAGGAAGTGGTCAAGATCAGACTTTTAGTAATATAGATAGTGGATAGGTCATGTAGGAAGGAACTGCAGATGCTGGTGTAAATCGAAGATAGACACAAAATGCCAGAGTAACTCAGCGTGACAGGCAGCATCTCTGGAGAGAAGGAATGGGTGACGTTTTGGGCCGAGTCCCTTCTTCAGATTGATGTCAGGGGAGTGGGAGGTACATACAGTGGCTTGCAAAAGTATTCATACCCCTTGAACTTGTTCACATTTTGTCACGTTACAACCACAAACGTAAATGTATTTTATTGGGATTTTATGTGATAGACCAACACAAAGTGGCGCATAATTGTGAAGTGGAAGGAAAATGATACAAGGTTTTCAAATTTGTTTACAAATAAAAAACTGAAAAGTGTTGCGTGCAAAAGTATTCAGCCCCCTTTACTCTGATACCTCTAAATAAAATCCAGTGCAACCAATTGCCTTCAGAAGTCACCTAATTAGTAAATAGAGTCCACTTGTGTGTAATCTAATCTCAGTATAAATACAGCTGTTCTGTGAAGGCCTCAGAGGTTTGTTAGAGAACATTAGTGAACAAACAGCATCATGAAGCCCCAGGAACACACCAGACAGGTCAGGGATAAAGTTGTGGAGAAGTTTAAAGCAGGGTTAGGTTATAAAAAAATATCCCAAGCTTTGAACATCTCACGGAGCACTGTTCAATCCATCATCCGAAAATGGAAAGAGTATGGCACAACTGCAAACCTACCAAGACATGGCCGTCCACCTAAACTGACAGGCCGGGCAAGGAGAGCATTGATCAGAGAAGCAGCCAAGAGGCCCATGGTAACTCTGGAGGAGCTGCAGAGATCCACAGATCAGGTGGGAGAATCTGTCCACAGGACAACTTTTAGTCGTGCACTCCACAAATCGGGCCATTATGGAAGAGTGGCAAGAAGAAAGCCATTGTTGAAAAAAAGCCATAAGAAGTCCCGTTTGCAGTTTGCCACAAGCCATGTGGGGGACACAGCAAACATGTGGAGGAAGGTGCTCTGGTCAGATGAGACCAAAATTGAAGTTTTTGGCCTAAATGCAAAATGCTATGTGTGGCGGAAACCTAACACTGCACATCACCGTGAACACACCATCCCCACAGTGAAACATGGTGGTGGCAGCATCATGCTGTGGGGATGCTTTTCTTCAGCAGGAACAGGGAAGCTGGTCAGAGTTGATGGGAAGATGGATGGAGCCAAATACAGGGCAATCTTGGAAGAAAAACTGTTAGAGTCTGCAAAAGACTTGAGACTGGGGCGGAGGTTCACCTTCCAGCAGGACAACGACCCTAAACATACAGCCAGGGTTACAATGGAATGGTTTAGATCAAAGCATATTCATGTGTTAGAATGGCCCAGTCAAAGTCCAGACCTAAATCCAATTGAGAATCTCTGGCAAGACTTGAAAATTGCTGTTCACAGACGCTCTCCATCCAATCTGACTGAGCTTGAGCTATTTTGCAAAGAAGAATGGGCAAAAATTTCAGTCTCTAGATGTGCAAAGCTGATAGAGACATACCCCAAAAGACTTGCAGCTGTAATTGCAGTGAAAGGTGGTTCTACAAAGTATTGACTCAGGGGGGCTGAATACTTTTGCACACGACACTTTTCAGTTTTTTATTTGTAAAAAAATTTGAAAACCATGTATCATTTTCCTTCCACTTCACAATTATGCACCACTTTGTGTTGGTCTATCACATCAAATCCCCAAAAAATACATTTACGTTTGTGGTTGTAACATGACAAAATGTGGAAAAGTTCAAGGGGTATGAAAACTTTTGCAAGCCACTGTAGATAAGGAAGTGTGAAGGTGTGAAGACAGGACAAAGGGAATAGAGATCAAGGAAAATGTAGAATAAATCATTGTTAGTTAGGAGAAGGTAACAACAAAGAAAACAGATAAAATGTAGTTGGAGATAGTAAGACCGGTCGGAGAATTGGGAAGGGGAAGGGATGGAGAGAGAGGGAAAGCAAGGGTTACTTGAAGTGTATAAGCTGTGCTCTTGTGATATTAATTTAGAATTAAGGTCAAGTTTTAAGTAATAAGACGGTAATTTTCTTGCCTTGTGTGATGGCACCAACCTGTTGCTGAATGGCCAACTTCAGATGCCCTCTCTGGGCACATCTGATAGTGAGCATGTTACCCCACCTCTGATCCTGGTTATCAGGTCCTGATATTTCTCTCAAAACCTCAGGACTCACCTGATGTCAGCGTGATCCAGGGGCACAGGGGCCATTCATGTGAGGCATTGGTATTATCTCTCAGGGAAATGCAATCATAAAGACGTATCCACCAGTACTATGTGTAGGAAGGAACTGCAGATGCTGGTTTAAACCGAAGATAGACACATAATGCTGCGGTAATTCAGCGGGACAGGCAGCATCTAACTAAACGTCACCCATTCTCTCCAGGGATGCTGCCTGTCCTGCTGAGTTACTCCAGCATTTTGTGCCTATCCATCAGTACTATACCAAGTTGTGATGCCTATCCAATACACCTGGGGGTGACCAGCGATCCCCGTACACTAGCACTATCCTACACAATAGGGACAATTTACAATTTTATCCAAGCCAATTAACCTCCAAACCTGCACGTCATTGGAGTGTGGGCAGAAACAAAAGCACCCGAAGAAAACCCATGTGGTCACAGGGAGAATGTACAAACTCCGTTTAGACAGCACCTGCAGTCAGGATCGAACCCAAGTCTCTGCTGCTGTAAAGCAGCAACTCTACCACTGCACCACAGTGCCGCCCCAAATTCCAGATTTATTGTCTTGACTTTGAACTAAACCGGTCTGTGGGTGTTCTGTTTAACTCCCACCAGCAACCTTTGGTTCTTGTAGAACCATTGGCTTCCAGCTCTCTGCTCTTGTATGAAAAGGGCGCCCTATGAGAACATTTGCCTTAAACATAGAGGAGAATTTTCTATAAGAGCGCCTTTCACACACTTCTGTAGCCACTAAAATACTTTGAGCAGTCATCATTGTGATATCGGAATTGGTGCATGGAATTTTTATCCCACTGCAAACAACAATGTGACAGTATCCAGTTAGTGTGTTTTCTGGTCACATTGAATGAGGGGAAACAAGAGAGGAGGACACTAGAGATAAAGGGCCTGTCCCACTTTCCCGAGTTATTCACAAATTCTCCTGAGTTATTCACGAATTCTCCCGAGTTTTCAAACTCACAGAATGTTCGTAACGAGTCTGTAGGAGGCTGTAGGTGTCCGTGGATATATCGTAGCGGCTCATTATGCCAGCCGTAGGTACTCGGGGCTATTTCTGTTACTCGTGGACATTTTTCATCATGCTGAAAAAACGTCCCGACTTACCTGATGCCCCGGATACCTACGGCTGGCATAACGAGCCGCCACGATATATCCACGGACTCCTACTGCCTCCTACGGACTCGTTACGGACATTCTGCGAGTTTGAAAACTCGGGAGAATTCGTGAATAACTCGGGAAAGTGGGACGGGCTCGATACTCTTCAGCTCTTTGTTTCATCTGAGAATCATTGTCTCAAACAGTGCCATAAAGAGTCATGGATAGAGATACAACACACTAATAGGCCACACTGCTCGCCAGGAGCATGCCTACGGTAAGCCTCCCCCCCCTTTACACTAATTATATATTAATCCTATTTTTTATTCTCCATCATATTCTTACAAATTCTTCTCAGATTCTATCATTCACCCACACACGAGGGGCAAATAAACTCCCAATACCAGGAATCTTTGAGATGTGGGATGAAACTAGTGCACAGTGGAGATTTACGAGGATGTTTGCCAGGACCCGAGGGCCTGAGCTATAGGGAGATTGAGCAGGCTAAGACTCTATTCCTTGGAGTGCAGGAAGATGAGGGGTGATTTTATAGAGGTGTACAAATCATGAGAGGAATAGATCGGGTAGACGCACGGAGCCCCTTGCCCAGAGTAGGGGAATCGAGGACCAGAGAACATTTGTTTAAGGTGAGGGGGAAAGGTTTAATAGGAACCTGAGAGATAACCTTTTCACACAAAAGGCGGTAGGTGTATGAAACGAGCTGCCAGAGGAGGTAGTTGAGGCTGGGACTATAGCAACGTTTAAGAAACAATTGGACAGGTACATGGGTAGGACAGGTTTAGAGGTATATGGGCCAAACGCAGGCAGGTGGGATTAGTGTAAATGGGACATGTTGCTCGGTGTGGGCAAGTTCACGCAAAGGGCCTGTTACCATGCTGTATCAATCTATGATTCTATCTCCATTGAAGAATAGTGAAATAACCAATTGCTTGACCAACGTTGCTTGGCTCATGTTTTAGTTACATTAGTCCTGACATCATTCTTCACTTTGCCACTGAATTTCCAGAGAATGCAGGAAGAATCCCATCCCTAAAGAATTTAAGGGCTACATATGTTCAGACGTATGAAATATCGTCTCAACCCGAAACATCACCTTTGCATGTTCTCCAGAGATGATGCCTGATCTGCTGACTTACTCCAGCACTTTGTGTCCTTTTGAGTATCAACCAGCACCTGCAGTTCTTTGTTTCCACATATATGTTTTCTTGCATAAATTTGCAAATGATGAACAATGTCATTCTGCTAACATATACTGTATATTGAATAATAGAAATATGTGAGCAAGTATCATGTGTAATCCCTTTACGATTAAATATAATGCATCATTGGGATTTAGAGAGTAATCTCATATTGAAAGTACTGTCATAATTTTAAACAAAATCAATGTGCAATACTGACTTAAGACTGTGCAGCATTGAACATGCCTGAGAAGTAATTTATAGGACTGCTCGTGTAAATACTTTAAGTTTTTGCAGATTAGCTGACTCTAGTAACAGCTGTTTGCAATAATTGGCTGAACAATTCATTCCTTTCTTCCTTTACAGTGTGTTGATCCATTAGACCCACTTCATACAGTACAAATTGAGTAATACTTCTTGGAGTCCGGACTACTTAGGATACATTTTCTGATTAATGGTAACTGGTGATAAAGGCCAAGGAGATGAAATATCTCTTCTCATTCAAGCCTAACTGCATCTGAAATATACTCTCTTTTATCAACAACAGTTTACACTCAATCCATCACCCTGATAGTTCACCTCCTTCATTACAGGAACTAACAACTAAAGCTCCATTGTGTACCATCTATGAAATGCACTAAAGTTACTCACATTGGCAACTCCAAGAACATCTTCCAAATCCCTGACCTCCATTATGGAGAAAAACAAGGGAAGTAGCTGCATGGGAATGCCACCATTAGAAGTACATTTCCAAGGCACACTTAAAATATATACACTGCTTGAAAATTCATTGTAATTTCATTATATTCGCTAGATCTGCAACCTGGAACTCCCTACCCAACAGTACTGTGGACATGCCTACACCAGATGGCTGACCATCACTTCTCAAGTAAATTTAGGAATAGGCACTAAATACAACAATGTCCATGTGATCAAATAAATGAATTGAAGAGGAAACAAGTTTCATTTCCTGCATCAAAAAATAAACCTGGTTTGATCAGGATCTGCGGAGGCCAATGGATGCAGAGTCACAACCCTAAACATCAACTATCCCTGTGCCTCCACTGATGCTTCTTGACCCATTGACTTCTTCCAGCAGTTTGTTTTTGCCACAGATTCTAGCATCTGCCGTCTCTTGCGCCTTCAATTCCTGCATGGTTATTGCTGAAGCTAACATTCATTGTTAGTTGATTCTCCCCTGAGGCTTCACGACCAAAGGCCATAGCCCCAGAATAGGAGAGTCTAGGCAGAGGACATTGAATAGGAGAGTATAGGACCAGAGGCCATAGACTCAGCATGGGAGAGAATGGGGCCGGAGACCATAGTCTCAGAATAAAAGGACATACCTTTAGAAAGGAGATGAGGAGGAATTTCTTTAGTCAGAAGATAGTGAATCTGTGGAATTCATTGCCACACACAGCTGTGGAGGCCGTCATTGGGTATTTTTAAGGTGCAGATTGACAGATTCTTGCTTAGTAAGGGTGTCAGGGGTTATGGGTAGAAGGCAGGAGAATGGGGATGAGAGGGAGAGATAGATCAGCCATGAGTGAATGGCGGAGTAGACTTAAAGGGCCAAATGGCCTATTTCTGCTTCTATAATGTATGAACTTATGAACTTAATACTCTAGTAGCCACAACAATTAGCCAGCTTTTCCATGCAGTTAACTTCTGTAGAAGAGAAAAAGTCATTAACATGTTGTGAGACGCAGCAAGTTATACTTTTTTTTCCCTGCAGATATAATGTACCTTTACTGTTGGGCTGGAAACTCCATAGTTCCCGTTCCACTTCAGCTCCGTTGTATTTGCCCTCAGTCCTGCCGACATGGATATGTTGAATATTTGGCCTTGTTGGATGTGTGTGCTGCTTGGAAAGAGCCTGGGACTGTGAGATGTTTGTGGTTTCCTGCAAATCGTGGGTGTTACGAGACGATACGATACAATATTTATTTATTTATTTATTCCAGGAGGCAAATTGGTCTGCCAACAGTTATAAAGCACAACAAGATACATGAAATTGAAGTGACGAGTGGAAAGTCGAGGCTTAAGGATGTGCAAAGATTGGGGGGTGGGGGGGGGTGGGGGGGTGTAAAAGGGGAAAGTGGATTCAGTCTACCCCATGACAAAATGAGGGGGAGTAGTAGAGTTTGATAGCCACAGGGAAAGAAGATCTCCTGTGGCGTTCTGTGCTGCATCTTGGTGGAACCAGTGTGTTGCTGAAGGTGCTCCTCAGGTTGACTAATGTACGGGTTGATAGCGACACTGGTCCTGAACTGCTGCTCGTAATAGGAGGGCAGGTAAAGAGTTAACATTGTCTCACAATTTATATTGCATTCAAAAGTTAAAACAATAATTACAAGTGAATTTCAATTGTGCAATTTAAAAATAAAATCAACCTTTATAGCACTTTGGCAGGTTTAGGCTGATTTTTCATAAGCTGATACTTGGCATTAATTTTGTAGCATTTGGCAACAGAAATTTAGTAAAGCCTATTATTACATTGATTATCTTATTTTAAGAAATAACAATAATACTCAGCCGCCAGCTGATTTTATTCTTGATTTGTGCCTTGCAGGTGGTGGGAAATTTTTACTGTGGTTCAGCATGGTAATACTGATGAGATGAGAAGAGGATAAAAATCTTCATACTTCAGGGCGGCACAGTGGCACAGCAGTAGAGCTGCTGCCTCACAGCACCAGTGACACAGGTTTGATCCTGACTATGGGTGTTATCTGTGCGGAGTTTGTACGTTCTCCCTGTGAATGTGTGGGTTTTCTCCGGGTGCTCCTGTTTCCTCCCACATTCCAAAGACATGCAGGTTTGTAGCTTAATTGGCTTTCAGAAATTGCCACTAAAGTGTAGGACATAGAACTTGTATACGGGCGATCGATGGTCGAGTGAACCAGGTCTGTTACTGAGCTCTTCATTCAATCTAGAAATGTTGCAACGACTTTTCCTGGAAGCTCTTTCCTAAAGAGGGTAGGATATCTCAGAGATTTTAGGTCTGAAATCAATCATTCTGAAAGCTTCTGAGAGCCGCAAATTGTTAGGAATCAATTATCCTGCATCAACAAAGAAATTGGTGTCTTTTTTTTCCATTATTATTTCCTTTTCCTGGAATGGTGTTAGTGACAATTGATTAACGAGAAGATTTCCATCAAGAAGATGGTGGTGAACTGCTTTCCTGAAGCAATGTTATCCATGTGCTGATGATACTCTCTTATACTGTTTTAAGTGGGGAGATTCAGGATGTTAACGGGTTACAGATAAAGCTACTGGTATTCAGTTCCATGCGTAACCTGGAGGGACGTTGGTTCTCCTGAATGTTTTCCTAGATGTAAGATTTGGGTTTGGAAAGTGCCGTTTGCGAATCGAGAAAGTTTCCCATTATTTGGTACAAATTATAACCACTTATGAATGAAAAGAACATTTCAAGGGATAGATCGGTGAACAGTTTTGACTGCTTTTTCCTGAATGTGGCAACTTTTGGTTGCTTGCCTTTGGTTAAGTGAAGAGTTTTTTTCTCACACTCCTGTTCTATACCTTTCAGGTGAGGGAAAGCATGTAAATTGTCCTCATCTTGCTGTGAGAATGACTGAGGATTGTCTGAGGAGCTGCAAATGTAACTGATCATTCAACAATGAACAACTGAGCTTAAACTATGCAAGGTGACATCATCATCAATAAACCTCCCTACCTCTGCCTTACGATGGGGAGGAGGTCATTGATAATGTTAAATATTTGACTCAGCCTTGGCTAGGGAAATGGTGAGATTATGGCAATGTAATCCTGATCTCGCAATTTAAAGATGCAGGTTAAACCCCACCTAGGTGGCTGATGAATTTAAATCTACCCACTTAAAAATAAACCTGGAGAGAGAAAAAAGTAGTTTCAATAATGATACCAAAAATACCAATAAGTTCCTAACCCATCTGTAAGGAAAGGAATCTGCTATCACCTCTGGACATACTTCCCCAGCTCAGAAATCGTATGACCTAATCAGAGAAACTGCATTCTATCTTAAACTCTGATTTCCTCACATGATCTTCATGGACAAAAGCATCAAAGAAAAATTAGACTTCAGAACACAACTCATTGCAATTAGTAGAAGAGTTTCCATATGGAGCTTATGTTGTTACCAAAGTTGCTGTGCCCTTGAGTTAATAGAAAGCCAACTCAAGATATAGCATCTGGAAACACAAATATAATTGGTTTACCTATGCCTTGACAGAGGTATTGAGGGGAAAAAGTGGCCCTGAATTTTGCAAAAGATAGACAAAAACAGCCGGTGTGACTCTTCGGGTCAGGCAGCATCTCTGGGGAAAAGGAATAGATGAAGTTTCGGGTCAAGACCCTACTTCAGACTGTGTTTTTGTGGTTTTAGCAGTAAACTTAATCCTGCAGATCTAGGAACTGTGTCTGAGAGTGAAAAGTTTTCAATCAGTCTATGTAGTAAATAATAGGATCGTCAGTGAATAATTCTAACTTCAGGCATGAGTATGTCCCTTCCCTTGAATTCATGGAAAAGTGAACAGAATGGTCATTTTTTTCTTCTCTAATTTGTCAGCAAGTGAAAAGTCCAATGGTATTGTTGTGGGAATTTGCTAGTTTTGTCCATTGCATTCACCTGATTTTGTTAAAACAGTGCATGTAATAAACGATGCAGAACTTTGAAAACTGGGTCAAATTTTCACTCTTGACAAACTGCACAGTACACTTATCTTTTTATTAAAAAATACATTTCCTCATAATTCCTATTTCTTTTCAATCATCATCATAGTAATGAAGAAATCTGCAGCAGATTATAATTATGTATTATATACATCTGAGTTTCTCAGTGAACCAACCAGTCCAGCTCTTTGTCTCCAAACCTGCCTCAGTAAGTTATTACACTCTTTACTGATGAGCAAACCTCTCTGTCAAACACCTACTACATGAATCATCCTCTTTAGATTAAAATTACAAGGTTGAGTATTTATTGTCATATGCACAAGTACGATGAAGTACAGGTACAATAGAAATCTTGCCTGCAGCAGCATCACAGGCACATTGACTCAGACTATGGATTAAATATGAATTTTACATAAATTATACTGTGAAAAGAGAAAGACTTCAAAAAACAAGATACTCGAGCAGAGACACAATGAGATAAACACTTCCATGAGCAAGAGGTGGCAAGGGTAGGCTTAGAGTTGCAAAGGTCAGTTCAAGAACTTAATGGTTGCAGCAATGTAGCTGTTCCTGAAGCTGCTGGAGTGGGGCTTCAGGATTCTATACCTCATATTTGATGGTAGTGGCGAGAAGGCCATGGCCCGCATGGTGAGGATCTTTAATGATACAGTAGATGGCACTATCCTGACGCAATGTCTCATGTAGATGCTTTTAATGGTGGGGAGAGCTGTGCCCATGATGCCCATGATGGATCTGACTGAGTCTACCACTCTCTACAGCCTCCTGCGTACCTGTGTGTTGGAGTTGGCACACCAGCCCACGATGCAACCAGTCGGGATACATGCTACAGTGCACCTGTGGAAGTTTGTTAAAACATTTGAGGACATGCAGAATCGCTTTAAACTTTTAATAAAATAGAGAGACTGATGGGCCTTCTTCTTGGTTACATCTATGTGCTGAGCCAAGGAAAGAAGAGCTGACGTGTTAACACCCAGAAATTTGAGGCTGTCAACTCTCTTCATCACTGACTCACCAATGAAAACTGGCAAAACAAATGAATTCACGTCAGGCAGCAGCTGTGGAGCAAATGAATGTTTTGAGTCACGACCCTTCTTCAGACTGATGTCAGATAGAATATAGGGAGAGGGTTCTTCCCCAGTGAACATCAATTGAAATTCATTTAGAATGTGGTTGGCCTGTGACTTTGCTTTTAAAGTGGGATGTTTAAGCTATTGGTCAAATGTATAAAGGAAGGAAGGGGAGAGAACCAGTGCCTGGGCTCCCTGCAAGCTAGAGTGAGTAGAGAATACAATGAAACAAGAAAAGAGCGAATCAAGTGAATATTACTTGAAGGGTCAAGTGATGTTATTCATTACAGAAAAGATGTGGAGGTTTGGGGAAGGGTGCAGAGGAGGTTTACCAGGATGCTGCCTGGATTAGAGGGTTTTAGCTACTGGGATAGACTTGGATAGATTTGGATTATTTTCTCTGGATCATCGGAGGAGAGGCAGAGATTTTTCCCAGAGTGTAAATGTCTAACACTAGAGGCCATAGCTATAGGTTGTGATGAGAAAAGTTTAGTGGAAGTGTGTGGGGCAAGTTTTTTTACACAGTGGTGGGGGCCTGGAACACATTGTCAGGGGAGGTGCTGGAGGCAGATACGATAGTGGTGTTTAAGCAGCTTTCAGATGGGCACATGGAAGTGTAGGGAATTGAGGGATATGGTTCATGTACAGGCAGATGAGATCAGTTTAATTGGGCATCGTGTTTGGCTGTACTCTTCTATGTTCTATGTTAAATATCTGAATAAGGAAAGCTGAGGGGGAGGTGAGAAAGAAAGGATATCATGTTAGTATCGAACACAAGTAGAATGGCAGTAAAGGCAGAAGGGAACCAATTGAAACATAGAAATGTACAAAATAGGCGCAGGAGTAGACTTTTCGGCCCCTAAAGCCAAGCTCCGCCATTCAATATGATCATCCAAAACTAGTTCCCCATTCCTGCTTTTTCCCCTTATCCCTTGATTCCATTTTTTGTAGGATTGTAAAGAGTGAGGCTGTTTAGGTGCCAAGTAAATGGTTGATGTGCTGAGGCAATGGCAGTGAAAATAGCAAGTGGCTTATTGCATGAGTCTTTATCAAGGAAGAGAAAGCTGCCAAAGTCTTAGTAATAGTGGAGGATAGAGAAATAATGGTTGAGGTAAAAACTGCTACGGAGGATATTTTAGAAAGGGTCACTGAGCTTAAAGGAAATTAATCACGTGATGTGCATGGGATACATTCCCATTATCAGAGGGAAGTGGGTTTGGCGATTATTTCTTCAACTTCATTCGGTATCTCCTGATCAAAGGCACACTGTAGACTTAGCATGGGTTGAAGCTTGCCTGCCTTTTGTGGTATAGGTGGAGCAGCTCCTGCAGGCTACCTTCCTCAACTCACATTAGTATCTGCATTGATGTTGCCTTCTATACCCATACAGAACTCAACAATTTCAATACTGTTGTTGTCATTTTCCACCCTGTTCACATGGTCTTTTTCTGATACTTCCCTTTCTGGATTTCACCATTTCCATCTTCGGGAATAAGCACATGACAAACATCCATTATTAAGCATTTAAACACCCACAGGATTTGGACACCCACAACTATCTTCTCCCCTTACTTCCTTTAAGGACTGTTTTACATCCCACTGATGCTGCCAATTAACCGACTAACTATCACCTCTTTGAGATATAGGAGGAATCCAGAACAGATGGGTAAAAGAATGTGGTCACATGGAGAATATGCAAATTACATGTATGTGGATTTTGAGATCAGGATCATAGAAACGTAGAAAATAGGTGCAGGAGTAGGCCATTCGGCCCTTCGAGCCAGCACCGCCATTCAATATTACATTGGCTGATCATCCAAAATCAGTACCCAGTTCTGGCTTTTTCCCCATATCCCTTGATTCCGTTAGCCCTAAGAGCTAATTCTACTGTAGTGGCCTGGATGTGGTCAGGAAAAGGCCAGACACCAGGCAGGTTCAGAAGTAGTTTAATGAACCATCACAAACACACAGCACGCCGCCGAGTAGGTCCTGGGAAACCCCAGGGCAGACAATCGTCCCTGTCTCTCAACCACGCGGCGACCAGCCCGGGTACGCACCATGCCCGGCACAGGAACGGGCAACCGACCAACAGGTGCAGGGACAGAGTAGCCACTGGAGGAGGTACCCTAGACGGAGGGCACCCTCGCTTATGGGGCCGCGCTACCAGCACCAGCCGATCAACATCAATATGTGCCGGCTTCAGCCGCGCAACCGAAACAGTCTCATGTCGACACCCCATGTCCAAGACGAATATAGACGAGCCATGCTCCAGGACTTGGAAGGGACCCTCGTATGGCCGCTGGAGGGGTGCCCGATGAGCATCCCTGCGCAGGAAGATGAACTGGCAGTCCTCCAGAGAAGAGGGAACGTGAGGACGAACGGACCCATGACGAGACGTGCGCACCGGCGACAGCTTGCCCACCATCTGCCGAAGACGTTGCAGGGCGTCCGAAGCCTGCTCCACCTGGCTCTGTGCTGGCGGGATGAACTCCCTGGGCACCGTCAACGGGGACCCATACACCAACTCGGCGGAGGAGGCCAAGTGCTCCTTGGGTGCGGTGCGGATCCCGAGCAAAACCCACGGCAGAGCGTCCACCCTGTCCGGATCATTGAGCCGTGCCTTCAGAGCATCCTTGAGTTGGCGGTGAAACCGCTCCACCAGTCCGTTCACCTGCGGATGTGGTGTAGGCGAACCCCCAGGAGGCGTGCCATGGCCGACCACAGTTCCGACGTGAACTGAGGCCCCCGGTCGGATGTTATGTCCACCAAGGCTAGAGCACAAATGGCCATTGAGGAATCAGCCAGCGGAATGGCTTCAGGCCATCGCGTGAAGCGGTCCACCACGGTGAAGAGATAGGTCATGCCCCAGGACGGCGGCAGCAACCCACGATGTCCACGTGACTGTGGTCGAACTGCTGCCGAGCGATGGCGAACTCCTGCACGTGTCGCTGCACCTTGGGGGTCTGGTACGGGATGCAGGTGCGCGCCTAATGTCCAACCTCCTTGCGCAGCCTGTGCCACATGAAGCGGGAGGCTACAAGGGCTGATGTTGCCCGGATGGAGGGATGAGCCAGTCTGTGGAGCACCTCAAACACCCTGCGCCGCCAGGCGATGGGGTCGCGGAAGTCCAGTGGAGACATCGCACAGCAGCGTTGCGCCCCCAAGACCACAGACAACATCTTCCACCTGCAAACCCAATACCATTGTGCGATAGGCGGCCATTTCCTCGTCGACTGCCTGGGCGGAATAATTAATACCCTCAGCGACTTGGAGAACAGCGTGAACCGCAGGTCGCGATAAGGCATCGGCCACCCTGTTATACTTGCCCTCGACAAAACGGATGGAGGTGGTGTGCTCGGACACGTACGCCAACTGCCTCTGCTGCCGGGCAGACCACGGGTCTGAAACCTTGGTAAATGCAAAGGTGAGCGGATTGTGATCTGTAAATGCAGTAAAAGGTCTCCCCTCCATTAAGTAGCAAAAGTGGCGTACAGCGAGGTACAGGGCAAGGAGCAAGGAGCGGTCCCGAACTGCTCCGCGCCTCCCGACGCCACTGGAAGGACGACCTGCGCTTTCAGGTCCCACTGATGGGACTTCCACAGCTGGTCGGCATGCTCAGCCAGCGCCTGCGTGTCAGCAAAGGAATCGGTGGTGAGCTGCAGGCGGATGTCGGGCAGGAGCTTTTGCAGGTAAGCATATTTAAATAAAAAACAGGGCTCGTGGTCGCCCATAAGGGCGAGCATGTCCTCCAGAAGGGCTGATGGCCGGCGGTCACTTAGGCCATCCTTTCGGAGAATCCGAGCTGCCTGCTCAGAATCGCAAAGGCCAAATCTCCTGATAAGCAGGTCCTTAAGGCCCCTATATTTGTTAGTTAACAGGGGGCGCTGAGGTAAGGTTTAACCCGCCTCGCAGTCACCTGGTCAAGCGCGCTGACCACGTAAAAGTACTTAGTTTCATCTACCGTCACCCCTCGCAGAGCAAACTGTGCCTCTGCCTGCTGGAACCAGATATCAGGCTCTTCGGTCCACAAAGTCGGGAGCTTCAGTGCAACGGCATTATTTTCCATCACGATGCGTGATGAACGTCGGGGTCACCAGTTGTAGTGGCCTGGATGCGGTCAGGAAAAGGCCAGACACCAGGCAGGTTCAGAAGCAGTTTAATGTATCATCGCAAAAACACAGCACACCCCGAGCAGGACCTGGGAAACCCTGTGGGCACACCCTGTGGGCGTCCCTGTCCCTCAAGAGCCGAGGGGGGTGACCCAAGGAGTGGCCTAACGCCCAGGGACCTCCACACTACTGTATTTAAGACTGAACCCAAGTCACTGGTGCTATGATGCAGCAGCAGTGTTTGCTGCACCACCATGCTATTTAGTTATAGAGCTTCTGATTTGGGCGTTATTGGCAATCTGCAAATAAATTGTCCCCAAAATGTTTCATATTTCCATATAAACTCAATTCCCCAATGTAATATATATAGTTGCAAGGGGAGCGACCTGTGGCATCACACACACATTAACCACCCCCCCTTGATATTATATTAATTTTAGTCATTTGCTCCTTTCCCCCCATCCCCACCCTATCCACTCAAGCATAGCCCCCACATGCGCAGGCGCGGTTAGAGAGGGAGAGGGAGGGGGGTAGAGAGGGAGAGGGAGGGGTAGAGAGGGAGGGGGTAGAGAGAGGGGGTAGAGAGGGATGGGGAAGAGAGGAAGGGAGTAGAGAGGGAGGGGGATGGGGTAGATAGGGAGGGGTAGAGAGGGGGGAGGACAACTTGTTCTATTTGATCTTATTTAATTGCGCACGCCAGATTGATTGCATTCATGGAAACACGTGAAGGTTGCAGTCTCCCACCTCTGTCCCATTCTGATGTCATATGTAAATGAGATCCATTGTTATTGGACGTCTGTGAGATGGGACTGTGACATCATCAATGGAAAGTGCTGCAAGAGACACTGAAAAGCAGTTAATTTTTTTAAATAAACGATTAAAACATTAAAAACTTCAAAAATATATGTTGGAATGCGACGGGAAGTTATTTATCCCGTCGAGGGAAATAATGTGAGTAGCATGTGAAAATGGGAAGGCTGTGTGCAAGCGTTTTGGAAGAACATACAAATTAAGGAGATTAAAAGAAAGCCAACACAACCCTGCACACACACAGAAATTTAGAATGTTGAGAACAAAGGGAAGCGTTTTAGTATAATACTAGACCAAGTGGGACCCGTTGGGTCCTGTCCCCTCAATGCACAGTTGCGGGGGGCGACCTGCGGCATCACACACACACTAACCACTACCCCCCCACGCTCACACACACTAACCACCCCCGTTGATATTATATTAATATTATTCATTCGCTGCACTCCTTTTATCCCATCCCCACCCTATCCACTCACGCATTTCCCCCAACTCTCAGGGATGGAGAGGGAGTAAGGGCATGGGCAGAGGGAGGGCAGGGGCAGGGACAGAGAGAGGGCGGAGGCAGGGGAGGGTGGTGGCAGAGGGAGGGCGGGCAGGGCAGAGGGCAGAGACAGAGGGCAGAGACAGAGGGCAGAGACAGAGGGCAGAGACAGCGGGCAGAGACAGAGGGCAGAGACAGAGGGCAGAGACAGAGGGCAGAGACAGAGGGCAGAGGTAGAGGGCAAAGGCAGAGGGCAGAGGCAGAGGGCAGAGGCAGAGGGCAGAGGCAGATGGCAGAGGCATGGGGGGCATCACAGGGGAGGGCTGGTTCCCAAACGCAATACTCCCTTGCTCCAGCTCCAGCCTCTGCTGCTGCCCAGGTCCAGTGGCCGGGCTCAGCCTGCGGCAGCAGCCTCCCCGCCATGCGCCGACCCAGGGCAGAGGCATGGGGGACGGGGGCGTGTGGCGTCACAGTGCGAGTTTGGTGGCTTCAGTGCAGGGCGCGACCTGAGACCGACCCAAGACCGACCCGAGACTGACCCGAGGAGCCGAGACTGACCCAAGGAGCCGAGAGCTCCAGTGCAGGGCCCCAACTTCCTCATTCTTTTTGGTGGCTTTTGAATAACGGGGGTGGAGGAGGGAGGGGTGGGGTTGAGGAGGGAGGGCTGAGGGGGTGTCGTTACTCACAGCATGAGGAAGAACGGCACGCAGACCCATTGTGACTTCATCAGCGAAAGGCAGTCGTATTTAAATTCAAAGTTTTGTCAGACTTTTGAACATTTTCATTAATAACTCGAGAAATAAAGCATGACAGTTTCAGATAAGGAGATTTTAGACCTCAAATTGGGGAAAAATTACTACCGGAACATGTAAAAAATTTACCGTTACTGCGTCGTTTTTTCGCGAAGATATGATTACACACAAACACACACAAACAAATACACATCCAAGAGCAGAGTTTTATAAGTATAGAAATAGATAACCATCAAGTTGATACTTTTAAATATTCCAGGGTATAAATTAAAAAATATCAACATGAAGTTTTGTTGCAGGAAATGAATGAATTAAGGGGTCCAGTCCACCATCTGTGAGAACTTAAATTTTAAATAGCTAAATTTATGTTAAAAGTTATGCATATTGTACTGAAATATGGTAAAGAAACAATTCCCCCAAACTTTAAATAAAATGTCTACAATGTTTCTACTAAAAAGAAGCATTAAATGATTTGTGGAATGCGGCTGGCTTTCTGTCTTCTCATGTGATGTTTTTGAAACTGGTGTTAAATTCTGAGGTAACTCAAAAGCTCCAGTCTTTTCAGAGTGGAAATTCCAGGCGGATGATTCTCAATTCTCTCCACATCGGGTGTACCATTGACAAAGAAAGCACCTTCATAAAAAATTGTCTGAATGACATTAATGAGAGCGACGCATGATGCAAGCCATTTAAATGCACTATGATCTCTGCCTACGCCAGTAATTACTAAATAATGATTAGCGATGTGAAAACATAGTGAGATTAATATAAGTGTTGCTCTTCAAAAAAGGCGTTTGAACTGCTGATGATAAACAGTTGTGAAACATCGGAAGTGCATCTTTGAAACAACCACCCATGGACACAAACCATCCAGACATCTGCTGTGTGGGAGACAATCACAACATTTTAAAATGCCTCCTCCAATATGAAACATTCATGGGAAGAGTTCCAGTGAAGCACATGAACATTACACATCAGCAGCCAATCAATCTAGCACCAACGTAATACTAAGTTAAAACAGTTTCAGCAGAGTAGCTGTACTGTAAGTCAGTACCGTAAAGCTCAAGAAATTCTGTGTGAGGAGCAGAGGTTGAAGTTTGATACCAAGACACTGTATGTTTACAAAAAATTTAGTTTTATGGTTGTATCTGCATGTACGTAGCCATGTTAAATATCAGTGTAATTTATCAATGCATTGAACAAGGTAGCTCTTTCTTCCCAAAAACCCTTTCTGGCTTAAGTCCTCCCTCCACCACCTCCAGTTTAAATTCCATTTGGAATATTTTGGAGGACCAAGAAACCAAGAAACCAAGAACCAAGAACAATTTCCAATTGACTTGTCTTCATTTTACTTCGGAGTCACGTGAGTGACTACGTGAAGAAGCCCCGTCCAGCCGCACACGCGTCATTATCGATCAGACGCATAGCGTTCATGACCGTGTGTGGAGGAGCAGGAGCTCCTCCAGCCGGTGAGTAAAACAAAAGTAAAACAAAAGTCGGAAGGTAAGTGGAGGTACTTTTCACTTACAGTTTCCTTCCCGTTTAGACTTGTTGGTGGAGCTCCACTCAAGTTTATTATGGAGAAATGGGAAGGAGAGGCGGGCAGGGATGCACCGTAGTAAAACCCCAGATCCTAAGGGTAGCGGGCGTCAGTCAGGGGAGTCAGTGGCAGCGAAGCCATTAACTCCCGTTGTGGTCAAATATGCGTTAAACCGCCGGCGGCGGGGCGCAAGGCTGAAAAGAGTATTACACTGGCAGGAAAGAGTATTACACTGCAAGGGTCAAAAACTTTTTAACTCCTTATGGGGCAGATGATTTGTAAAGAACCCCCACAGGAGGATTTAAGTCGGTGTTGGCCAATGAAGTATAGCACAGGAGGTGCCTTGGAACAGGCACAAGGGTGGCCTACAGGAGAGCCATCAGTGCCTGTGCAGAAACATTAAAAAGGTTGGCCTACAGGAGAGCCAGTGCCCAAAAATGCCAGAAAAAAGGCAAGTTATGTGTTGGCCTATTGTAGAGCCAGTACTAGAAATGCCTGAACAAAAGGCAGCACAAACGTGCAATGATAAATGTGCCAGCACCGACAAATATAAAGAGTAAAAATAATGAAGCGTTGGCCTAGAATTGAGCCAGCGCCAGCAGCACCTGAAGCAGGGCTGCCTGTCCGTGGGCCTACAAGAGAGCCCGCGCAGGGGGAATCTGGCAGAGACTTACCTGAAACAGGGGCGCCAGAAATTACCCAACATAAAAATGAATATCTAGATTTAGATGATGATTTAAATGAGGACCAGAGCCCATTATCAGAGCCAAAAATGTTCCAAGGCTGGCACAAAACTTTGCTGTTCCCAGAGTAACAGGGGAACCTTTGAGAGAGGAAATAGCTATGACTATAAATTATCTACTCTCCCATCAGCCCAGGAATTAACCATGGATGAGACTATCAAAAAATATGAGACCCGGGAAATTGTAGCAGTTACAGCAGTGAATAAACTTGATATGGGTAATTTGAGCAGTGGTTTACGCTCACAAGAATTGAAATTACACAAGTGCTGAAATTTCTGGGGTCAGTGGTTTGGATGAAGGTTATATATCGTATTCACAACAAAATGTAGCACTCATGTGTAGTGCGCACTTTGAAATAAATTGTATTCATAAAAATGCAATAAGACCAAATATTCATCCTAAGTATGCAGGCTCTGCAAACTATGCAATATACAAATGCCTAAATCTGTTTTGGAGAAAATCTAGCAAAGAAACTAAAGGATCACCTATGCTGAGCAGAGCGGTGAGAAGGCAGTATCCCAACAGGCGAAATGTGGTGCTGGAGAAGGAACAATCCTATCATTCTCGTATACACGTTGACGTGCTTCACCGAGGATACGTGGAGGTTACAATGTGCCTACTAGAAGGGGACAACAACTGCCGGTGGCAAACCCCGAGGTTAGGGGACTTGGTCTGGTAAGAAACACAACAAATGTTTCACACTCACAAATAGGGGGAAGGTTACGATTCTTCCTAAAAGAATGGCAATCAATAACAAATGATTCATTTATTCTATGTAGCATTGTAGGATTCAAAATTGAGTTCTCTCCACGTTTGGATCCTCCAATTCAGCATAATTCAAACTGGTCACGGATTTTTCTCAAAGGAAGAGAATGGGTTGATCAAAGGAGAATTGAAAAACTTTCTTTATGCAGAAAAGGATGATATAAATGTCAGGAGAACAACACCATCAGTTTGTGTCAAATATTCTCCTAGGAATATTCTCCTAGAAAAGGGATGGTTGACATAGAATCATTTCCGATCTGACAAATCTTAACCTTTATGTACAATAGAAACATTTCAAAATGGAAACATTTACTAATGCCATTTAGCTAGTCACAAAGAATTGCTATAAGGCAAGCATAGATCTGCAAAATGCATATTATTCTGTGGCAATGCATGGTAATGATCAAAGATATTTGAAATTTAGATGGATGTCAGTTATGGCAATTTAAAGCATTGCCCAATGGTCTGATTTCAGCACCAAGATTATTCACTAAATTGCTCAAACCAAATTTTAGCTCTGTTAAGAGCTGAGGGCCATGTATTAATGGTTTATTTAGATGATATCCTCATTGTAGGGGACACTTTGGCTGCTGCAAAATTGTCAATATCCAGAGTCAAATACATTTTGAGAAATTAGGTTTCATTATTCACCTACAAAAATCTAAATTGTTACCAAGCAAAAAGATTGATTACCTAGGGTTCACAATTAACTCCGAACACATGGTAATCACTTTGCCAAAAGATAAAAAGTTGCAGTTAATTGAAGGTTGCATAAAACCCATTAACGAGGACACACCTTCAATTAGAGAAGTGGCAAGCTTGCTAGGCAAATTAATTGCAGGGTTTCCAGCGGTCACGTTTGGACCATTGCATTATCAATGTTTACAGAGAGCTAAGGTACAAGCGTTAAAAATAAATAGAGGGCATTTTGATAGGCCCATGAAATTAACAATTCAATCCATTACAGAAATAGAATGGTGGATTAACAATGTTTCTAATGCTTCCAGAAAAGTTCTGGTAGAAACACCTTCCGTCACTCTACAGACTGATGTAAGTGTGCTGAGTTGGGACGCTACTAACATGATTTCCAGCTGTAGAGGTAGGTGGAATGTGAATGAAGTACCTTTGCTGGAAAATCTGGGAATCAATTACCTAGAGCTATTAGGCGCATTTTACGGCCTTAGAGCTTATTGCACTGATATGGGAAATGTGCATGTTCAGGTACAGGTTGACAATACTACAGCTGTAGCATACATAAATCACATGGGTGGTATAAAATCAGAATCATGTGATAAATTGGCAAATGAAATTTGGACCTGGGGTATTGCCAGAAAAATTTGGCTGTCAGCAATATATTTACCAGGTAAAAATTAACACAATTGCAGACAAAAGATCACGTAAATTTAATGATAATACAGAATGGATGTTAAATCGGAAAATATTCACACAAATTATCACACAATTTGGAATGCCAGAAATTGATCTGGTTGCATCAAGATTGAACCACCAGTTGACTAAGTATGTGTCATGGGAACCTGATCCTGGAGCAGTAGTGGTGGATGCTTTCTCGCTACATTGGGGTGGTATGTTTCTGTATGCTTTTCCACCATTTTGTTTAATCCACAAATGCATACAGAAAATTAAACAAGATTCAGCCTCAGGGATTTTGGTAGTACCAGATTGGCCTACACAGGTATGGTACCCACTGGTGTTAAAAATGATCAAAAAACCCCTTATGGTTATTCCAAAGCAGATTAAACTGCTTGTACACCCTGTGACTAATGAATCACATCCTTTACATAATCATATTGGTTTGTTGATTTGCAGATTCTAAGAAGGCCATATCTTGGAAAAGGATTATCAGACCGTACGGTGGATGTTATGACAGCAGCCTGGAGGAATAGTACCCAGAAGCAGTACATTTCCTATATAAAGAAATGGGAGGTGTTTTGTTCAGGAAAGAATATTGCATATAACACAGTAGAAATTTCAGATGTAATAGAGTTTCTTTCAACTCTACACTATGAATTGAAATTAAGTTATAGTGCAATTAATACTGCACAAAGTGCACTCTCTGCATATTTAAGCAGTGAATCAGAACAAACTCCAATTGGAGCACATCCTTCGGTCTGTAGGTTTATGAAAGGAATTTTCAACTCTAATCCTCCCAGACCCAGGTATACATAAATTTGGAATGTAAAAGATGTACTGATGTTCCTAAGGAGTTGGAATCCAGTTGAAACCCTGTCATTATCCAAAATTACCATGAAATTGGTTATGCTCATGGCATTAGTTTCAGCACAGAGAGTTCAAACATTACAGAAACTCAGAATTGATAGAATGAAAGTAGGGCAAAATGCCGTGACATTCTATGTCTATGATTTACTGAAGCAAAGTAGACCTGGGTCCACAGGATGCAAGTTGGAATTTTTAGCATATCCTACAGATTCACGACTGTGTGTAGTAACATATGTGAAATGTTACATAGAAACAACAAAAGTTTTAAGAGGCGCCGAATTGGCAATTTTTATTAGTCATAAAAAGCCTCATAAGAAAGTATCAACACAAATAATTTCACGATGGTTGAAACGGGTGTTGAGATATTCAGGTATTGATACTGATAAATTTAAATCTCATTCCACGAGGGCGGCATCAACATCAGCGGCCAGGGATTCAGCGTGCCAATAGACCTTATTCTCGCGGCCGCAGGATGGGCAAGTGAACAGATGTTTCACAAGTATTACCACAAGGAGATTAAAGATCTCAGAGGGTTTGGTGATGCCGTGCTGGATACAGTATTAAATCCCCCATTATAAATGGGCCTAAATTTTGTTATTTTTATTAAAATAAATAAAACCATTAACTGATTACATTCAAATGTTGTGGTTATGCATTGTTGATTGTGCTTACTCAAATAGAGTCAATCGATGCAGTGAACACCTGGATTTGAATCCACGGTGTGAAATCACAGAGCTTTGAAATCTTCACGTAGTCACTCACATGACTCCGAAGTAAAATAGTAAGATTAAACGAGAACTTACCAAGTTTGAAGTTTGATCTTTATTTTATGAGGAGTAACGTTGAGGGATTACGTGCCCTCCGCTCCCACCCTCATAAAAGGATCAAGCTGGTAGTTCTAAGTCTTTATGCATCTTACTATCATACTTCAGTAATTATCGTCTGTGATTGTCACTCCGCTGCTTTGAAAGATTGACGCGTGTGCGGCTGGACGGGGCTTCTTCACGTAATCCCTCAACGTTACTCCTCATAAAATAAAGATCAAACTTCAAACTTGGTAAGTTCTCGTTTAATCTTACTATTCTATTGCACAAGAATAGAAGTGAAATCTTTAATCTGTCCTCCCTGTTAAATATTGTTAAAGGTCCTACTCTCAGAGATTGTTGACATTAATTTACATTAATATACCAGAGTGTTTTAATCATTTTCTTTGAGTATTTCTTCACTTAATTGTTGACTTTTGACTGAATTTAAATTCAGGAAATGCACTGGATTGCATCTGCAGCCTATCAGAGACATTTTGCAGATCAGAATGGAGAAACATTTTTATATGAGAATTAGTTAGTTTAGCTTAGTTTATTGTCACATGTACCAAGGTACAGTGAAAAGCTTTTACTTTGTGCTATCCAGTCAGAGGAAAGACTATACATAATGACAAGCTGTCCATAGTGTGTAGATATGAGATGAAGGGAATAATGTATAGTGCAAGATAAAGTCCAGTAAAGTCTGATAAAAGATAGTCCGAGGGTCACCAATGAGGTAGATGGTAGCTTAGGATTGCTCTAGTTGGTGATAGGATGGTTCATTTGCCTGATAACAACTGGGAAGAATTGTCCCTGAATCTGGCGGTACATGTTTTCACACTTTTGTACTTCTTGCCTGATGGAAGAGGGGAGAAGAGGAAGTGTCTGGGGTGAGAAATGCCTGCTGGTTGAACTGATATTTCACTTTGGTGTCAGTTGGAAGCATCTTACATGAAATTGGTTTGCAAGACTAAGAATTGTGTGGAATTGTGTGTTTGCACTCAGCTTCACTGAAGCACAGAAGTGACAAAGTAAACATTCACCTGTTGGTGCTGCAGTTTCTTCCCACTTTCACCATCTCCTGACTAAATCCCGGTAATACTGCAGCAGTTTCACAAACAAATCCATTGTTTAGGGGGCTTCTATTTTTACACATGATGTATCTGTTCTGTAATAAGACTGAATAAATTAGAGAAACGAGCAATTGGAGAGAATGGGGATGGGGGTGAGAGAAAGTTATAAAATTGGAAGGGCAGGACAAAGCATTAGGTGAATACAGGCAAAGGTTTTTTTTGATAAACTGATGGTTGGACAAAGGCCAGATATTAAATAAAGATATGAGACCAAAGGATTGAAGAGTTCAAAAATAGTGAATCTTGAGAAAGGAATGAAGGTGGAGGTGGAGGAGGAGGGGAGAAATCAGTGCAGGTCTAGGTGGGGCACAGGGAAGGGTGGAGTAAGGGGGGTTATGGACAAGAACGGGAAGAGGGAGGAGGTGCTGTTAGAGATTACCTAACAGGAGAATTCAATGTTCATACATTTGGGTTGTGAGCTACCCAAGCAAAATAAAAGGTGCTGTTCCTCCAGTTTGCTTCTGGCCTCCCTCTGGCATTGGAGGTGGCCCTAGACAGAAAGGTCAATATGGGAATGGGAAGAGAAGTTTAAAAGGTTAGCAACTGGGTGAACTAGTAGGCCTTGAAGGACCAAGCGTAAGTATTCAGCGAAATGGTCACAAATCTCCACTTTTTAGTTCAGTTTAGTTTAGAGATACAGCGAGGAAACAGGCCCTTCGCCCACCGAGTCTGCACCGACCAACAATCCCCACACACCTACACTATCCTACATACACTTGGGACAATTTGCACATACACCAAGCCAATTACAAACCTGTAAGTCTTTGGAGTGTGGGAGGAATCCGAAGATCTCGGCGAAAACGCACGGGATCACAGGGAGAACATACAAACTCCGAACAGACAGCATTGAACCCAGGTCTCCAGCGCCGGAAGCACTTTAAGGCAGCAACTTTACCGCTGCGCCACCGTGGCCACCCACTTGGTCCAAGGCAGAAAAGGGGGGATGGCTGTAATGATATCTGATTTGGTTAGGCCAGGTCTTTGTCCTTTTAGATTGTGTTTTGCCTATTTTAAAATTAGATAGCCACTGCACTACGTGAAACTTAATGATATTATTTCCTGAACAATGTTATAAACAAAGTCCACAGTTTATTCATTCATTAATTCATTCACAGGAGTTGGGTTTCACTGGCACTGTTCGCATTTATTGTCATTCTCCAATGCCGATAAACTGAGACAACCAGACGGTGAGCCTGGATTCACACATAGATCAGACCAGGCTACTGTGGTGCACTTCCTTTCCTGAAAGTAATTGGTAAAGCAGATGCCGCCCTTGCAATTATTCTTCCTGCAGGCTCTCTTGTGAAATCCATATTTATTTAATTACATGTTTTTAAATTCCCCAGATGAGTTGGTAGCATTCAAGCGTTGAACCCAAGCTACTGAATGCAGCCCAGCAACTCAAGCAATATGTTACCATACGCTAATGCAATGTTCTTGCCTGTTCTCAGGTTGGGATCCACATTAGACATCACTGTAGATAACCCACCGAGTTAGAAGACGGGTCTTGACCCGAAACATCACTAATTCCTTCTCTCCAGAAATGCTGCCTGTCCCACTGAGTTACTCCAGCTTTTTGTGTCTATCTTTGAGCTAAATGCTTTCCCACTTTCCTCCCAGTTACGACATTTGAATGAATGAATGAATGAATACGTTTATTGGCCAAGTATTCACATACAAGGAATTTGCCTTGGTGCTCTGCCCGCAAGTCACAACATGACATGCAGTAACAGTTAGGAATGACACATAAAACATTAATAATAAAACATTATCAATTAAACATGTGAATTAAATAAAATACCAGAGCAAAAGGAGGCTATAGATTTTTGGTTAGTGACTAGAGCTACTACTCGTGGAAAATAGATGTTTTTATGTCTGGCTGTGGCAGCTTTGACAGTCCGGAGTCACCTACCAGAGGGAAGCGATTCAAAGAGTTTGTGGCCAGGGTGAGAAGAGTCAGAGATGATCTTACCCGCTCGCTTCCTGGCGCTTGCAGTGTTCAGTTTGTCAATGGAGGGAAGGTTGCAGCCAATAACCTTCTCAGCTGATCGGATGATTCACTGCAGCCTCCAGATGTCATGCTTAGTGGCTAAGCCAAACAAGACCATGATAGAGAAAGTGAGGACAAACTCTACGATGGCAGTATAGAATTGGACCATCATTGCATGTGGCAGATTGTGCTTCCTCAGCTGCCGCAGGAAGTACATCCTATGTTGTGCCTTTTTGACTGTGGAGTCGATGGTGGCCCCCCACTTAAGGTCCTTGAGATGATGTAAGTCAACATTCCAAGTAACCTGACCAGGTCTATTCCAATAGACAATAGACAATAGACAATAGGTGCAGGAGTAGGCCATTCGGCCCTTTGAGCCAGCATCGCCATTCAATGTGATCATGGCTGATCATCCCCAATCAGTACCCCGTTCCTGCCTTCTCCCCATATCCCCTGACCCAGCTATTTTTAAGAGCCCTATCTAGCTCTCTCTTGAAAGCATCCAGAGAACCTGCCTCCACCACCCTCTGAGGCAGAGAATTCCACTGACTCACCACTCTCTGTGAGAAAAAGTGTTTCCTCGTCTCCGTTCTAAATGGCTTACTCCTTATTCTTAAACTGTGGCCCCTGGTTCTGGACTCCCCCAACATCGGGAACATGTTTCCTGCCTCTAGCATGTCCACGCCCTTAACAATCTTATATGTTTCAATGAGATCCCCTCTCATCCATCTAAACTCCAGAGTGTACAAGCCCAGCTGCTCCATTCTCTCAGCATATGACAGTCCCACCATCCCGGGAATTAACCTTGTAAACCTACGCTGCACTCCCTCAATAGCAAGAATGTCCTTCCTCAAATTAGGGGACAATTAGAATGTCCTTCCTACTGCTCAAGCTGCATAAGTGCCATTGGATAGTTAAATGAGTTAATACCACATGCAAATCCTGCCTTATTGCTCAAATGCATTACAACTTGGCCAATGTGACAGCACCCCCTACCTTGGATGCCACTTTGATCCCTATCACTGCTTTGATCCCTATCACTGTGTGGCCAAGACTGTGCTTTCAGGAAAAAGCCCCAGATAACCTGAGTCTCTACTGAGGCTAAGACTGAGTGGCTGGGGCAAGACTGAGATGCCAGTGCCTCTTCCTGCTGATGGACAACAAGGGGCTGTTCCCCACACTCAAAGGCAAAGATTGAGCTGCCAGGATAACACAGCTCTGCCAGTGATGCCTCTTCAAACCTGAGACTGCCAGCAACTCGTCAAGGCAAGTGAACTGCAGGGAGAAGCCTGAGATTGCCATGCCTCCTCATGGCCGTCCAAAGTGGGGGGGGGGGGGGGTGGGGTGCGTTGGGTGCGACCGCACCCCCCTTTCCCCCCAGAGTAAGAAAAAATCCCCCCCAAAAAAAGGAAAAAAAATCAGCGTTTCCACTTTGTCGGGAAAGTGCCCGAAATTTTGGTTCTGGCCGCTGGATGCTTTGGGAGAAAAAATGCGACCATCCGCGCCTGCGCAGTTGGGGAAGCGGTGCAAAATGACGCCGTCTCTCCGCACGTGCGCAGTGGGCCCGGGCGGGATCAGACTGCCATTTGCACTCCACACATTGAGCTCAATGCCTCGTGTCGTCTACTCCAGGTAAGTAGTGGTATATTGCGTTGCAGGAGGTGTAGATTGAAGATGCATGTGAATCAATCACACTTAGCCAGCATCACCCTATTATAACATTTATACTAACGCCCATTCCCAGCACCGTTAGTTGAAGCAGCTAGGCTGCACTGACAACACCTCGTTTTGTAATGCTGCCAAGTTACTGTGCTGATTAAAGATGTGTGTAAATCTTATACAGTCTGAAGTGATTTACATGATGTCAGAAGTGGGATCGACAAGTTCAGCTGTTCTACATGCGTGCACCGCTTCCTCGAGCGATAACTCTGGCCGTCTCAGGAGCTCTGATCTGAGCTTTTGATCGGTGATACCATTCACTAAAATATCCCTCGTTAACTGATCAGACAACTGATCCAACGGCATTTCCTGAAATCGGCCACGTTGGGCTAGATACATCAAAGAAGAAATAAATGAGTCAACTCGTTCCCCGGGAAGTTGACGACGAGAGAAAAACCTTGCCCTGTCCAAAATGTGATTTGAGGGCAGGTCACTGATCTGGCCTAGTTTACGCAGCAAAACATTAGGGTCAGTAGGAGACTCCACCGGTGTAATTACCTGGTCATTAGCATCACGGATAGCCGGAGCATAACGGAATGTTCTGGATCGACGAAGGGCACCTGGTCCCACAAGGTTGAGCAGGAGAGAGGCCTTGACAGCATCTGGTTCATTTCGGTGTACAATGTTCATGTAGTGCTGGTAATCAATTTCAAACGTGGCCCAGCGTTTGCTGATATCAGCATCAAAGACAAGAGGCTCAGGCTTTCGACAAGTAGCCATCGTAAAGTATAGCAAAACTCACAAAAGATAAAATAAAAACCGTTATACAAGAGGAGTGGATAAGACCATTTCTGACGCCATGTAAATCACTTCAGACTGTATAAGATTTACACACATCATTAATCAGCACAGTAACTTGGCAGCATTACAAAACGAGGTGTTGTCAGTACATCCTAGCTGCTTCAACTAACTCTGCGCCTAATCCTTCAGTGGAGGGAGGGGATGGTTGGGTCCGCACGCGCTCGGGCCGTGTTAGTAGACCACCAGACAGGTATGGCGAGTATGTTTAATACACTTCCATTCCACATTTAATCTTTAGGGGGATGGATGTAGATTGATGATGCATGTGAACCAATCACGCTTAGCCAGCATCACTAACTCCACCCTATTATAACATTTATACTAACGCCCATTCCCAGCACCATTAGTTGAAGCAGCTAGGATGTACTGACAACACCTCGTTTTGTAATGCTGCCAAGTTACTGTGCTGATTAAAGATGTGTGTAAATCTTATACAGTCTGAAGTGATTTACAGGAGGGGGAGTCTGTTTTTTATCCTCGGTTCAAACTACCCATGAGGGGGTCTAATCTGGCCCGCGGGATAAGGGAGTGCCCATTTCTCTGGGCCCGGGGTGGGGGGGGGTGCGGGGTGCGGTGTCTGCCTGCCCGGTCCAGCATCTCCATCCGTGGTGTCGGAGCCTCACCAACGGCCAGCTAGGCGACCAGGAGACCGTTCTCCCGTCGCCGGGCGGGAGTGGATGAATCTGAACCCAGCGGCTGTAACCCCAACACCAGACGCCGCTGCGGCGGGGCCCGCTCCCCTCGCCTCCCACCACCACCGGGGCCCAAACCATCTTACCCCCACGCTACCCCCGCTGGGCCCACGCCACCCCCACTGGGCCCACGCCACCCCCGCTGGGCCCACGCCACCCCCACTGGGCCCACGCCTCCCCCACTGGGCCCATGCCACCCCCGCTGGGCCCATGCCACCCCCGCTGGGCCTACGCCACCCCCGCTTGGCCCACGCCACTTTCATCGCCCCCCGCCTGCTGGGCCGCTGCTAGGCCCCTGCTGGGCCCGCGCCACCTTCATCTTTGCCCCCCCCCGCCAGAAAGAGGGGGAATGTGGGAGGGAGAGAGAGAGAGGGGAAGGGAGAGGAGAGAGAGATGGGGGAGGGAAGAGGGAAATGGGGATTATCTTTAGTGAGATTGCAAAATTAAGATAGGTTTTAGAGCTATTATATTTTCTCCTCCATATGAATAATTTTAAACAATATCAAATAATATCAAACAATTGGAACTGCTTTCTTTTCCTTGATAACAATACTGAAAAATATGAATTCCATAGTTTGTGACATAAATATACATTTTAATGGGATCATTATATAGATGTAACATTTCCATTTCGAGATCGGGGGGGGGGGGGGGGGGGGTTGGGGGCAAATATGTCTCAAGCCGATAGCCTAAACGTTAAAGAGTTAAAAGATAGCCTAATCGATAAAGAGCTGAGAAGAGGAATCAGAGCTGCCAAGGAAAGGTACTCTGATGAAGTTGAGGAGCAAGTTCTCAGCTAGTGACTCTTCTTCAGTTTGGAAGGGCATGCAAGAAATCACCAGCTATAAGAGGAAAGCCCCCCGCTATTTGGACTATCGTCAGATGACGAACAACCTGAATGAGTTTTACTGCATGTTTGAAAATCAGAAACGTAACCCTCCCCAACAAGCACAGCCAGACCCCAGTCTGCAAAGAATGGACCCTGCACCCGCTCCTTCCCATTCACCAATTCACTCCTACTTAAGGCAAGACTCCAGTATGAAAAGAGTGGACCTTTCCCACCCCAACCAACATTTCACACCCAATTACTCATTTTTAACCAGTCCCTGCAAAGATGTACTGTCCCTGCCTGCTTCAAAGTCTCAACTATTGTCCCTGTACCCAAAAAGGTAAGGATTACTTGTCTTAATGATTACAGGCTTGTCGCACTGACCTCTGTAGTCATGAAGACCGTTGAAAGGCTTGTGCTGGCCAAGGTGAAAAATATCACAATCCCTCTGCTGGACCTTCTGCATTTTGCATATTGGGCCAATAGATCTGTGGATGACGTAGTCAATCTGGGCCTGCACTTCATCCTCCAGCACCTAGACCGCCAGGGGACCTATGTAAGGATTTTGTTTGTTGATTTTAGCTCTGCATTCAACACCATTGTGCCAGAGCTACTACGCTCCAAACTTTCTGAGTTGACTGTGCCTGAACCCCTCTGTCGGTGGATCACCAGCTTTCTGACAGACAGGAAGCAGCATGTGAGACGGGAAAGCACATCTCGGACCCGCAAACGCTCAGCATAGGAGCACCGCACGATGCGTACTCTCCCCTCTCCTCTACTCTCGCCACACCAATGACTGCACCTCCACAGACACCTCTGTCAAGCTTCTCAAGTTTGCGGACGACACAACCCTGATTGGACTGATCCAGGATGGGGATCTCTGTACTCTTTTCAGTTTGACATCTTTCCTATAACATGGTGCCCAGAACTGAACACAATATTCTAAATGTGGTCTCACCAACGACTTATACAACTGCAACATGACCTCCCAACTTCTATACTCTGACTGATGAAGGCCAAAGTGCCAAAATACGTTTTGACCACCTGATATACCTGCGACACGACCTTCAAGGAACCATGCAACCATCAACCATTCCTCTGCCCACCTGGCTAATTGATCCAGATCCTGCTGCCATCTTTCACAACCATCTTCACTATCTGCAAAACCACTCACTTCTGTATCATCAGCAAATTGCTAATCTTGCCCTGTTCTGTGATTTTTCACAGAGTGCTGGAGTAACTCAGCGGGTCAGGCTGAGTATAGAAGTTGGGAGGTCATGTTGCAGTTGCATAAGAAGTTGGTGAGGCCGCATTCAGAGTATTGTATTCAGTTCTGGGCACCATGTTATAGGAAAGATGTCATCAAACTGGAAAGGGTACAGTGAAGGTTTACGAGGATGTTGCCAGGACTAGAGGGCCAGAGTTATAGGGAGAGGTTGAGTAGGCTGGGACTCTATTTCATGAAGCACAGGAGGATGTGGGATGATCTAATAGAGGTGTATAAAATCATGATTTGAATAGATATGGTTGAGTCTTTTGCCCAGAGTAAGTGAATCGAGGAGCAGAGGACATAAGTTTAAGGTGAAGGGCAAAAGATTTAATAGGAATCTGAGGGGTATGTTTTTCACACAAAGGGTGGTAGGTGTGTGGAACAAGCTGTCAGAGGAGGTAGTTGAGGCAGCGACTATCGCAACATTTAAGAAACAGACAGGTACATGGATAGGACAGGTTCGGAGGGATATAGATCAAATGTGGGCACGTGGGACTAGTGCAGATGGGACATGCTGGGCCGAAGGGCCTGTTTCCACACTGTATCACTCTATGACTCTATCTATCTTTCCCTCTCAAACCCATTCTCCTGCCTTCTCCCCATTACCTCCAACACCCGTATCAATCAAGAATCTATCAATCTCCTCCTGAAAAATGTCCATTGACTTGACCTCCACAGCTGTCTGTGGCAATGAATTCCACAGTTCACCACCCTCTGACGTAAGAAATTCCTGCTCATCTCCTTCCTAATGGAATATCTTTTAACTCTGAGGCTGTGGCCACTGGTCCTAGACTCTCCCACTAGTGGAAACATCCTCTCCACATCCACTCCATCCAGGTTTTTACCAGGCTGGGACAGACGGCAACAGCTTCACACTGTGTCCCAAAGCTTGTGTCCTGTCCTGCATCACCCAAGGCAGCAGAGATGTTATAGGAGAGGGCAAGCACCGTAACAAAGTAGCTCACGATGGTTTGGGTAACATTCAGGAATGTCTATGCATGTCACATCATGAATATTACTGAAGAAGGGTCTTGACCCGAAATATAATCTATACCTTTTCTCCAGAGATGCTGCCTGACTCACTGAGTTACTCCAGCACTCTGTGACATGTCACCTATCCATGTTCTCCACAGATGCTGCCTGACCCGCTGAGTTACTTCAGCACTCTGTGACATGTCACCTATTCATATTCTCCACAGTTGCTGCCTGACCCACTGAGTTACTCCAGCACTTTGTGTCTATTTTCCCTTCACCCATCTGCCCAAGCCCACTCTCCCCCTCCTTTCCTATGTTCCTTTCCACCCATAAACCTCTCCCTGCCTTTACATTTCACTCCTCTTTCAAATCTGCTCTACTTATCTACATACATTTTTCTTCTTAACTTTTTAGTCATAGAATGGTGCAGTGTGGAAACAGGCCCTTCAGCCCAACTTGCCCACACCGACCAACATGTCCCATCTAAACTAGTTCTACTCACACGCGTTTGGCCCATATCCATCTAAATCTGTCCTATCCATGTACGTGTCCAAATGTCTCTTAAACATTAGGATAGTCCCAGCCTTAACTACCTCCTCTGGGCAGCTCGTTCCATACACCCACCACCCTTTGTGTGAAAAAGCTACCTTTCAGATTCTTGTTAATTTCTGAAATATTGGTCATAAATTTGGTGCAAAATGCTCCAAATTAAGGCTCAGAATGCATCCGAGAGCATCTAAAACCCCAGAATTTCCAGGGCCCTTAAATGGGCCCTGGACCCCGGCATCGAGGGACTTCACGCTTCGCATTCGTGATGTGCGCAGCGCATACATTAATATAACATTAAATTTTTTGTAATCCTGTCATGCCTTGTTGAAAAGCTTCGTACGGGCCTGCTCCTCTTTCAAAGACCAGGACTAAGCTGCTGGGACAACCCTGAGATTGTTAGTGACACTGCACATGTGCCCCGATAGTGAGGGACAGCACCCCCATGTGGTTCTGTACTTTCTTACCACTGTAAATAAAATATATCACGTGAGCTCGCCCTACTGTATGTGTCGGCATGGTCACTGCTGAACCTGGTGTCATCCATGATCCCACACCAAGTACAAGTCTACAACAAATAATTAGCGCAGATAAAATAAAAGCCAGTTTTAAAATCAGGAAATGATTGGACCATATGCAATATGAATGAATGAATGAATGAATGAATGAATGAATGAATGAAAACTTTATTGTCATTCAGATATACACCTATACACAGTGCACCTAGAACGAAATTTCGATGCATTTGACTCTCCAGTTTTTTTTTTAGAAGTGTCGATATTTAAAAAGTTCTAGCCTCGGTTTAATTGATTGTTCAATAATCTTATGGCCTGGGGGATGAAGCTGTTGCAGAACCTGGTTGTCCCGCTCTTCATGCTGCGGTACCTCCTCCCAGAGTTAAGCAGTATAAACAGTCCAAATTGTGGGTGTGTGGGGGCTTTGGTAATGCCCTTAGCTCTACTCAGACAGCGCTTGTACCCCATGTCCATGATGGAAGGAAGAGAAGTCCCAATGATTTTTTCCGCTGTCCTCACCACTCTCTGAAGGCACTTCCAGTCTGCAGCTGTACAGCTGCCGCACCACGTAGAGATACAGCCGGTCATGACCGACTCAATTGTGCTTCTGTAGAAAGTGGCGAGGATGGGAGGGTGGAGGTGTAAACTTCTCAACCTGCGGAGGAAGTACAACCGCTGATGTGCCCGTTTTGCCAGAGATGTAATGTTTGTGGACCAGTTTAAGGTGTCCGTTATATGCACCCCCAGGAACTTGATGCTTTTCACCTGCTCCACTGCTGAGTTGTTGATGCAAAGTGGAGTGTGACTGGGCTGAATTTTCCTTCTGAAATCGACTACAATCTCCTTGGTTTTGTTGCCATTTAGTGTGCTATTTGAAAGATTAGAGATGCAAGAATAGCAAGTATAAAAATAAAAAATAGGGGAGAAATTGTCATCATTGCTGATGGGTGAAATTGTAACAAGAATTGAACCAATTCTTAACATGTTGACATAATTGCCATACCAGTAGTACAATAAGAATTAACTGTTAGTTAGATTATGTTCAGGGAAGAAAGGGTTCTGACGCAAAACATCACCTATCCATTCTCTCCACAGATGCTGCCTGACTCTCTGTGTTTCTCCAGCACTTTGTGTTTTGCTCCAGATCCCAGCATCTGCAATTCCTTGTCTCTGTAGTCATCTATTCGAGCTGATTCCCTGGACATGAGATGCATTTGGATACACATAATCCTTGGCTGGATAGACACAAATTGCTGGAGTAACTCCGTGGGTCAGTCAGCATCACTTGAGAAAATTAATAGGTAAGCTGCAACTTCACCTATTCATTTTCTCCAGAGATGCTTCCCGACCCACTGAGTTACTCTTGCCATTTGTGTCTATCTTTGGTATAAACCAGCATCTGCAGTTCCTTTTTATTTCAACCTTGGAAAGAGCCTGACAAGCTTTTGATTGACACAGACTTTTCCAGTAATCAGGTGAATGTACTTGCATAAATCAGGGCATTAAATTGACAAACTTACTCAGAGTAGACAGAAGCATGGCTTGTGTGTGAAAAAAAAAGGCTTACTAGTTCAAGTTCTTTTGAAGTTTAGAAGTTGTGTCACAAGCAATTAGTTTAAGAAGCTTTGACGAGAATTAATTCTGTGAGCCGACCACATAATAACCAATCTGCAGTTCTTGCTGTTAATGAAAGTCATCATCACCCCACAATCTTATTTCAATTAATAAAATGAAGGACTAGATGCTAATCTATTTTCACTGATTCCTGCAGCTGCTTTTAGTTTATTTTCCCTTCTTTAACTTTATATTTTGTTGGTATTCCATTTCACTTTCTCAATTTCATGTAATCTCCCCTGAGCTGAATATTTTGGCCTTTCAACTTTTGGTAATGAATTGATCTGCTTCCAATCTCCTTTGAATCTCTTCCAGTAAATTTTTCTTGTTTATCTGCGGAAATGCTTGTCTGCCTTAATATCCCCAGTTTAAACTGTATTATATTTCTCCTGACCGCACGGCCTTTAGCTATTCCTCCTGTTCTTCTGCACAAAGTGGTTTATCCAAATGTGAGTTCAAAGTACTTTGATAGTTTTGAGCCATCTAATCCATCAAAGTCAATCTGGGCCAGAAACAAAACAGAAAAACAATAGCGTGATTTGGCAAGCGGGAGAGTTCAGGAAATTTAGAAATAACAGGAGCCTCAAAAATTACAGCAGGCTCTTGTTCAGCTGGGCAAGTGGGCCAAGGAATGGCTAATGGAGTTTGATACAGATAAGTGTGAGATGGAAAGTCATACCAGGATTGGACCTTCACAGTGAATGGTAGGAGCCTTGGGAGTGTTGTAGGGCGGAGAGATCCAGGCGTATAGATAAATAGTTCTCTGACGGTGGCATCCCAGGTACAGTAGATAGGGTGGTCAAGTAGACTATTGGTATTAGGGTTTCAGCAGTCAGGATACTAAGTATAGAAGCTGGAATGTTGCGTGACAGTTGTACAAGACATTGGTGAGGCCACACATGGAGTACTGTGTTCAATTTTGGTCAGCCTGCTGTAGGAAGGATGTCATTAAGCTTGAAAGAGAGTAGAGATGATTTACAAGGATGTTGTCAGGACTTGTGGAGCTGAGCTATAAGGAGAAGTTGGACAGACTAGGACTTTATTTCTAGAAGTGCACGAGGCTGAGGGGATATCTTACAGAGGCGTATAAAATCATGAGGGGAATAGATAATGTGAATGCAGAGAGAATTTTACCCAGGGTATGGGAACCAAACACACGAGGACATATGTTAAAGGTGCGAAGGTCAAGATTTTAATACAATCCTCAGGGGCAACATTTTCACAGGGAGGGTGGTGGATATACGGAAAGAGCTGCCAGAGGAGGTGGGGCAGCACAATAGCACAGCGGTAGAGATGCTACCTTACAGCGCCAGAGACCCAGGTTCGATCTTGATTGCGGGTGCTGTCTGTACGGTTTGTAGGTTCTTCCTGTGACTGCGTGGGTTTTTACCAGGTGCTCCAGTTTCCACCCACACTCCAAAGACTTACAGGTTTGTAGGTTAATTGGCTTTGGTAAAATTGTAAACTTTCCCATGTGTGTGGGATAGTGCTAGTGTATGCGGTGATCGCTGGCTGGTGCTGACTCAGTGGGCTGAAGGGACTGTTTCCACTGCATCTCTAAAGCCTAATGTAAAGGAGGTAGTTGAGGCAGATACTATAACAGCATTTAAAGGACACTTGGACAAGTAGCAATTGACATTGATTGGGGAGATTAACATGCAAGATGTTGAGAAGCCAGAACTGCACAGAGTTTCTTGCAGGGTTGGATGGCTCGATTAGTTTATGGAAGAATAATCCCATGGAGGAAGGAAAACTGGGAAGAGAAGATGGTGAACTTCAGATTTTGGGATCTTATCAAACTCCAAAGACACTGCGCCTAATGGCAGAACAATTGGGAATGCAGAAGGAGCACGAATCAGAGGAGCTTCAGATATGAAACATCGGGTCGTTGTCATAGAGCACAGAAATAGACCCAATGGGCCAACTTGCCCATGCCAACCACAATGCCCCATCTACACTACTCCCTCCTGCCCACATTCAGCCCATATCCCTATAAACCTATCCTATCCATGTACCTGTAAATATCTTTTAAATGCTGTTATAGCACCTGCCTCAACTACCTTCTCTGGCAGCTCATTCCATATACCCACCACACTCTGTGTAAAAAGTTTGCCCTTTAGGTTCCTATTGAATCATTTCCCTCTTATGTTAAACCTATGTCCACAGGTTCTTGGTTCCCCTACTCTGGGTATAAGACTGTGCACATTCACTATCAATTCCCCCACACCTCGATAAGACCACCCTACAGTTTTTTGTGCTCTAAGGATTAAAGTCCTAGCCTGCCCAACCTCTCTCTATAGCTCACGCTTTCAAGTCCTGGTAGCATCCTTGTAAATCATCTCTGCACGCTTTCCAGCTTAACGACATCCTTCCTATAGCAGGGTGACAGGAACACAGTACGCTAAAATGCAGCCTCACCAACACCTTGTACACGTGGCTGAGAAATTTTGAAGGCTTTGCTTAACCAAGAGGTAGCAATGGTTTGAAATCACAGAGTGAATGATCATAATTTGCAATCAAAATGGTTCAAAAGCAAAATTGGTATTGATTACAATTCTATTCGAATTTTTGTAATGTAACACAACATTGACTGAGGTGAATGAGTCAAAATTAGCACACAGAACATGTGATTTATGATGCATCCAGGAAGACTAGTTTTTAGAAAGGCAACGAAAGGATCAAAGACAATGTGAATGACGAAATATTTCTGATTTACTAATATCAAAAATGCCATGAATCAGAAATCCACAACAAAAGAATGTTTGATGGCGATGCAATTAGGATTGCAGAATGGCAATAAGGATGAACATATTCATGACTGGTCGAAGAAATCAAAAACAAGTTTATAGAAGAGGTACGGGCCAACCATCTGCTTTCAGTCGACTGAGCTTTAGAACTGATTGCAATAACCCAGAAAACACCAGAAGGATTTCATGTTGCCAACTGGTCACACAGATGGGGATTTTATCCAGCTAGTGGATAACTAAGAGGAGCAATCAATCTATGACAGACTTTGGAGGGATGGCACAATCTAGACATGGTGGGCTTTCTACTGTAAAGCCCCTGACCCACTTAGATGATTTTTTCGGCGACTACAGGCAACTAGGCTGTCGCCACATGGTCAGAGGATGACGCCTGTATAGTTGTGAGTAGTCTCCTCAAGTCGTCTAAAGAGTCGTAACTTTTTTATGGTCACCGCTGGATTTTGAAATGTTCAAAACTTTTCGGCGACTGTGGGCTTGACGTAGCTTGTCTTCTCCTGTCATTGGTGCTGTTGTAGGTTGTCACCAGGATGACGCATGTTGTCGCCAGGTGACGTTGGTTGTCGCCGGGTGCTGACTTCGGTGAATTCCATTGGCGACTACCTACCTCAACCGGCGACAGGTACCGGCGACTGAATTGTCTTCAGTTGTCGCTGACAGGGTCGTTGCTTGTCGTAGCTTGTTGCGGGTGGACGTAGGTTGCCTTTGGTTGTCGTAGGTTGTCGCCTGTGTGGTCGTACGTTGTCGTAGGTGTGGTCGTAGGTGGACATCCTAATGGGTCGCCGGTTGTCGGTAGCTTGCCGCAGCTTGACGTCGACTAGGTGGTAGGTTGTCATAGCTTGTCGTAGACATTGTCGTAGGGGGGGTCCAGTCGCCACTTTTTCGGCGACCTGCTACGACTGTGACAGTCGCCGGCAGTCGCCGAGAAAGTCACCTAAGTGGGACAGGCCCTTTTGGGCTTAATAATATAGCTCTCCACTGGGTGGCGCCAACAATGGCTGTCTCGCAACAGTCTACCTGTCCCTTCCTTTTTGTTGTTTCATAGTATGTGGATCATGTAATTTTTAGTGTTTTTAGCTTGTTTTATGTGGGGGGTGGGGGGTGGGGGGTGGGGGGATTTGGGGGAAACTTATTTTTAATCTCTTACTTCGATGGTACACGTGACAATAAAAGACCTTTGAAACCTTTGTACTTCCTGACAAAGTATTTGACACAAAGAGCTAGAATTTTCAATTTTAGAGATACAATGTGGAAACAGGCCCTTCGGTCCCTCAAGTCTTTGCCAAACAGCGATCCCCATAGACCAACACTTATCCTACACACACACTAGCGACAATTTATAATTTTTACCAAAGCCAATTAACCTACAAACCAAAGGTACACAAAAATGCTGGAGAAACTCAGCGGGTGCAGCAGCATCTATGGAGCGAAGGAAATACGTAACGTTTCGGGCCGAAACCCTTCTTCATAGTCTGAAGAAGGGTTTCGGCCCGAAACGTTACCTATTTCCTTCGCTCCATAGATGCTGCTGCACCCGCTGAGTTTCTCCAGCATTTTTGTGTACCTTCGATTTTCCAGCATCTGCAGTTCCTTCTTTAACACAACCTACAAACCAAAATGTCTTTGGAGTGTGGGAGGAAACCGGAACACCCAGAGAAAACCCACGCAATTACTGGGAGAATGTACAAACTCCATACAGACAGCACCCGTAGTCAGGATCGAACCAAGGTCTCTGGTATTGTAAGGCATCAGCTCTACCTCTGCGCCACTGTGCCGCCCTTGTTTCGAGCATAGTCCCAAAGCCCTCTTATCTTTTATTTCTAATGAATGACATTATATTTGATGTTGTTAAGCTGGAAAGGGTGCAGAGAAGATTTACGAGGATATTGCCAGGGCTCGAGCAAGAGGGATAGATTGGGCCGGCTTTTTTCCTTGGAGTGCAGGAGGATGAGGAATGACCTTATAGAGGTGCATAAGATGATGAGAGGAATAGATAGCGTAAATGCGCAGTTTTTTACCCAGTGTAGGTGAATCAAAAACCAGCGGACATGGGTTTAAGGTGAGGTGGGAAAGATTTAATAGGAACCTGAGGGCCCACATTTACACACAAAGAGTGATGGGTATATGGAACGAGTTGCCAAAGGAAGTAGTTGAGGCAGGTACTGTCGCAACGTTTAAGAAACATTTAGACAGGTACATGGATAGGACAGGTTTAGAGGGACATGGGTCAATGCAGGCACGTGGGACCAGTGTAGATGGGACATGTTGGCCAAGATGGGCAAGTTGGGCCAAAGGGCATGTTTCCACATTGTAAGGCTCTATGACTCTAAATATCAAATGCCATAACATAAATTCCCCCATTTATTACTCTCTGCTTCATTGTGACTCTCCTTCTTGGCTATTAATCCGTATAGTTATGATGCCTTTACCACATACCCTAATTATTTAGAAGCCTTAACTGATGTAATGGAGGCTTGTTGCTTGTCTTGTTACCTCCTTCCACATAATGTTCAACTAAGCTACGTTTATATGTTTACCAACTGCATGGCAAAGATAATATGTTGTGAGTGCTTTACAAGAAACATTTTGCAGATATCAATTTACCACTACAACTGGCATGGAAGAAATTGATCTGGAAGAAGCATTAAAAGAGGACTCCTTCTAACTTGCAGAAACTGGTAAACATTAATAAAGGTTTATTTTAATGAATAATTCAGACACCACATAGTAAACAGAATAGTAAGATTAAACGAGAACTTACCAGTTTGAAGTTTGATCTTTATTTTATGAGGAGTTACGTTGGTGATTACGTGAAGAAGACCCGTCAGGGCGCATGCACGTCAATCTTCAAAGCAGCGGTATGAAATCACAGACAACACAATAATTGAAGTAACATATTAAGATGAGGAACATGAGAACTACCATTACGACATTTTTTCTATGAGAGAGGGTTGGGCGTGGTGGGCACGTAATCACCAACGTAACTCCTCATAAAATAAAGATCAAACTTCAAACTGGTAAGTTCTCATTTAATCTTACTATTTTACTTCGGAGTCACGTGAGTGACTACGTGAAGATTTCAAAGCTCTGTGATTTTATGCCGCAGATCAAAATCCCGGCTTCTCACTGCATCGATTGACTCTGAGTATAATCAATAATGCTGTAAACATGACGGAATATCATGCAAAAAAAAAGTTATATTTTTGGTCATAAAACAAATAATAAACCCTCTTAATTTAGGGCAACTAATGAAACAGAATTAAACAGTATTGAAAACAGAATTTAAACAATAGCAACAGCATTCAATATTGAGTTGGCAAACACCCCTCCATCGGCAATCGGCCGATGGTAGTATTGCTGAAACACAAGTTCATTTTGCCACCCTGCGGCTTTTAATATATGGTCGATGGGAACGTCCATCGCCCTGGCCGCCGATGTTGCTGCTGCCCTAGTGGAATGAGATGTAAATACATGAGTGTTAATTCCTGCCTGAACCAACACTTGCTTTAACCACCTTGAGATAGTCTGAACTGCCACTCTTTTATGTGGCTTCTTGTAACTGACAAATAATCCTGTTTCTTCATGTCTTAAAGCCCTTGTGGCTTCAATGTAATGTAACCAATGTGTCCTGACACATAAACATGGATCTGTAGGATATGCTGAGAACACAATCTTAAATCCTGTCACACCTGGCCTGCTTTGTTTGAGCAGGTCATAAATATAAAACATAACATTCTCTGTAGTCACTTCCATTCTATCTAACTGAAGTTTTTGCAAAGTCTGCACTCTCTGTGCTGAAACCAATGCCATTAGCATAGCCAACTTTCATGGTTAATTTTGACAAAGTCATAGACGTGACAGGGACCCAATGACGAAGCATGTTAAGAACAACACTTACATCCCAGATAACCATATACCTAGGCTTAGGCGGTTTGGAATTAAAGATTCCTTTCATCAACCTAGATATGAGAGGGTGAGAACCTATACTTTGAGTCCGTGTACCTATTACAAGATATGCGGACAAAGCACTTCTAGCTGTATTGATAGCACTATAGCTAAGACCCTCATCATAATAAAGTGTGGATAACAACTCTAACACATTTTCAATAACTACAGTATCATATTGAATATTTTTTCCAACACAATATTGTTCCCATTTTTTTACATGTCATATACTGCTGTTGAGTACTCTTTCTCCAGGCTGAAGTGAGCATATCCACCGTTCGCCTAGAAAGTCCTCGACCCATGTAAGGCCTTCTTAAAACCTGCAAATTAACAGATCAATACGATCACATAACGGATGAACTTCACGCGTTACCGGATGCTCCAGCAAATTCCTACTCTTTGGAATCAGCAAAGGAGGTTGGATCGCTATCTGTAACATCAAAGGGAACCATGGTTGAGTTGGCCAATTTGGTATTACCAAAACCCCTGAAGCGGCATCCTGCTTGATTTTTAATTTAAAAAAATATATATATATTTTTATTTTTTAAAACACTGACCTATGAGGCAGAATGGTGGGAAAATGTACACAAACATATCATCCCAATTTAGTGAAAAAGCGTCAATTGCCACTGCCCCTGGATCTGGTTCCCATGAAACATATTTTGGCTGCTGGTGGTTTAGCCTGGATGCAAACAAATCGATATCTGGCATTCCATATAGAAGTACTATGTTCTTGAACACATCCTGGTTCAACATCCACTCTGTATTATCACGGAATTTTCGTGACCTGGCATCTGCTACTACATTAAGTTTCCCTGGCAGATAGATAGCTGAAATCCAAATATCTCTATCCATACACCAGGTCCAAATTTGATTTGCCAACCTGTCACATGATAACGATTTGATTCCACCCATGTGATTAATATAAGCAACTGCTGTAGTGTTGTCTATTTGGCACTGCACATGCAAGCTAGTTTTGTTAGTGCAATAAGCCTTGAGTCCATAAAATACTCCAAAAAGCTCTAAATGGTTAATTCCCCATGTTTGCAGAAGCAATGTCCATCTGCCTCCACAGCTGGATCTCGTATCAGTAGCACCCCACCCAAGTGCACTGACATCTGTCTGCAAAATCATGGAAGCTTGGTCCAATAACACTTTGGAACAACCAGTGGACACATGCTGAATCCACCATTGTACATCAGCAACAGCCTCTACTGATAGAAGCATAGGCCTATTATAATGACCCAAGTGCTTGTTCCTTTGACCTTTGTAATTGTTGATAATAAAGTGGCCACTATTGAACTGCTGGAAATGCTGCGACCAATTTCCCAAGCAGACTCACCACCTTGGCTAATTGAAGGCTGTGTGTCAGCAATTAACTTGATACAGCCCTCAATTAGCTCTACCCTTTTTTGCCTCGGCAAGGTCACAATCATGTTGATTGAGTCTATTGTGAAACCCAAATAGTCAATTTTTGTCACAGGTGTTAATTTAGATTTCTCTGGATAGCTTATGAAGCCCAATCTTTGAAAAGTGGTTTTAACAACTGCCACTGATGCTTCAGCTGTTTCCTTTGATTGTCCTACAATCAAGATAGTATCTAGTTAAGCCATGAGCACATGCCCTTCTCATCATGCCTAGAATAGGTTTTAACAACTTTGTAATCACTCTAGGAGCTGAAGACAAACCATTAGGCAGTGCATTGTATTGCCATAATTGCCCCATCCAGCTGAATTTTAAATATCTTCTATCTTGCAAATGAACAGACACTGAATAATCCGCATCTTTAAGATCTATAGTTGCCATATAGCATCCTCTGGAAACAAGTTGCTTAGCCATCACAAACGTTTCCATCTTAAAATGTCTATACCGTACAAAAGGGTTAAGACTATTCAGGTCCAGTATAATTCTGCATCCCCCATCCTTTTTTGGTCTGGGAAAGATATTGGACACAAACTGTTGGCTTTGGTAAACTGCCTTAGCAATTACACCTTTATTACATAAGCTTGCAAGTTCCACCTGAACTTCCAATTGTTCAGTGATACTGAAGTCAAACTCCTTTTTGGAACATGTTGCATGGGTAGATCAGAATTTGCCTTAAGCTCTATTCGAAACCCTTCAATAACCTCCAGTATAAACATATCTGAGGTAATTTGTTTCCATTCCTCTAAGAACAGAATCTGTAGGGGGGCGCTGTTCTGGCAACAGCCATGTCAGCAGTGCGTCAGTTTTTTCAACTTTTTTTTTTTTTTTTGTATGTTTTAAAATGTGTATTTAATGTTTCTTTGTGTGTTTTGTGTGGGGGGTGGTGTGGGGGGTAAGGGGGAAACCGCTTCGGTCGCCTCCTCCATGGAGAGGCGACTTTTTCCAGGTCGCCTCCCCGTGGCCTAACATCAAGGATCGGCGCGGCCTTTCCCGGAGACGTGCCCGGCGCGGCCTTTCCCGGAGACGTGCCCGGGGCTTCAGCGGCGGGCGCAGCGTGGACTCTCGGCGTGGAGCGGGTGAACCCTCGTTGGGGCTCGCTGGAGGGGAGCACTCCGTTTCGCTGGCCCGGGGCAGCCGGCAGCCTGAAGTCGCAGCCTGAAGCCGCGGTCTGCAGAGCTCCAGCTGGTGCGGCGTCTAGAGCCCGGGATCCCTCGTGGGGGACCTGGGGGAAGAAGAAGCCATCACTGGCAGCCCGCGGCCAACTTCTACCGCGGGGCTGGCATGGACTTACCATCACCCCTGGAGGGGAGCTTCGACCGCCGGACCTGCAGTCTACGGTGCTTCTGGCTGCGGCGGGGACTTTAAATCTTGACCGCCGGCCTGCGGCCCACAACAATCTAAAGCCGCGGTCTCCGGTGAGGAAGAGCCGATCCTGGACTGACTCTGGACTCTGGTCCTGTCCACGGGGGGGAAATGGAGGAGGACTGGCCAAATTTTTGTGCCTTCCACCACAGTGATGAATGCTGTGGTGGAAGTTTGTGTTACTTTTTGTGTGTTCTTTATTATTGTATCGCTGCTAACAACCCAATCCTTGCCGGGTCACTGCTCATGCGGTTGACCGGTCGGTGCAGATTTAATGTATTGTTTGAATTGCCCCTCGGGGATAAATAAAGTGCTTGATTGATTGATTGATTGACAGATGTAATTCCAACTTTTAATTGTATCACATTAGATCTGTCTACATGAGAACCAGATCCACTTACCTCCTTACCACCTGACATTCTTCCCCAGCCTCGAGCTGGTTTTCCACCTTCCCTGGCACTGCTACAGCCGAACGCCAACTGCGCTGCATCGTAGCTCGATTCGTCCCTTGCCCGGACCAGTCTCCTCGCTTATAGGGATACTTCCGCTTCGGTGGATATGTGGCTGCTGGCTGCTTAGTCAAGCCCACCGTCTTGGCCTCCTCCTCCAGCTCCTTCACCTGCTTTGCGAAATCCTCGCCAAACAGTAGATTTGCCAGTTGCACTGTGCCAGGCTGGCAGAGTGAAGCATATTTCGGATTGATGGTTGATCTCGAAGTGGGCACTCCACAATAGCGCCAGCACCTCTTGTTGTAATTTTGTCATGGCCTCTCCATCCACCATCCTGGCAAAGGTAGTCATGCCAGATGCCAGCAACTTTAAAATATGCTGGAGCTTCACCTCCTGGGCTCTCATTTGTATGCCCATCTTGCCCCAAATCATCCTGTTCACAACAGGAACTTTCAACAGGCCACAGTTGATTGGGGCTTCATGCTTCCTTACTGTCTCATCCATTGTCAGCTCCTGTAGCTGATGTGAGACTTGGTAATTTATGCTGGTGGCAAGTTCCTCACCCAGAGGCTCACCAGCTTCCGACGACATGGCAAACCGTGCTGCACACGGTGTCAGCTCTGGCAGCTGCCTGCCCTCCCTTTGGAAGTCGTCGTCGGAATCAGGGTCAGAGCTTATCTGCCCTTCTGCACTAACCTCTTGAAAGAGGGTGCTTTCAAGCAGGCCTCTACCAGGCACTGCCGGCGGAGCCTTCCCCACGGCCTCCCGCCCACACAACTCCTCCTGGAGTGTGGCTTTGTGGAGCAGCCCCTGTATGAGCTGCTCCTTTTGGATAACCGCTGGGGCACGGTATCCTGTCCCGGACGGGACTCTCCTGGCCCGACTCTGCGGAGTCAATGGGCCTGACAGACTTGGCTTTTGCCTACCGCCCGACTGGCGTTGGCTGTGTACCCAGCTGGGCACTTGGGAGTGCCAAGTCTGTCGCCGCACCGCTACCGGCTTGCGACTCCCCAGAGGTGACAGGCTGCCTTTCAGAGACTGCGCTCCCGCAGCTCTCTCTCCCCTTGTCTGTAGCACGCCTGCACCTTGTTGATTTTTCCCTTGTTCCTGTATCGTGGGGACAAAACACAGCAACAATTTTCCTTTTTACTAACTCCTCCAAAGTCTCCCCGACTTTGGTGGAGCTTCTAAACTACTCACCTGCAGGAGGAGCTCCTCTTCCTGCTGCCGTTCGCGCCAATGCATCAGACGTAATGACGCGCATGCGCCCTGACGGGTCTTCTTCACGTAGTCACTCACGTGACTCCGAAGTAAAATTTAGATATCGGTAAGGGACTTTATATTCGTGAAAATTTCTGTGCTGCATAAAGGCAGATTATATGTTTTTTTAAACAATCTGCAGTGAATTTTCACTGGATGTAAGCATCCTACCCGTTGTTACTTTGATTTATTTGTCTCAAAGAAAAATTGGCTCATGAAAGAAAACATCTAAATATTTTAAATTACTGTACTGCCAAAATGTATTTTTATACAGAGTATGCACCTTAATTAACTGTTATTGGTGTGGGAATAATGGATGTACAATTGTGCCATCTGTAATTGGCGAACTGATGTTGCAAGAGTGATGTATCAGATCTCATCACATTATTCCATTAATGCAGAAACTCAGGTTTTAATACTCTTCTTCTTTATCATTTTCAAATTCCTGGCAAAATGTAATTACATTCAGGGATAAGGATAGAGAAACAAAGCCAATCAAATGGTTATATAAACAGATAAAACCAGATGCTGCAGCACAGAAAAATAAAAGTTCCTGGAAACCTTTTCAGAGCCTGCAGTCTCACATGGAGCAAGTTCAGCCGACCTGTGGATTTTTTAATGAGCTACAAATACCTCAAAAGGCTTCTTTTCCCCAAAATATAGAGTACTCTGGGTCTGCCTCGCCAACAGTCTGCCTGTCCTTTCTTCTGTTTTTAGTAACCTACAAACCTGTATGCCTTTGGAGAGTGTGGGAGGAAACCAGAGTTCCCGGAGGAAACCCACGCGGTCACGGGGGGAACATATAAACTCCGTACAGACTGCACCTGTGGTCAGGATCGAACCTGGGTCTCTAGCATTGTAAGTCAGCAAATCTAAAAATCTAAACATAAATTGCTGGAAATAATCAGCTGGTCAGGCAGCATCTATGAATACGAAACAGAATTGATATTTCAAACCAAATGAGCTAAAAACATAAGAAAAGAGGTGAGGTTGAAAGAACAAAGAGAGTAGGTTGACAGAGAGATTAATTGAGAAGAGGAATCTGAGTGCAAAGTAATAGAAGATGCAACATAAAGTGCTGGAGTAACTTGTGCAAGGGGTGTGGTGCAAGGTCCTATGATATTGTCAGCACTTGAACTCCCTGCCTTTACTGATATTTGAATTATGCAGAAACCTTTCAACTGCTTACATTAACGTTGACCTCATACACAAAATTTCTAGCACCTTTTCTGAATCAGCTGAGAGTAGGCCTGTGTTTCTTCAGATGGGATTACTGCATCGCCTGTTTTAATTCCTTGAACAACTCTGGAGGGCTGGATGATCCACGCATGAATTGTTGCTTTTTCTCCCGTCCCATCGATGATGGTCTCCTCGAAGAGAAGTTCTGGCATTTTGGCCTTAAAACCTCTCATACCTCCCGGAGCTTTGCCCTCATGGTATTCACCTCTAATGAGGTTGCATTATTATCTGACCGTTTCTTTAAAAAAACAGAAATAAATATTTAGTAAGTTGGTTTATAGCCAACTGCTCAAGGTTTGGAGGGATTCACATGAATGACTGAGGAAACAACACATGATAGTTCACAAGTTCACAAGTTATTGGAGTAGAATTAGGTCATTCAGCCTGTCGAGTCCACTCAGCTATTCATTCATGGCTGATCTCTGCAACTTAATCCCATTTTCCTGCCTTCTCCCCATAACCCTTGACACCCATTCTAATCAAGAATTTGTCTATCTCTGCCTTAAAAATATCCACTGACTTGGCCTCCAAAGCCCTCTGTGGCATTGAGTTCTAAGATGAGTACATCTTCTAAGGTGTAGAAGATAAGTAAGTACAGTAAATGAGTTACTTACAGAGGCACATAACTGTAGTACTGGAAGGAGGGAGAAGATAATAAGCAATGGACTGTAGGAGCACCAAAAAATATTAAAACTAAAGAGGATGGATAAGCAACCAGGCATAACAGAGTATTTTGGATTTATTTTTCTTGATGAGCAACACTTTCAAAGATGAAAAAAGAGTGTAAAATTGTTACATTTTTAACCAGTCTAACCTAATCAAACGTTTCATACTCTCTTGTGAAAGCTGTTAAATATCAATCTTCTAATTTTTGAGTTATGAATCACGTTAAAACGTGTTATTTTATATATTGGCATAAAGCCTCATTTGTCACTGCTATTTTGAACACTCCAGCAAAACGATGATGTCATACTTCTGGCATTTGTTAAGTCCAACAAAAAAATTATATTGAAAATATTAAAAACATTGTGGAAGATAGAAAATGGCCAGGATCACAGCAGTTTGTCTGGCAGTAAAAACCATGCCCACTGATCATTTGCATCAAGTTAAAACTCCCCAATGATAATCAGTTACTTGAGCGTGAGCCCAGGGTGGTCACGGTGTGTGGGATGCAAGTCGTGGACATAGCCGACTGAAAATAAAATCTGGTGGATATATTAGGAGAAACGTGAAAAGCAGCAGTAGAGACTGAAGTCGAACGACAATACCAAAATTCAGGCATTAGCCCTGCAACCTTTTAAGGCTTGGTGCATTCCATGCGCATTTTGTCTTTTGGAGGCGGCTTTCAGATTAGTGCTAAAATGTGTTCTGGCATTAACTAGGCAGCAATGAGCCAAAACGTACCACTCACAGGCCCAGCCAATGTGATTTTAAATATAATTGCTCTGCTCTCCTGTTTAAAACAGTTGGGAGTCTCTTTAAAGCATTTAGATCAGGGCCCTGAAATTTGAAACGAAAAATAAGCCATTAAATGAGATTAGTTTATCAACAGTTTTAAAATCTAATGACTGCTGAAGTCCAGCGATTCCAACAATAACAATTGACACGTGGATGACATTAGTCTTCGGTCTTCACAGATTTCTTCAGATCTTCATACAGACAGAAGGTGTCTTCTAAATCAGTTTGACAGATTTTCAATTAGATTCTTCAGTTGCTGTGCTGGCTTAGTTTCTGAATGATTAATGACCATGATTTTGTTCCTACTTTGCAGTAGCATTGTTGGGCTGAGGTTTGCTCTCTGTCAGGTATCAGTAATTGGACTCCCAGGTCTCTTCACAAACTATGGTTCTGAATTTTGTAGCTCGGTGCAGTTAAATTCCATCTATCTTCAGCTCTTGCGAATAAGAATTTACATCAGTGTCTTATTACGGTTCTATTGACATCCATTTCCCTTTGCCTGTGGACAGTTTTTTTTTTAATCCGCCATTTCTAAGTTAGTTATTGTAGTACTAAACCTCTGACCTTCGTACATAGAAGACAGTAGTGCAAGCTTGATAGAAGTTCTATACAGCCATGGCTCGCAGGTTTGGATCACTGATCTATTTCACTTACCTGTAACATTAATACAACACACTCTTATTAACTCATCCCAGCTTCCAAAATTGGTTGAGGATACAAGAGACTGCAGATGCTGGAGTCTGAAGCAACAATCTGCTAGAAGAACTCAGTGGGTCAAGCAGCTGAAATTTCCAAAATCAGTTTACCAAAGGGATCATGTTCCTCATTTGCCAGATTGTCTTTGCTGGTGAGCTGTGTTGTATTTCACTTATTGTATCATGCCGGAAGAGAAGGAACGAGGTTAGGATCTCTCCACGATCATTGTCTTTTTCTCAAATAACCTTCATAATTTGACCAGCATTCTCTATCATGTCACGCAATCAGAGCTCATAAATGATAGGAGCAGAATTAGGTCATTTGGCTACTCTGCCATTCAATCATGACTGATCTATCTCTCCTAACCGCATTCTCATGCCTTCTCCCCATAACCCCTGACATCCATGCTAATCAAGAATCTATCTATCTCTGCCTTAAAAAATATCCATTAACTTTGCCTCCACAGCCTTATGTGGCAAATAATTCCACAGATTCACCACCCTCTGACTAAAGAAGTTCCTCCTCATTTCCTTCCTAATTCTGAGGCTATGATCTCTCGTACTAGACTCCCATTAGTGGAAATATCCACTCCATATCCACTCTATCCAAGCACTTTCACTATTTGGCAAGTTTCAATGAGGTCTCCCCTCATCCAGCGAGTACAGGCCCAGTGCCGTCAAACGCTCATCATATGTTAACCCACTCATTCTTGGGATCATTCTTGTAAACCTTCTCTGGACCCTCTCCAGAGCCAGCACATCCTTCCTCAGATATGGCGACCAAAATTGCTCATAATACTCAAAATGTGGCCTGACCAGTGCCTTTTTTAGCCTCAGCATTACATCCCTGTTTTTGTATACAAGCCCTCTTGAAATAAATGCTAGCATTGTGTTTGCTTTCTTTACTACCGATTCGACTTGCAAATTAACTTTTTGGGAATCCTGCACCAGCACCCCATGTCCTTTTGCACGTCTGATTTTTGGATTCTCTCCACATTTAGAAAATAGTCTACTACCAAAAGTTTATTCCTACTACCAAAATGCATGACTCCACACTTTGCTACACTATATTCCATCAGCCACTTCTCTGCCCACTCTCCCAACTTGTCCAAGTCTCTCTGCAGAGTCCCTGCTTTCTCTACACTACCTGCCCCTCCACCTATTTTTGTATCATCCGCAAACCTGGCCACAAAGCCTTCAATCCTCTCGTCCAAATCATTAATATACATTAATATGCAACGTGAAGAGTAGCGGCCCCAGTACCTACCCTGCGGAACTCCGATCTGTCTCGGTAAGCTCAAGCCTCACAGCTTATTGCTACCCTAACTTACCCTAACATTGCTACCCTAACTTAAATGCCGGAGTAAGTAACTGTTCACTCTCTGATGAAGTCTCATTGGGATAGACACGGTGCAAGGTTTTGTGCTGATTCTGTTGTAAAGTTAAATTATGTTAAATTATATGTAATTCAAGTCCATAGAGCTGTTTTTACATCATATCCATTGATATCTGGCTATCCAGAATCTTTCAATGTTAGATTGAACAATTGACTGAGCATCAGTTGCCATTTGAGGAATAGAGTTGCAAACCTGAACCATCTTCGGCATGCAGAATTATTCTGTAACTTCACACCACAAAGGCCTGTTTCCAGTTTTTTAATATAGATTATTCACCTGGAACTGAAGTCCTGGGTGAGTGCAAATGGCTTTTTTTAATCTCATCTATCAGTTCTCCTGAATAGCATGAATACTTCAATTGACTTATTCATTTCCATGGAGTACATGAATTTATGTAACCACAATTCTGAATTAATCCTGGCAATTAAAGTATCATTATTTTACATGTACAGTTCATTCTCCTGTGTCATGAGACACTTCCTTAGTTGGCTGCCCCAGCAGTGATTCAACCTTGCAAGCCTTGGCTGTACAGAACATCTATCAAGCTTGGACTGCAGTCCTCAATAAACGAAGGTCAGAAGTTTGGAGGCCTTTTTGACTATTTCCTTTACTCAGTATTAAGGACTTTGAGTGAAAATGAAATAAATGCAAATGAAGTGCAAAACACTTCTTTAGCTGGAGCCATACTTCACATGTAGTTGTTGCGAGTCAAGAATGTCATGCCAATGATATCACTGCAGGTATTCCTCAACGTAGTCCTAACCCAACAACCTTCAGCTGCCTTATCAATAACCTTCCTTCCATCATAAGGTCAGAAGTGGGGATGTTGCTGATGATTGCATAATTTTCAATTATTTTTGCCACTCCAGGGGTGTTCATGACTTCATTAAACAAAGACCAACACACAACCCATCCTCCCTTCCATTAACTCCATCTACACTTCACTCTGCCTCGGCAAGGTCGCCAGCATAACAATCAAGGACCAGTTTCATCCCTGTCATTCAAACTTCTCCCCCCTCCCATTAGGCAGGAGATACAGAAGTTTGAAAATGCATACTTCCAGATTCAGGAACAGTTTCTCCCCAGTTGTTATCAGACAACTAAACAGTCCTCTCATCAGCTAGTGCAGCCTTGACCTCCCATCTACATCATTGGAGACCTTTGAACAATCTTTCACTGGACATTTTCAGACTTCAAAGTAATATCTTGCACTGGATGTTGTATCCTTTATCCTTTATCCTTTATCTGTGCACTGTGGACAGCTTGATTGTATTCATGTATAGTCTTTTCTCTGACTGGATAGCACACAAAAAAAAAGCTTTTCACTGTACCTCGGTATGCGTGACAGGAATAAACCAAACTATACATTAAGGCATGGGCTAATAAGTTGCAAATTATATTCATGTTATATGTGTCAATCAATCACCATCCCTCACAAGAGAGAGTCTAACCACCTTTATTATTCAACGCTATTACGTTCATTAACTCTCTCACCATCAACATCTTAAGGTTTACAAAAATGCTGGAGAAACTCAACGGGTGTGGCAGCATCTATGGAGCGAAGGAAATAGGCAACATTTCGGGTCCAGACCCTTCTTCAGACCCTTCTTCAGTATTCATCAACATCTTAAGAATCACCAATGACCAGAAGCTTAACTGGACAAGGCACATGAACAAAAAACACAAAGTGCTGGAGTAACTCAATAGGTCAGGCAGTATCTCTCGAGAACATGCATAGGCAACATTTCATGTTGGGACCCTTCTCTCATAAACCTTATGGCTACAAGAGCAGATCAAAGGCTGTGTGTTCCATGCCAAATGGCACACCTTCTGACACTCAAAAGCTTTTCCACCATCTACAAGCCATTGGTCAGCCACGGGGTTGAATTCTCCCTTTCTGCCCAGATGGTTTAGAAATGTAATTACATGCATGAAACATTACCATCAAGTAAACCGATTGATTAACACAATCCACAGGCTTAAATATTCACACCCCTGGGCATAGCGTGATTGCACTGTGCATCCACTATTAAATGCACTGCAGCAACTTGCCTACATTTTTTGGACAGTTCCTTCTAAACCTGCATCTTCCACTATCCATATATTTATCTTTGTTTCAATGACTATGAATACCACTTCTGAAATTCCTTTAATTGAAGTCAGTGGTTCCAATCAAGGATACATTTTCAAGCATACCTGTACATCTCTTTTCTGTGAGCAGAAATGAGATTGCATCATTTTGTTACAAACCTTTAGAAGCTTCTCTGTTAAATCTTGTTGAATTTCTTATAAATCTGACCACTCGGTCCTTTATTTTTATTTCTTCAATATTCGTATACATCCTTCCCATATATTGAGCATATTCCAATATCAGCTTTGGATGTAGTGTACATCCTTGTATTTCCATATTACTTATTCCAGTTTATTCTTTCAACACATTGACCTGAAATTTTAAGTCTGTTTTTTTTCACCAGATGCTCCTGACCCATTGAGTTACTCCAGTACTTGCTGAATTGTTCATGTTTATGGAGTGAGCTGTCAGTATTACTGATGAATTCAATTTATACAGGACCCTTACCACAGCAAAAAGAGTCCAAGGCAATTCACAAAATATTATCACTCAAGATGTAGACATGGGGGACTTCAGACTGAGGAAGACTCCCGATCGACAACATCACATCCACTTTCTCCATAAATGCTGCCAGATCCGCTGAGTAACTGAGTAATTCCAGCATTTTAAATTATCAAACAAATATCTGATTTAAGGAGAAACTGCTATTGAAATAGGTGTTGCAGGACTTCTTAATGGAGGAAATGGACATAGAAAGGTAGGGAGGGCTTAAATGGGTATAATAACGTTAGAAACATGTAAAGGAATAGACCATACTGTGCTTTGTACCTGTTCCATCATTCAGTTACTCATCCTGTAGATTAAACACAATCTTCACATCCATTACAAACCTACCGACTCCCATGGCTATCTGGACTACACTTCTTCCCACCCTGCTTCCTGTAAGGACTCCATCCCCCACTCCCAATTCCTCCGTCTACGCCGCATCTGCTCCCAGGATGAGGCGTTCCACACCAGGGCATCCGAAATGTCCTCATTCTTCAGGGAACGGGAGTTCCCCTCCTCCACCATAGATGAGGCTCACACCAGGGTCTCTGCCATACCCCGCAACACTATCTCTCTCCCCATCCCCCCACTCACAACAAGGGCAGAGTCCCCCTAGTCCTCACCTTTCACCCCACCAGCCGTCACATACAACAAGTGATCCTCCGTCAGTTTCGCCACCTCCAACGTGACCCCACCACTCGCCACATCTTCCCATCTCCCCCCATGTCTGCCTTCCGCAAAGACCGCTCCCTCCGTAACTCCCTTGTCAATTCTTCCCTTCCCTCCCGTACCACCCCCTCCCCGGGTACTTTCCCTTGCAACCGCAAGAGATGCAACACTTGTCCCTTCACCTCCCCCCTCGACTCCATTCAAGGACCCAAGCAGTCGTTCCAGGTGCGACAGAGGTTCACCTGCATCTCCTCCAACCTCATCTATTGCAACTGCTGCTCTAGATGTCAGCTGATCTACATCGGTGAGACCAAGCGGAGGCTTGGCGATCGTTTCGCCGAACACCTCCGGTCGGTCCGCAATAACCAACCTGACCCCCCGGTCGCTCAGCACTTCAACTCCCCCTCCCATTCCGTATCTGACCTCTCTGTCCTGGGTCTCCTCCATGGCCACAGCGAGCAACACCGGAAATTGGAGGAACAGCACCTCATATTCCGCTTGGGCAGTCTACATCCTGGGGGCATGAACATTGAATTCTCCCAATTCTGCTAGCCCTTGCTGTCCCCTCCCCTTCATCAGCCCTCTGGTTGTCTCCTCACATCCCCTAGCCCTCGGGCTCCTCCTCCGCCTTTTTTCCTTTCTTCCTTTCTTCTCCCCACCCCCTATCAGTCTGAAGAAGGGTTTTGGCCCGAAACGTTGCCTATTTCCTTCGCTCCATAGATGCTGCTGCACCCGCTGAGTTTCTCCGGCATTTTTGTGTACCTACCAAACACAATCTTCTTTCTGATTTGTATATCCTCTGATTCTCTTGGTGTTCAAAATCTTTTTGATCCCTGCATTAAATATACTCAGTGACAAAACAACAACAGTTCTGAAGTTAACAATCATTTATAGAAATAATTTTGTTCTTAACTCAATCTGAATGGACAATTCCTCACCTTAAGATTGTGTAGCCTTTTCCTCAAGAAACAATCCTCTCAGCATCACCTTTTCAATCCCTCTCAGAATTGAACGTCTCAATCAGATCAAATAATTTTCCTCTAAATCCTGTTGAATCCTATGTAATCTGGCTCAAATTCTCTTCAGAAAACAACATTCTTATTGTAGGAATAAATCAAAAGAATTTGCACTGCACTGACTTCAACACAAGTACATCCTTCTTTTGATGTGGAGACCAGAACTATGCATGGTATTCCCTAAAATATTGGTCACATGCATAGATATTGTGGAATCATATATTAAACAAAACTTTCAGTATAAGTGTGGTGGGAGGAAAAATTACTGGGAAGCTATTTTTTTTAAAGGAAAGATCAAAAAGTAGTTCCCCAGCAATTTCAGTGATAAGGTTAATAAATTGGGTCCGTCCACCATTTCACATCCTTGTCAGTTTTACTCTCTTTTGCGTTCAGTGGTCGAGGTATAAAAACTGTATCTCACTCTGTGGCAGGCAGATTTAGACTAAAAACTCCCCAAGCTAGATGACCTGAGAAGTTAACTGGTCTTCCATTATGTCTTGGTTATGTTAAACAATAATATAGAAGTAGTAGCAATGAGGGAGAGTGTTTCTCCACATTTAAACATCTAAACATCTCCTCTGCATAATCTAAACATCGTCTCTACATTCCCTTGTTTGATGAGGAGGGGAGTGTGGGTGCTACAATGATTGTGTTGTGCTGTGAAACCAGTCTAACAATTGTATTACACTATTTCATAATGATAATCAGCTACTTCAATCTGTGTTGGCAAGGAATGAGGGAGCCTTTGAAATTGACCATTGTGTCCCCCACATGGTAACATTCCATGGGTTGTCATAGGAACAATGTCTGGGGCTTTCTTTGTTCATAAATGTAATACATGTTGCTTTATGGAGAAGATGTAAATATAATATTGCAGTCACATCTACGTGCTTTGCTAAGTTATTTATTCTCAAAGCATTGCCCACATGGAATACATCACTGACCTTTAACTTACGCCTTTCACTAATTTATTATAGAACTCATTAGTTGCCATGATTTTTGTTAATAAAAATAGCACTTATTTGCCATTTGCCACTGCAAATGCTTTGACAATGATGCAAATAAAGCCTTAAGTTAGCTGTCTGCTTACATCCTTTTCACTGTAAATCGCGAGTGGTTCAGAGACTGAATTAATACACAGTTCTTGACTACCCATCATGGTTATGTGTGTGGACTTGTCATACATACACAGTGCTGGTTGCTGCATTGAAAGTGCAGTTGTGTTAGTGTAATGGTGTTAGTGCACATTACGGTGGTTAGTGCATAAATACTTCTGTTTGGGTCACCAATGGTTGCATGGTCAAAGGGGAGGTACCAAATAAACAGAAGTCTGACTGTAAGGTCTCATTTCAAGTGTCAGGAGTCAAGAGTGTTTCATTGTTATATGTCTGAAATGGAACAATGAAATTCTTACTTGCAGCAGCACAACCGATATGTAAACATAATACTCTGTGAAACCCATAATAAATACCAAAAAAAGGATAGATATATTTAAAAAAATAAACAGACACATAAATTAAAAGTTAAAAGTGCAAAAGTCGGATGTCAGGATCATGATGGAATATTCTCCACTTGCCTTTCAGAACATCCAGGACAAAACTACCTGCTTGACACATACTCCACCACCACTCAAGACACTAATTTCAGTTATCACCGATGGATCACAGCTGTAGAATGTACGCTCTACAAAATGCACCATGGTTACAAAACAGGCACCTCCCAAACCCCAGCCAAGATTACCACCTGCAGTTCCCTTCAAGTCACACCCTATCGTAAACATAGAAACATGGAAAATAGGTTCAGGACTAGGCCATTCGGCCCTTTGAGCCAGTACCGTCATTCAATATGATTATGGCTGATTTCATAAGCCCTAAGAGATCTAACTCTCTCTTGAAAACATCCAGTGAATTGGTCTCCACTGCCTTCTGTGGCAGAAAATTTCACAGATTCACAACTCTCTTTCCTCATCTCTGTCCTAAATGGCCTACCCCTTATCCTTAAACTGTGACCCCTGGTTCTGGACTCCCCCAACATCAGGAACATTTTTCCTGCATCTCGCCTGTCCAATCCTTTAAGAATGTTATATGTTTCTATAAGATCCCCACTCATCCTTCCAAATTCCAGTGAATATAAGCCCATTCAATCCATTCTTTAACATCGTAACATGGAAAAAAATCAATAATGTTAATTGGCACTGAATCTTAGAACTCCATATTCAGAAATGTTTGGAAGAACCTTCACCAGAAGGAAAGGAAGCACTACCACCTTCTCAAAGCAATTAGGGATGGGAGATTAATCAATCACAATCACAATAATACTTTATTAGCCAAGTATGTTTTGCAACATACGATGAATTTCATTTGCCAAGTCAGTCATACAAATAAAAAGCAACGGAACACACAAAATACATTTTAACATAAACATCCACCACAGTGACTCCTCCACATTCCTCACTGTGATGGAAGGTGAAAAAAAGTTCAGATCTCTTCCCTTCTTTGCTCTCCCGCGGTCGGAGGCCTTGAGCCCTCCATTGATGGGACGATCTTGACTCCCGTAGCCAGCGGCGTTTGGGCCCTCCGCATCAGGGCGATCAGCTCCTGCATAGGGGGGATGTCAGCTCCCTCTGTGCCGGCGATCAGACCCCGCGTCGGGGCTGGTCGAGCCTCCGCGTCATTGGAGCTTCCCGACTCAGCCTCTCCCGAGACTGCGTGCTCACGATGGTAAAGTCCGCCGGCCGTCGTTGGAGCGATCCCAGGCAAGGGATCGGCCTCGATGTTAAATCCACGGCCCGCGGTGGGGCTCAAAGTCAGTCCGAGGAGAACGCCAACTCCATCGATGTTAGGCCGCAGAGCGACCGGAGATATGATCTGGAAAACAAGCGCATCTCCGGCAAGGTAAGAAACTGAAAAAAAGTTTAACCCAACCCCCTCCCCCTCCCCCTACATAAAACAAACCAGAGAACATTTACACAAACTTTTAACACACACTAACATTTTTTTTTAAAGACGAATCGTGCGGCGCCCCTGGTGGTCATGTCAATGCCGGTCATGTCAACAATGTCTATATCCTGGAAAATTAATGACTAAAATGAAAAATCCATCATCACATACCTTTGTTATTCACTATTACTGTAACAATTTTTAGCAACCAACTCTCTTTGAGTGCCTCAAACTTCAATGCAAATAACTCGTGAACTAAAAATGAATCAAAAGCATGCAACTGAAATCCAACAATAATAATAATAATAATTCATTTTATTTGCTGGCGCTTTTCTAACACCCAAGGACACCTTACAAGACATAAAATCACAAAAATACAAAACACATAGTCGGAATAAATTAAATATAAAAACACAACAATACACAAATCAAGGACAGAATTCAATTACAAAAGCACAAAAAGAAAATCAGAAACACAATTTGAGGAGAGAGCAGCGGCAGCCAAACCGCGCCAGCGTTCACTCTCCCCTCCGACCGCCATCTTGAACAAAGACCAACAGACACAGCACACAAAAATCATCCCCCCACAATGACCACCACTGTGGGGGAAGGCACAATGTCCAGTCCCCAACCCCAGTTCACCCAAAGTCAGGCCCAATGAGGCCTCCGCTATTGCCTCTACGGAGGCCCGATGTTCCTGGCCGTTTTCACCGGGTGATGCTGGCCCGGCGTCGGGAGAGTCCTCTAGCGGCTGGGCCACTTGGAACGGCCGCATTCCTTACCGGAGTCCGCAGCTTCCGAAGCCGACAAGGCCGCGCCGGTTTGGAGCTCCAAGGCTCCCGATGTTAAGGTCGGCGCCGCCCGATCCTCTCCACAGTCCCGCAGCCCGGAGGTGTTGAGCTCGGCGGTCACAGCTCACCGGAGCTCCAGCGCGTCGATCCAGCGCGGCGACCCAGGCAAAGCACCGCCTGCTACGCTCTGCGATGGCGCTCCAGCGCTGTGCCGCCACCGAAGCTGGTGCTGGGCGGTCCCCGCCAGGAAACAGCGCTCCAGGCCCGCTGGTAGGCCACGAGGACGGGTCGACGGGGCAGCCCGGAGAAAAGCTGCCTCACCGACAAGGTAGGGACCTAGAAATAAGGTTACCCCCTTACCCCTACATTAAAAGTCAAGTTCTTCTACAGACAGCACACAAGACTAACTAAAACTACAAATAAAAAAGTGAGTTAAACGGACGGCTGCTGATTAGCAGCCGTTCACCAAGATGGTGCCTGATCGAGTTGTTAATGAGGAATGAATTATAATATAACTAAATAAAAATAAACAGCATTGGGAAGCAATCAAAACACTCAATATAGTTGAAATCCTTTACATCACCATCTTTCTCAGTTATTGAAGTTGCCATACTTGCTAGTGCAAACCATGCGATATACTGTATAGTACTGACAGTATGCTGCTTCCTGTCTCGAAACTTTGTTCCATTGATTTCACAGAAATGGATTTTGGAAAGCTGAGAACAATGTGTTTAAGGATATCGTCCAGATATTAATTTCAAGCCAAATGACTTTGCTGCATATTTTAGCATTTGCTCACTGAGACCTTGCCTGATTATTACCTATCAGTAGATTAAATCCCAGATATAAATAGATCAATAACCCAGTCTTGTTATGCTTTGTGTATGAGAGATCTTTCAGATAGATGCCGAGAATCTATAATAAACATTTGCTCTTTAACACAATTTATTAATAATCCCAGCATGTTGAAATGACTCAATAAATGAGCACCGGTAAATTATTTGGGAAGGTGTAGGACAACAGTCACTGAAATGCTCGTTCTTAAACGGAC
>JAXLNO010002335.1:107574-135337 GCA_038087875.1 Malacoraja senta
CACCTTTCTGCCTCATAAGCCGGTGTTTGCTTAAAATCAGGCAAGATACTGCTTCAGGGGTACTAGTGGTACCAGATTGGCCTACACAGCCATGGTTTCCTTTAATATTAGAATTAATGACACAGCCTTTGATGAAAGTCCCAAAAAGAAGGGATCTACTGCTGCACCCTGTAACAGGGGAACAACATCCATTATATGATCGTTTGGATTTGTTAATTTGCAGGTTTTAAGAAGGCCTTTTTTGGGACGAGGACTGTCTGTGCGTACTGTGGACATGCTTATGGCAGCCTGGAGTAAGAGCACTCAAAAACAGTATCTTTCTTATATTAAGAAATGGGAAGAGTTCTGTGTACAAAAGAATGTTGAATATTGTACGGCAGATATTTCAAATGTTTTAGAATTTCTGTCAACACTTTACTATGATGAAGGCTTGAGTTATAGTGCAATTAATTCAGCCAGAAGTGCATTGTCCTCATATTTGGTTGTGGAGTCAGAAGGAAATCCTATTGGGTCTCATCCACTTGTTTCCAGACTAATGAAAGGAATTTTAATTCCAGACCTCCTAAGCCGAGGTACATGACAATCTGGGATGTGAGTGTGGTTCTTAAGCTACTTTGTGAATGGTCACCAAGCGTGTCTTTGCCTTTGGCCAAACTCAGTATGAAAGTGGTCATGCTAATGGCATTAGTGACAGCACAACGAGTGCAGACATTTCAAAAATTACAAATAGATAGGATGGAAGTAGCTGAAGATAATGTTACATTTTACATTTATGACCTACTAAAGCAAAGTAGGCCAGGTGTGACAGGATTTAAAATTGTGCTAGCAGCATATCCAAATGAGCCTTGTCTCTGTATTAAGACATATTTGTTACAATACATTGAGGTCACAAAGGTTTTTAGAAATATGGAAACTGGGTTGTTTATCACACACAAGAAACCACCCAAGAGAGTCTCAGTACAGACTATTTCAAGATGGCTAAAAGAAGTCTTGACAGCTGCTGGTATTAACACTGATGTTTTTACGTCTCACTCGACTAGGGCAGCAGCAACGTCGGTGGCCAGGGCGAAGGACGTCCCCGTCCACCATATTCTCGCAGCCGCCGGGTGGTCCAATAAGTTGATGTTTCAACAGTTTTACCATCGGCCTATTGTTAATGCGGGATTGTTTGTAGAAACTAGTTTAAGTTCTGTATAAATTCCTCTGGTTTAAAGGGGATCTTATTAATTTTCATTATTAAAATAAATGAATTACTGCATTTGTGATACAAATGTTGTTATTAATGCATTATTGATGATTTCTCGTTCCGAGTCAATCAATGCAGTGAGAAGCCGCGATTTGTATCTGCGGCATGAAATCACAAAGCTTTAAAATCTTCACGTAGTCACTCACGTGACTCCGAAGTAAAATAGTAAGATTAAACAAGAACTTACCAGTTTGAAGTTTGATCTTTATTTTATGAGGAGTTACGTTGGTGATTACGTGCCCACCACGGCCCAACCCTCTATCATAAAGGTCAGATGGAAGTTCTTGAATTACTTGTTTTATTATGTTACTATATTACTTCGTTTCTTGTTTTTTGTGATTTCACACCGCTGCTTTGAAGATTGACGCGCAGGCGCACTGGTGGGGTTCTTCACGTAATCACCAACGTAACTCCTCATAAAATAAAGATCAAACTTCAAACTGGTAAGTTCTCATTTAATCTTACTATTCTTACATTCTTTCTTATCCATCCTTCTTGTAATTTTGTAGAACTCTGTCAGGTCACCCCTCAGCCACCTCTACAACAAAGAAAATATGTCCAGCCTATCCAATCTCTCTTTGTTTGAAATACTGTAACGAGCCAACATCTGGTATATCTCCTCTGCACACTCTCCAATGCAATTACATTCTTCCTATGTTGTGGTGACCAGAAATTCACACAGTACACCAGGTGTGGTCTAACCAGTGCTTTATAAGGTGGTAACTTAGGGTCCCTGTTCTAATATTATATGCCCCTGTTAATGATAGCAGGTGTCCCATATGTTCTCTTGACAATACTATCAGCCTGTGGTGCTACTTTCAAGCATCTATGGATGTGTATCTGAAGATCCCTCTAACTCTCTTCACTAGCAGAAATTGTTTGTATTTATAGATACAAAAAGCTGGAGTAACTCAGCCGATCAGACAGCATCTCTGGAGAAAACGAAAAAGGTGATGTTTTGGGGTCAGCCCGTTCTTCATGCTTGTTTTTACAGAGGCCCAGGAGCCGTTGGAGCAGTTGCAGAGGGAGGAGCAACGTCCGAGCGGTAGGCCTAAAACCCGAGAGCGGGGCTTTGTTTTTACAGAGGCCCAGGAGCGGTTGGAGCGGTTGCAGAGGGAGGAGCAACGATCGAGCAGTAGGCTTAAAACCCGAGCGCGGGGCTTTGTTTTTACAGAGGCCCAGGAGCGGTTGGAGTGGTCGCAGAGGGAGGAGGAACCCAAATCTGTAACGTCCCAACGTTCCATTCGCATTTCAAAACAAGTGGGCTTGAGGAAGCCGCTGATTGGTGGAAGCGGACAAGAAGGAGCAGCTGATTGGAAGTCAGATCCCTGCTGATTTCTTCCAGCAGTTTGTATTGTATTGTACTTTGTATTGTATCCAGGGTAAGGGGGGAGTATGAGTGCCAGGGCAGTTTACTGTTCTGGATGTCAGATGTGGGAGGTCAAGGAATCTGATAGCCTTCCAGATGTCCACATCTGCGCCAGGTGCATTGAGATGGGGCTCCTAAGGGACCATATTACGAACCTGGAGCAGCAGCTTGATGACCTCCGTCTGGTCATGGAGAGTGAGGAAGTCATAGAGAGGAGTTACAGAGAGGTGGTCACTCCAAGAACACAGGAGGCAGGCAAGTGGGTCACGGTTAGGAGCGGCAAGGGGCAGAGGCAGGGACTAGAGAGTACCCCAGTGGCTGTACACCTTGACAATAAGTACTCCTGTTTGAGTACTGTTGGGGGGGACAGCCTACCTGGGGGTAGCAACAGTGGCCGGGCCTCCGGTACAGAGACCGGCCCTATTGTTCAGAAGGGTAAGGAAAAGAAGAGGAGGGCAGTAGTAATAGGGGACTCTATAGTTAGGGGGCCAGATAGGCGATTCTCTGGACGCAGTCAGGAGACCCGGATGGTAGTTTGCCTCCCTGGTGCCAGGGTCTGGGATGTGTCTGAACGTGTCCAAGATATCCTGAAATGGGAGGGAGCGGAACCCGAGGTCATGGTACATATAGGTACCAATGACATAGGTAGAACAAGAGAAGAGGCCCTGAAAGGTGAATTTAGGCAGTTAGGAGGAGAGTTAAGGAGAAGGACCGCAAAGGTAACAATCTCGGGATTACTGCCTGTGCCACGCGACAGTGAGAGTAGGAATGGAGCGAGGTGGAGGATAATTGCGTGGCTGAAGGACTGGTGCAGAGAGCATGGATTCAAGTTTCTGGATCATTGGGACCTCTTTTATGGAAGGTGTGACCTGTACAAAAAGGACAGGTTGCATTTGAACCCGAGGGGGACCAATATCCTGGCAGGGAGATTTGCAAAGGCTACTGAGGAGACTTTAAACTAGAACGGTTGGGGGGAGGGACTCAAATAGAGAATGCTAGGAGACAGTGTGTGAGGCAGGAGGCAGAGAAGGGAAGCACTCAGACCCAACATGTAGGGGGGAAAGAAGAAAGAAATAATAAACAGAGAATAAGAGGTGGTGGGTTTCTTAAATGTGTGAGCAGAGAGACAAAGGGGTGTAAAATGAGGGTAGAAGCAATAGGTAGTAAGGTGAAAAGTAAAAGTGGCAGGCAGACATATCCAGGGCAAAAATCAAAAAGGGCCACTTTTCAACATAATTGTATAAGGGGTAAGAGCGTTGTAAAAACAAGCCTGAAGGCTTTGTGTCTCAATGCAAGGAGCATTCGTAATAAGGTGGATGAGTTGAATGTGCAGATAGCTATTATTGATTATAATAATAATAATAGATTTTATTTATATAGCGCTTTTCAGGACTCAAAGTCGCTTATGATTATGATATAGTTGGCATCACTGAGACATGGCTCCAGGGTGACCAAGGCTGGGAGCTGAACATCCAGGGATATTCAATATTCAGGAGGGATAGACAGAAAGGAAAAGGAGGTGGGGTAGCGTTGCTAGTTAGAGAGGAGATTAACGCAATGGAAAGGAAGGACATTAGCTTGGAGGATGTGGAATCGATATGGGTAGAGCTGCGAAACACTAAGGGGCAGAAAACGCTAGTGGGTGTTATGTACGGGCCACCTAACAGTAATAGTGGAGTTGGGGATGGCATTAAACAGGAAATTAGAAATGCGTGCAACAAAGGTAAAACAGTTATAATAGGTGACTTCAATCTACATATAGATTGGGTGAATCAAATTGGCAGGGGTGTTGAGGTAGAGGATTTCTTGGAATGTATGCAGGATATTTTTCTAAACCAACATGTAGAGGAACCAACGAGAGAGCAGGCTATTCTAGACTGGGTATTGAGTAATGATGAAGGGTTGGTTAGCAGTCTTGTTGTGCGTGGCCCCTTGGGCAAGAGTGACCATAATATGGTTGAGTTCTTCATTAGGTTGGAGAGTGACATTGTTAATTCAGAAACAAGGGTTCTGAACTTAAAGAAAGGTAACTTTGAGGGTATGAGACGTGATTTGGTCAAGATTGACTGGCAATTGACTCTTAAAGGGTTGACGGTGGATATGCAAAGGAAGGCATTTAAAGACTGCATGGATGAACTACAACGATTATTCATCCCAGTTTGGCAAAAGAATAAATCAGGGAAGGTAGTGCATTCGTGGATAACAAGGGAAATCAGGGATCGTATCAAAACAAAAGATGAAGCGTACAAATTAGCCAGAAAAAGCAGCCTACCAGAGGACTGGGAGAAATTCAGGGTCCAGCAGAGGAGGACAAAGGGCTTAATTAGGAAAGGGGAAATAGATTATGAAAGAAAACTGGCAGGGAACATAAAAACTGACTGCAAAAGTTGTTATAGATATGTGAAGAGAAAGAGATTAGTTAAAACAAATGTAGGTCCCTTGCGGTCAGAAACAGGTGAATTGATCATGGGGAACAAGGACATGGCAGACCAATTGAATAACTACTTTGGTTCTGTCTTCACTAAGGAAGACATAAATAATCTGCCGGAAATAGCAGGGGACCGCGGGTCAAATGAGATGGAGGAACTGAGTGAAATCCAGGTTAGCTGGGAAATGGTGTTAGGTAAATTGAATGGATTAAAGGCCGATAAATCCCCCGGGCCAGATAGGCTGCATCCCAGAGTACTTAAGGAAGTAGCCCCAGAAATAGTGGATGCATTAGTGATAATTTTTCAAAACTCCTTAGATTCTGGAGTAGTTCCTGAGGATTGGAGGGTAGCTAATGTAACCCCACTTTTTAAAAAGGGAGGGAGAGAGAAAACGGGGAATTACAGACCAGTTAGTCTAACATCGGTAGTGGGGAAACTGCTAGTGTCAGTTATTAAAGATGGGATAGCAGCACATTTGGAAAGTGGTGAAATCATTGGACAAAGTCAGCATGGATTTACGAAAGGTAAATCATGTCTGACGAATCATAGAATTTTTCGAGGATGTAACTAGTAGAGTGGATAAGGGAGAACCAGTGGATGTGTTATATCTGGACTTTCAGAAGGCTTTCGACAAGGTCCCACATAAGAGATTAGTATACAATCTTAAAGCACACGTTATTGGTGGTTCAGTATTGATGTGGATAGAGAACTGGCTGGCAAACATGTCCTTTTCAGAATGGCAGGCAGTGACTAGTGGGGTACCGCAAGGCTCAGTGCTGGGACCCCAGCTATTTACAATATATATTAATGATTTGGACGAGGGAATTGAATGCAACATCTCCAAGTTTGCGGATGACATGAAGCTGGGGAGCAGTGTTAGCTGTGAGGAGGATGCTAGGAGCCTGCAAGGTGACTTGGATAGGCTGGGTGAGTGGGCAAATGCATGGCAGATGCAGTATAATGTGGATAAATGTGAGGTTATCCACTTTGGTGGCAAAAACAGGGAAGTAGACTATTATCTAAATGGTGGCCGATTAGGAAAAGGGGAGATGCAACGAGACCTGGGTATCATGGTACACCAGTCATTGAAAATAGGCATGCAGGTGCAGCAGGCAGTGAAGAAAGCGAATGGTATGTTAGCATTCATAGCAAAAGGATTTGAGTATAGGAGCAGGGAGTGAGACCACACCTGGAGTATTGTGTACAGTTTTGGTCTCCAAATCTGAGTAAAGACATTCTTGCCATAGAGGGAGTACAGAGAAGGTTCACCAGACTGATTCCTGGGATGGCAGGACTTTCATATGAAGAAAGACTGGATAGACCCGGCTTGTACTCGCTAGAATTTAGAAGATTGAGGGGGGGATCTTATAGAAACTTACAAAATTCTTAAGGGGTTGGACAGGCTAGATGCAGGAAGATTGTTCCCGATTTTGGGGAAGTCCAGGACAAGGGGTCACAGTTTAAGGATAAAGGGGAAATCCTTTAGGACCGAGATGAGAAAAACAATTTTCACACAGAGAGTGGTGAATCTCTGGAACTCTCTGCTACAGAATGTAGTTGAGGCCAGTTCATTGGCTATATTTAAGAGGGAGTTAGATGTGGCCCTTGTGGCTAAAGGGATCAGGGGGTATTGGGAGAAGGCAGGTACAGGATACTGAATTGGATGATCAGCCATGATCATATTGAATGGCGGTGCAGGCTCGAAGGGCCGAATGGCCTTCTCCTGCACCTATTTTCTATGTTTCTATGTTTCTATGATTTAATATCAGAGTTTTGCACAGTGCCAACATCAACATCCATCCATTCCACAGGAAGTATCACCCAGTAAAATAATTTCCTTTGCAATGATTCGTTTTTGATGGTAAGACTCATCAAACCATGATTCACATGCTTATATCCTACACTAGCTGCCAATTCCAGTCACTACATTACAGCAATAAAATTCAATATTTGGTTGAATAAAGATTAGGTATAATGTATTTTCAGAATCTGGATATGAGCAAGTTAGTTTTTATCTCCCAGTGTTTTTCAAAACAGTTTACTAACATGTCACAGAAAATGAATGAATGCTGTATTTTAAGGACAGTCTTGGAATTAATTTAGTTTCTCTTCCATTTGTACTTTTACAAGGCAATGATGTAATTATGTACAAACTGTAGTTCACACATTAGTTCCATTCTGACAATATAAATTCTTATTGATGGTTGAAAGCCAAGATTTTTGTCCATGCTGTTCACCAAGTTTGACAAACCAGAATGACATCCTTAGAATACTTACAATGTTTATTTAACAAGTTTCTTGTTGGCAAATATAGACTCATATCTTTTTGGATGACCACTTTATTTTTTTATGTCATCCAAAATTAATAATCAGTGAAAGGTAGTAAATATTGTACATTTCTAATTCCTGCCAAAAATATCACACATCTATCATCCCATCAATTGAAAAAATAATGATCTTGTTTTTTCTATACAGATGTCGACAGCTGTTGCACATCTTATTGCAGGCATGTAGCTGCAAGAGCAGTGGCTTGTGCTCAGTGCAAAGAAAAATTTAGCAATCTGTTTGCATGTATAAATCATTTTCTTTACGTGTTGTAGGCAAATCAATCAACACTAGACGCTCAAATGTCTTGTGAATGGAATGTTGCTGTGTGGAGCATTCCAGGAGAAGAAGCTGCAACCAAGTAATGAAATGCTCATTGCAGTGAAATGGAAAAGGGAGTCCAGTATTGCGTAACTTTCAATTGCCTGATCTTTTATCATATTGAGGCTAAGGGAGATGAATATTCAGTGTGCCTGGAGTAGAGAGATCAGGGCAGCACTATGCACGCAACATTGAGAAATTCTGCAGTTTGAAGCCTTTAGAACATTTTTTTTAAACTCATTTTATACCAATATGGACTAGGATAAAATGAATATTTCAGCATGCTGCAAGGAATCTAGAGGGTCTCAGCTGCACAGATATGCTATAAACTAAAGGCAACCCTCTCTCTAGGTTCCTGTCGTCAAAGATTTATATGTTAATGACGTAACAATGAAATAAGAAAACGACGACGATGCAGGAGGAATAATCTGTTCCCCAGCAGGCTTTTGAAAGTGATAAGCATCAAAACAAAATGTTATTCACCAATTTCAAAATACTGATACACTTACATCTTTTCCACGTCAAAGCAATTTTGTTGTGCTAATGTTTTTCTATCAGTCAATTGATGAAGTCAAACAGAATGAAAATTATACAATCAAAGGGGAAGTTGGCATCATTCAAATTGTCATAGTGAATTTTTGTATTTTAAACTAAGGGTGACTCAAAGAAAACTTTGGAAACTTGCGTTGGAATTGTGGATAGAGATGACCACCAGTGTGGTCAAAGAAAGGACAATATGTAAAATTAGGAAATATCTTATGTTAGGAAATAGCAGTCATATGCAGGTAGCATAAAAGTATAAAGTATGATAGTCATGAATAATTGATAAAAAATACATCTCTTGATGCTCCTGAACACATCATCAGTGATGTAACTTGGGGTCATTGGGTGTTTCGGGTCTTTCAACATCAGACACCTTCACCCAGGCGACCCAGCTGTGGTTGATCAGACCACGACTTGTGTTCAGGTGGCATTCGCTCCTCCCCATGGACCTCCACTCCTTTGATGCCCAGTACACTCAAGGCTTTGTAGAGCGATTGCTCTGCAAAACCTCTGCAGCCAACCTTGATGTAGGTATGTTACAAAACTTACCTTCAGTCGCGCTGTAATTCTGCCACTGGCCGTGTGCGCGATTTTGGCGCCTTTAAGGGGGGGGGCGGGGTTAAAACGCGGGTTTCTCCCTTGTCCTGGAAATATTTTGTTGGAGTACAAAACTTCGCTGACAAAATCGTTCCTACCGGCGATTTGTGAATTTTTTTTTAAAATTAAATCGTCAATGTCAGCGCTAGAGTCATTTTAAAAGCAGCTCCTGAAGCGTCAACGCCAATAACGGGGACGGATTTCACACAATGGACAGGTAAACAAAAGTGCTTTCTTTAAATGTATAAAAGTGCTTCTTAAGAAGCCTTTAATTCACATTTTGTCATGCGACACGGTGATTTTATTCCCCGAATTAACGGCAGTATTTTTCATGCCAATACGGGGTTAAATTCACCGCAAATGAACGTTCCAAAAGATCGCGTTCCAGTAATTCTCACTCGCAAGATGAATTAAATCCCCATTAATTTACAGGTATTAAACATTCAATTCCTTCCATTTGGCCTGTAAATTCATGAAAATTAGATTTAAAAATTATGTTATATTGTGAATTATTGTGTGAATGTTATTTGGACACTTAGGCTATTTAAAAATGTTAATCTATTCTTAAGAAATTGATAGATGTTTAGATCTAGTAATTGAATTTTGTAATTAGCTACAATTAGGTAACTAACTAATTATATGCTTTACTTTCATGTCTTCGAAGTAAGATTGTTTCATATTTGTTTCAGAATGCTTCAATCTATAATACCTGAAAATTTCTTTCAGTTACCATAATTTTTAAGAAAGTTATGGGCTTTTAACTGTCCTCGATCACAGCTTTTGTGTTAAGTCAATGGAAAAGCAATAGGGAACTAGATGCTAATTTCTGAGTATGATAATGGCCATAACTTTTTTAATTCTGAAGATATGAAAGTGAATTAAGTGTCAAATTAAACTTCTTTTTATGCTTTATCTGATGGGATAAATTGCAGACTTTATTTTTTAAATCTCAAAATTTTGTAACATTGCTACTTGATGGGCATACAGCTTGCCTTCCAGCCCTGCTTACGGCAGTCTATGACCAGTTCTTCATACTTGGACATCTTCCTCTCGTGGGCCTCCTCCAGACGGTCCTCCCACGGCACTGTCAGTTCCAATAAGACAATGGTTTTGGTCGCCTCTGAGACCAGGAGGATGTTTGGCCTCAGGGTGGTCGTGGCAATGTGCCATGGGAACTTCAGCTGTTTCACCAGGTCTACAGAAAGCTGCCAGTCCTTATAAGGACTAGCCCTCAAAAAACAGTGTTCAAATGTAACCTACAAATGGTTTTGAAATTACAAGTATAGCTGCTTTAAAAAACACAGCAGTTTATGAAAGGAGCAGACTATTGGCTCAGGATGGGACCAGTTGTGAGATATGCTTTGGAAACTGGTTATGACCTTGGGATATTTTTTTAAAGAATTGGCCAAACACTACAGACAATGAAACTATGTTAACTGGACTATATTGTTATCATGACTATGAGATAAGTACAAGTCTAGACATTGGAACTAGACATCAGATCCCTTGAGTTAACATCATGTGCACCATTGCAGCATAGATTGGGAAAGTTCCCTCAGACTAACTATTTTGCCACTGAGCATATCAAATATGTCACAGTTATATTTGTTCTATCAAAATATTGAAGATGATTATGGAATGTACTCATTGAAATTGTATTTAATTACCAGCTGCTATCTTTGTACTTACAGGATATAAAAATTTGATGTACTTTGTGTTTAGGGAGATTCTTCCACCAGGTCTCTTCTAAATGGCTGATTATGATGGAAAGAGACCTGTTGCAATTACATAAAAAGCTGGAGTAACTCAGTGGGAGAGGTGGCATCCCTGGACAGAAGGAATGGGTGATGTTTCGGGTCGAGTCCCTTCTTCAAGTTGAGAGTCAGGGGAGAAGGAGGCATGGAGATATGGAAGGGTAAGGTGTAAAAATGAGAGATCAAAGGGGACAATGGTCAAGGAAAATGTAGAATGGATCATTGTTAGCTGAGGGGAAGGTGACAACGAGGCATACAATCAGTAAAATTTAATCAGGAGGACAGTGAAACTGGTCAGAGAGCTAGGATTGGGGAGGGACAGAAAGATAGGGAAAGCAAGGGTTACTTGAAGTTAAAGGTCAATATTCATACCTTTGGGTTGTAAGCTGCCCAAGCGAAATATAAGTTGCTGTTCCTCCAATTTGCATTGGGCCTCACTCTAACAATGGAGGAGGCCCAGGACAGAAATGTCAGTGTGAGAATGGGAGGGGGAGTTAAAGTGTTTAGTGTATGACAACTAAACACTCATAACTCTAGGCTATTGACAGAGCGGGAGTGAGATGGATAATTTAAATGGCAGGAATCTGGAAGCTCAGGGTGCTCCCTGTGGACTGAACATGCTTGTTCTGAGAAACAATCACTAAAACATCACTTGTTTTTTCCAGATTAAATGAGACCACATCATTACAGAGTCACATAGCATGGAAATACACCATTTGGCTGACCGAGTCTGCAGCAAGCATCAAGAATCCATTTACACTAATCCCATTTTTTTCTCCCCACATTCTCTTTAATTCCGCCGCAGATTACATCACTCACCCACATGTTTGGGGCAATTTACAGTGGACCACTTAGCTGGCTAACCCACAAGTCGTTGGGATGTGGGAGGACACCAGAGTACCAAGGGAAAACCCTTGTGATCAGAGGGAGAATGTGCAAATTCCACACATAGAGCTCCAGAGGTTAGGACTAAAGCCGAATCACTGGAGCTGTGGAGCAACATTGGCAGCAGAATGGATGCACAACACTATACTGGAAGAATGCAAGTGAATCTCTGCTTCACCTGGAAGCCCTTTGTGTCCTGAGATAATGGGAAGATAAAACATAAATGTAGAGGTGCTGCAATGTATGGAAAAGTGAGGAGTGGAGTGGCTGGTGGAGCTAAAAGAGTAGACCAGGGATTTACTGAGGGAGTTGGACACAAAATGCTGGGGTAACTCAGCGGGACAGGCAGCATCTCTGGAGAGAAAGAATGGGTGACGTTTTGGGTTGAGACCCTTCTCAGTCTGCGGTGTAAATCAGCATCTGCAGTTCCTTCCTGCATAGTTGCATAGGAAGTGATTCTTTCAGAATACTGAAAGGGAACAAAAGGGGACATTGTTTGTGGTGATGGAATCTCAGTGGAGGTGGCAAAAATGATAAAGGACGAGGTACAAAATTGGTAAGTTAACGGCTTGATAGGGGAATTGGTCTGTTAATTGTCCTTTGTGTACAGATAAGTGATAGACTCTAGAGATGGGGGCAGAGACGGTGGGAATGTGGGGGGAGTTAAAATGGGTTGCAGTAGGATTGGCATTATAATGGGTGATAGTTGATTGGTACGGACTTGGTTGGTCGAAGGGCCTGTTTCTGAGCTGTGACTCCATAAGTCAATGGCACTGTGAATGCAAGGAAGATGTGAGAGAGAGAAAAGCCATCATTGTTCCAAGAGAAATGCTGCACTATACTCACTGCCATTCCAGAGTGAATGTTCCGACAATCCCATGGGACATTATCACGTCACTTCTCAGACCACAGACCCGGTTTCAGAGTAGCTCCCGTACAAGCGGTTCATGTGCCAACAGATTGCAGTGACTCTGTGGCTGTGAAGTCCCAAATTGAAAGGAAAATTCCATTCTCACCAACAATAGACACTTTGGAGTTTACTTTAGACATTAAAATTACAGAGTGGAAACAAGCCCTTCAGTCCACAGAGTCTGCAACGACCAGCGATCACCGTGAACACTAATGCTATCCTACACACTAGGGACAATTTATAATGTTTTACCAAAGCCAATTAATCTGTACATCTTTGGGGTGTGGGAGGAAAAAGGTGCACCCGGAGGAAACCCATGCAGACACAGGCAGAATGTGCAAACTCTGTACAGAGAGCACCTATAATTAGGATCAAACCCAGGTCTCTAGAGCTGTGACATAACTCCAACGCTGCACCACTGTGCCACCCCTGTGGAATTTTGACACTGCAGAATTTCCTTTGATTCCTGATGGACTGAACAAACAGGTGCTCAGCGCTCTTTTCTTTCTTAGAACCAAGGAGCCATAAAGAGAAACAACATTAAATAAACAGGCCCTGCAGCATGCTGAGTTTGTGCCGACCATCAACTATCCATTTTTTGCATTATGTCAACATTAGTCCTTCCTATCTGATGCTTGCGTCAACTGAGAGAGGAAATAAAAGCACATGTCTATAAACAACCTTTGAATGGCAACAATTTTTGATGCTTCTTAGGACAAAATCCAGATATAGGAAATATGCTTTATGATAACATTGATGACACTAGCTCTTTAGATAAACAAATACCCAGTGGCCAGTCGTAATGACTCCCCACTGTCACATAACTGTTTTGCTACTTATAGCCCAATAGCTTGCATTCAGAACTTGCTAATGCCTAGTTCATCAAAGCACTAAGAGAAAGCATCAATTTCTCCCCATTTCTGGGATATGTCACAGACTGCAAAGTGCTGTCTCTGCCTTCTCGTTCTCTTGTTGTAGATACAGTCAGCAACTCTTCCTCCTGTTGTTAATACGGACTCATTAATCTGCAACAGGATTGTATGTGGAAATGGAGGAGTCCCTGCTGACAGACACAACCTTATACTTGTCAAAGTATATCGGATCCTGTTGGGGTCTGGAGCTGTCCAAACCCAGAGTTGAAAGTTGGAAATTTTGTCTTGCAGTCAAACAGAAAACACAAAGGAAAGGACAACATGCAAGTTCTGTGACATACTGCATGAAAATACACAGCTTGTTGGAAAGAATGCCACAATGCCAAGAGAGAAATCACTTTTTTTTGCACAACGCAGAGAAAGGAACAGAATATTAACAAAAGGACAAGGCTGGTTTACAATGTTTCACAAGCTGACCTCCATCTCATTGAATTGCAATAGAGAGAATGTGACAAAATCAACAACATAGGCTTGACTCCAGGTGAGGAGAGAACGGAAAAAATGTTAAGAGCAGGGGCAGTCGAAAACCCAATGGAAATAGGACAGATGGTGTTCAGGAAGACATGGTACAATATACAGATTATTAATGACAAATTTGCCATTAGTTTATAAGAGACAAAACAATGTTTTCAATGATGGAACCACTGGGCAATTGCAGGTTGAATGTAAAAAAGTCCATAGAATGAAAATACATGCAAAGAGAAATGTGGGCCAACCCTCACCGGTCATGCAACTAAATGTAACTGTTAACAATGCAGATTATAGGTTTAAGTCTATTATTGTCACATATGCTGAGGTACTGTGAAAAGCTTTGTTTTGCATGCTATCCAATCAAATCAGATAAAACTGTACATAAATGCAGTCAGTACGATAGGTAGAGTGAAGGGAAAAATACATAGTGCAGAATATTGTTCTCAGCATTATAGTGCAACAGTTCCAGAGACAAAGCCCAATGTCCACAGTGAGGTAGAGGAGAATTGAACTGTACCCCAGCTAAATGTGCAGTCTAGTGGAGATGCAACTTCTACATGCAACACGAAGCAGATGTTAGATACATTTGTAGATATATTTGAGAAGCAACTGATAAGCCGGAGGGAAAATATTATTCAGATTAAGATGAGAATAAGCAGCCAGTTGTCATCCTCCAAGACATGTTCCAGTTTCTGTCAAAGAGAAACTAAAAGCAGAGCTTTAAAGACTTGAAGGCAGAGATCATTGCGCCAGAACTCATTCCACCCGCTGTGTATTAAGCCTGGTGTGTAGGCATGAGCCAAATAAGTGGAGAGACCATTTGGTCCACGTGATCTGAATAAGGCACTGAAGAAAAATTATTATCTGATGAAGAAAGGCACAAAGAGCCAGGAGTAACTCAACGGGTAGCTTCTCTGGAGAACATGGATTGATGACATTTAAGGTCGGGACCCTTCTTCAAACTCAATGGATAGGTGATGTTTTGGATTGGGTCCCTTCTTCAGATTGATGGATCGGTGATGTTTTGGATTGGGACCCTTCCTCAGACTGATGGATCGGTGATGTTTTGGGTTGGGACCCTTCTTCAGATTGATGGATCGGTGATGTTTTGGGTTGGGAGCCTTCTTCTGCCTGACCCTCTAAGTTGCTTCAGCCAAATACATCTTTCTTTGTAAACCAGCACCCACAAGTTCCTGTGTCTCCATTTTTCAGTGACTGGTGCACAATTTTGAGGCCCTGTTCTCATTTGCTTCATGATGTTGAACCATGAGCTGCATTCAAAAAAATCTCAGCAAATTAAACCTGACCAATATTGACCTAACTGGTCAGTAGCAATGTTAATATACAATTGAGGTTACTGGAATGGTGGTAGCCCAGAATATTTCTGTAAAGAAGTCCACCATTAATTTAAAACTGAGGTTTGTTGGACCACTTTGATTGATCTTGTTTATGTGTAATCAGGGTCCTGGGATCCTAAATTACATACAAAAATATACCCAGCAGTGTAATCGGTTGAAACTTTATTAAAATTCTCATTCCTTCCTCCTTTGGTTAAAAGAAACATGTTCCAAAAAGCAGCATACATGATAGTGCAGTGACTAAACAAGCATTGCCAAAATCTTGGTTGAGGGATCAGTTCCACCATGATTAGAAAACGGCTCTCAGCTTCAAGTTTATTTTTCATGCACTCTTTTAAAAATCACGCTCCTTTATATCTCACATTTTGCCGACATCAAAGGTACATCATTGGTGCAATCACAACACGATTATTTGCAAATCTATTTGAGGACAGTATATGTTCATGTAAATGTTTGTTGTTGTTTACTCATAAGCTCCACCTCAGACAAGATATCCTGATTTGATATATTTGACCCTCTCTGAGGCACTGGCTTTATTAACCATTATGTCCTAATACAATAGTTGATCAATCCCTTTACCTAGTTTTATTACCCAGCCTTCAAAGTTATACTTTGTACCCGTGACTAATATCATCACTAACCCATGCAAAGTATTAAAAACACCTAAAGCAAAATACGACAGACTGTGGTCTGTGACACTTCTGCCATCTTGCAAAACATGAGAAAACTAACTGCTTTTTGATAAGAAGATTTTTCATTGTTAACCCATAAGTTATCAAACTATGCCATAGAGCTACTGCCTTAGAGCGCCAGAGACCCAGGTTCAATCATGCTTGTACGATTTGTATGAGCTCCCCGTGACCTGCGGGGATTTTCTCCGAGATCTTCGGTTTTCTCCCACACTCTAGAGACGTACAGGCTTGTAGGTTAATTGGCTTGGTATAAATGTAAAAATTGTCCTCAATGTGTGTAGGGTAGTGTTAATGTGCGAGGAGCGCTGGTCAGTGCAGAATCAGTGGGCCGAAGGGCCTGTTTCCACGCTGTAACTCTAAACTTCTGGACAGTTAACTGTAAAGAGAAAATACATTTTGTGGTTTTGGGTGGAATGCTTGATTAGATTTTACCTTCTGAATAGTGACCACATTTCAAAAATCATTCACCAGCTGTAACACGCTTTGAAAAGTCCTGTGGGCGAATGCGATGTTGTGACTCTGAAGGAGCTACGCGGAGAACAGAGCTGCATTGGGTCTTCATGCTCCACAAATAGACACCTAGAGGAGACTGGAGTTTTTAATTTCCTTTATATGCAAATAAAACAGCAGGTGATTAAATGCTATTTCAACAGTAATAATTTAATAATTTACTTCAGTATTTGGCAGTAGACCAATGCTTGAATAGAATTACACATTTACAATGGGAGCACATCACCATTGACAAGTCCAACTCTGAATAATAAACCATCTTTGGGATAAGATAATTCACACTAAAATTTTAAGATGTCTCTGAAGACAAAGCCTAGACTTCCAAAAAATTCTTCTTTCAACATGATGTTGTGAGGGCTGGCTCTTTGGTTGGACAAACACCCTATTAATTAACAGAATAGGGCTGTGATCAGGTTTGACATATTGTGGGAAATCCCTGGGGTTGGAGATGGCCAGATCTACGTCACAATGGTACAAAATATCTTAGCTTGTAGGTTGCAGTTGAAAACTTTAATGGTCAGTTCTTGTCATTAGCAATGGCCATTTTACTTCGGAGTCACGTGAGTGACTACATGAAGAAGCCCGCCAGCCCGCATGCACGTCAATACGTCTCACGCATGGCGCACGACTGGCTGGGAGGAGCGTCGCTCCTCCAGCGGTAAGTTTCAAACCCTGCAGGTAAGTTTAAAACTTATTCTCAGGTCATGTTTTTTGGTTGGGGAAATCTCTTTTACATAGTTTTGCTCTGGATATGGAAATCTGCGGCGAAATCCAGACGGTCCATGGAGAAACCGGCTACGGAGGACCGCGGGAGTGCGGGTAACCGGCAGCCGTCGGGTTTGCCGCCCGAGTCGCTGACAGTGCGGTCAGCGACTTCAGACTTGGTGCTTGCCAAAGCACTTTGGCAACCCCAAAAGGGGGTAAAGCAATACAGAAGTCTGAGAGGCCTGTGGACTCGGACGAGTCAGGCCAGGCGGGCTCCCCTCCGACAAATATGGGTAGCGTCCTCAGGCGTTTATCCCAGATGGAGCACCTCATGGAGAGGATGCTCCATCATAATATGCTCCATGATACGGAGACATATCAGCACAGGTTTCCTTTGGTACCTGTGGCAGCGCATGTTTCATGGCTGCTTAATATCTCCCACTCTGAGGGGAGTGTCAGGGGTCAGTATATGACTGACTCCGAATTCGGAAGTATGTCCGTGGAACATACTGGAATGCATACGTGAGGTTCAAGAATTGCCTGTCATGGCATCAAGGTTTGCAATACCCTCGCAAACAAGTGAACCGCTGCAAGAACAGCTGGCTTCCAGCATCAACTACCTCACGTCGCATCAATTACAGGAAGAGGTGATGGTTGAAACGGTTGCAAAATACCATACACCTGTAAATTGTGCATCCCTGAAAGTGCCGGCAGTGAACAGCTCTATCTGGGGGTACATTGGAGAAAAATGGGGCATCAAAGCCCAAGAAATGAAACTCCAAAGAATTTAAAATTGCTGGCTTCAGGCATCTGGCATTTGCCAGATCTATCGATGGCGTCCCTTATCGGACGTCCAGCAGGATGCCCTGGCGTTGATGTGCAATGCACACTTCGAAATGAACTGCTTTTGGAAGAACGCCATCAGACCTGCCTTAAGTCCCAAATTTGCAGGCTTATGTAAGGCCAAGCAATGTCCAGCCGCCGAATCTTCCGTTCGTGGAAGATCTACCCAAACAGGTTAGAAACCTGGATGAGGAAGCAAAAACTCTCGGGCTAATCAAGGCACCAACGACGAGCAAGGCTTCACCATTTCGGCGACAACACCGCTATGCATCCATCAGCAATAAGTGGTTCGCTGAAGCTGGTGGTAGCTCGAAAGCTGATTTCTCTGGGCAGAGGTCTTTTTTAGGCCAAGAGCCAAGCCGGCCTTCATGGAGAATGCGCAATCCACGCACCCGAGCAGTTCTACCCTCCAAACCTCGAGGATGGAAATAGAACCCGTGTCAGGGGCCTTTGGGGCCTACCATAAGACCACCGGTAACCATGGAGGTAGGTGGGTCTGGTTCTTTCCGGAACATGGGGTATGTGGATCAGTTACAAGTTGGTGGTAGATTACACTTGTTTTTGCACAAATGGCGGTGGATAACATCAGACCAGTTTATACTGCACAGTATACAAGGGTTCCAAATTGAATTTCCTCTTAAACTCATTGCCACCCATACAACAATACACCAAGTCGCATTTATTCATTCCAAACAAGAAAGTTTGGATACACAAGCAGAAATTCATAAATTACACACAACAGGGGTAATCGAGGGGAAGCAAAAGCTGTCAGGTTAATTAAAGCACCCACGACGAGCAAAGCTTCACTGTTTCGGCGACAACACCCCTGTGCCTCCAGAAAAATTAGATGGAGGATGTCGGATCATCCTTGATTTAACTCAACTTAACTCACATGTGCAGTATAGATATTTAAAAATGGAAAACTTCGTTACTGCCTAACAACTGATTCCCAAAGGATGCTTTATGGCATGCATCGATCTCAACTTCGTTACTGCCTAACAACTGATTCCCAAAGGATGCTTTATGGCATGCATCGATCTCAAAGATGCATACTATTCAGTTCCTATTCAGGGATCACCGGATATATTTGAAATTTAACTGGATGAGGCAACTATGGCAGTTTAAAGCGTTGCCTAATGGGCTAACTTCAGCTCCCAGGTTATTTACCAAATTACTAAAACCGATGCTTGGGCTGCTCAGAGCTCAAAAGCACATTGTTATGGCCTACCTGGATGATATTCTAAAATGCTGTATTTGGCTAAATTAGCTGTTTCAGCCACAAACTCATATTTGAGAGATTGGGGTTTCTCATCCATCCAGTTAAAAATCTAAGTTGATACCAACTAGAGTTATTAATTATTTGGGATTTACCTTTAACTCTATTAATATGTCTGTGACTCTGCCCTGGGGCAAGAGATTAGAATTAATAGAAGCCTGTAACATCCTTGTTGTTATGAAGCAGCCTTCTATTCACCAGGTGGCTAGTGTAATTGGCAATATAGTAGCTGATTTTTGCAGCTGCGCAATTTGGGCTTTTGCATTATCAGAATTTACAACGTGCAAAGGAGCAAGCTCTCAAGTACCATTTAGGTCATTTTAACAGACCTATGCTATTACCAGATGAAGCTATCACAATTAAATTGATGGACGACCAATATTCAGCATTGCTCCAGTAACATTTGGTCAGTAAACCTTCAGTTATATTACAAACTGATGCTAGTGCTCAAGGAAGGGGAACTACTAATACCATCTCTAGTTGCGGAGGCAAATGGGATGTGCATGACTTACCAATTCTTCAGTTATATGGTATGAACTACCTGGAGATACTAGGGTCATTCTATGGGTTAAAGGCTTATTGTGGGAATATGCGTAATCTGCATGTTCAACTACAAGATGATAACACTACGGCGGTGGCATATATTAATCACATGGGTGGAATCAAGTCAGTATCCTGTGATAGTTTAGCTAACCTCATTTGGCGCTGGTGTATCATCACGTAAATTTAATGATAACACAGAATGGATGTTGGATCACAAAGTATTTAATGACATTGTTGCTCAGTATGGAACACCGAATATCGATTTGTTTGCATCTAGGCTCAATCACCAGTTGCAAAAATATGTGGCATGGGACCCACACCCAGGGGCAGTGGCGATAGATGCATTCTCGCAACACTGAGGAGGAATGTTCTTTTATGTCTTTCCTTCATTCTGCCTCATCAGTCGGGTCTTTCAAAAAATCCACAAAAATTTTCAGGCATTTTCGTAGTGCCTGACTGACCTATGCAGCCATGGTTCCCGCTGATGTTGGGAAAGATAATAGAACCTTATATGGTTATTTCGAAACACAAAAATTTGCTGGTTCATCGCGTGACTCGGGAAGCCACCCTCTGCATGATAGAATCAATTTATTGCCGCAGATTCTAAGAAGACTGTTCCTGGAGCTCGTGTTGTCAGACCGAACCATGGACGCGATCACTGCAGCTTGGAGGGATAGCACCAAAAAGCAGTACATTTCCTCATCAGGAGATGGGAAGTGTTTTGTTTAAATGCTAATATAACATATAATACGGCACGGATAACTGACATCTTGGAGTTCATTTTCAAATGGTTCTTTGACAAAATAATTAAGTTATAGTGCCATTAACTGTGCCAAAAGTGCCTTATCATCATATTTGCTGCTGAGATCAGGACCCACTCTGTCGGGTCTCACCCTCTGATATCCAGATTTATGATGGATATCTTTAACTCAAATCCTCCCAGGGTACACGGAAGTATGGGATATTAACATTGTGTTAATACTTCGCTGGTGGGCTCCATCTATGTCCTTATCTTTGGCCCTGCTCTCATATAAGGTAGTTATGCTCATGGCGCTGGTTTCAGCGCAACGCGTCCAGTCGTTGCATAAGCTACGGCTGAACAGAATGGTTATATCTACCAACAAAATAACGTTCTATGTAAATTGGTTAATTAAACTAAGCAGACCGGGGGCGTTGGGTCTAAAGCTGAAATTTCTGGAATAGCCTATGGACCATAGATTGTGTGTTGTCACACATATTCATCAAGTTTTAAGGCTACAAGAACCTTAGAGGCACTGAGCTGGCCATATTCATTAGCCACAAAAAACCACACAATAGGGTTCAGTGCAGACCATCTCCAGATGGTTTAGATATGTATTGGCTTGTGCAGGAGTGAACACTGATGTTTTTAAATCTCACTCCACCAGGGCTGCGATAACATCAGCAGCAAGGTTCATGGAGGTTCCGCTGGACGGCATCCTAGCGACAGCAGGATGGTCGAATTAGCGGACTTTTCCAAACCTTTTATAATAAACCGATTGCCAGGCCGGGTTCGTTTGCCAACTAAATTTTAAGTTCTATTCAATAATTTGCTTATTATTTGCTTATTAATAGCATCAGCATGTCTTAAATCTATGTCATGTCTGAATGCATTATCTTTTCAATCATTTCTGGTCAACTAATAGATACATACATAGATACATAGAAAATGGGTGCAGGAGTAGGCCATTCAGCCCTTCGAGCCTGCACCGCCATTCAATATGATCATGGCTGATCATCCATGGCTGATCATCCAGTGTGTTGCATGGACTCGTGTTCGCGGCATGAAATCACAGAGCTTTAAAGTCTTCACGTAGTCACTCACGTGACTCCGAAGTAAAATAGGAAGATTAAACGAGAACTTACCAGCTTGAAGTTTGATCTTTATTTTATGAAGAGTTACGATGAGGGATTACGTGCCCTCTGCTCCCAAACCTCTTCTCATAAAGGTCATGTGGTAGTTCTAGTTTCTCGAATCTCCCTATAATCAGTTCAGCAACTGGTTTCTGTGATTTCACACTGCTGCTTTGAAGGTTGACGCGCATGCGGGTGGCGGGCTTCTTCACGTAATCCCTCATCGTAACTCCTCATAAAATAAAGATCAAACTTCAAACTGGTAAGTACTCGTTTAATCTTCCTATTATCCCTTACACTTTTATATTCTTTGGCTGCTTTTCCCTATTATGTGGTACTCCATAAATGCACAATATATCATTGCATTTTTTCTCTCCTTAATTTTCTACATTTTAAAAAAATTACCAGACAAATGTTACCTTCTTCAGAGAAATAATAAGATCATTAATCACTGCAAAATGAATTATCATTTGGCCCATAATACCTGTTCCAGCATTTTCCCAGAATCCCGCTCCTGAGTTGTGTTCCTGCAATAAATACTCCCAGTTGATTTGTCTTTTCAACGTGTATTCAGAAAAACCTTGTAAACCATGATACTGTATTTGTAAAACTCGTAAACCATGATAGGATATTTGTGGAACACATTGCCACAGAAGGCTGTGGAGGCCAAGTCAATGGATATTTTTAAGGCAGAGATAGGCAGATTTGTGATTAGTACAGGTATCAGGAGTCATGGGAGAAGACATGAGAATGGTGTTCAGAGGGAGAAATAGATCAGCAATGATTAAATGGCGGAGTGGCCTTGAGGGGGTGAATTACCTAATTTTGCTCCTATCATTTTTGAAATTATGAACATGAAATGAGAAAAGCAAGAGATGCCACTATAGCATAGCTAGCAGAGGTGCTACATCATGTTCAATGATCTGGGTTCAATCTTGACCACTACTATCTGTGCAGTTTGTACATTCTTCCTGTGATTACATGGGCTTCCTATGGATGACTCGGTTTCCTCCCACATTCCAAAGACATGCAGGGTTGGTAGGTTAATTAGCCACTGTAAATCACCTCTCATGTAGGGGGTTGCTAGAATCTGGGGGAAATGGACAAATCCAGCAGGTTCCTGTCACATCATTGCCAACCATGAAGCAGGGGAAAACTGTCAGATCTTAGAAGACCTCTCCAAGGCAACAAAGGAATTACTTCAAATAAGATTGCCATGGAGATGAGGTAAAACACAGGAGAAGGATGGGGAGAACCTCATGCGGCTTCATACCATTGTAAGAGGTGAACCCATCTGCCCACCAATTTGGAAGAATACAATAATGTGTCGGTGTGGATTCAAGGGAATGAATGGCCTGTTTCTATGCTGCATGACTCCATGATGATATATGCTGGTGTATTCACATTGTAGCCTGCAGATAATTTTTGCAAACATTATGCCTGCACCATAGGGTTATTATTAATGCAATTAACATTTATAAAGTACTTTGAGAATTTGTTTTATTTATGTTTTGAATTGCAATATACATTATTAATTTCTGGAATTACATAAACTGAGCAAAAGATAATCCCGATAATACGTTTTTCATATGGCTAATTTGGAGCGCTAATTATAAATCTAATTTAAGACTTTTTAACCAACTTAATGTTTTGGAAGAGACAGAGTTCATCTCTGTAATGTAATAATCAAATCTATTGAGGTCAAAGTGTTGTTATGTAATTTGCAGTTTGATCAGGATTGCTGAAATCATATGTTGCAGACGAACATACCATTTATGCACCAACTAACGGCAACAAACGCATTGATGCTGCAGCCAAAAAGGCAGACCAACACCTCGATCTCCTCAGAAGGCTAAGTGAACTTGACTTGTCTCCAATGATTCTTACCGGTTTCTACAGATGCACCACAGAAACCATCTTCTCTAGATGCATCACAGCTTAGTATGGCAACTGCTCTGCCCATGATCGCTAAAAACTGCAGAGAGTTGTGAATGCAGCCCAGTCTATCACAAAAACAAATATCCCCACATCCTTGTCAGTCCATGTACCACTGAACAGCTTCTTCCTTGCTATTATCAGTCCTTTGATGAGACCTTAAAGGCCTGTCTCACGAGTCTGCTGTCATTGGCGGTGATACAGGAAGTATCTACCGCTTGTGGACCGCCAGAGACCGTGGGTTCGGTCAAACGCCCACCGCCGAGGCCGTGCAGCGTTGGTCCCAACACCGCACGGTGCTCACAAAAAGTCAGCACTGTTTAAAAATAATTTCTTACCGCACAGCCGCTGCCAGTGAGGCACGAGTGCGGCACGGTCACCGCCACAGCCGCCGCCAGTGCGGCACGAGCGCCGTGAGTGGAACTCTCACCGCCACAGCTGCCGCCAGTGAGGCACGAGTGCGGCACGGTCACCGCCACAGCCTCCGCCAGTGAGGCACGTGTGCGGCACGGGCGCCGCCACAGCGCCGCGATTCAGCACTACCGCCGCCACAGCCCCTATAACACCGCAAGCTTGTGGGACCGGCCGTACTGAGATCACTTGGCCCCCGCGCAGCATCCGTGCGGCGCTCCCGCGGCATAGGCTCGGCGCTCTCGCGGTTGACGTGCGGTCCCCTCTTCCGGCGACGCCGCGCTTCACCGCCAATGATCGCAACACCGTGAGACAGAGCCTTTACATATGCTGGGGATGCATTTCCAAGCTACCATCTAAAATTTTGGATCCCTTACACATTTTTATCTGCACTCTTTCTGTCATTGCGACACTATGTTCTCCATTTGATTGTTTTCTCTTTTGCACTACCCAAAGTACTCACATATTGCATGATTTTCCTGATAGTACACAAAATAAAGCATGTCACTATATCTCGGTACAGCTCCACCACCAATTTTATGGCACCTTTGTTTCCAGAGCCTTGACATATTATCCCTTTTGCTGGACTAACAGAGGTCACAGCCTTGAGAGGCCAAGATACTGACCCACAAAGCCGGCCGTGGAAGACGGCTATGGGAACGGATCTGCCGGCTCTGACTTTGAGTTCCAGAGCCCCTGGCAGCAGCTGGCAAATTCGCTCCTCTGATCGGTTGGGAAGTTGCGATGAGATCAAAATCGGCCGCCTCACCCGGACTAGGCGGCACATTTTTGGGCAGAGATCCGGGGGGTGGGGGGGGGGGGGCGTGGGGAGGTTCAAGTGCGTTCTTGTAATTTTGTCTGGATTTAAGGAGGTGCCGGGCCACCAGTTGCCAGAGAAAATGGTGGCGGACCTGTACATATGACTATAGCTGGAGCGCTATCGTGGAGCGTAGCGGGCGATGCCTTGCCTGGGTCGCCGCGCTGGGTCGACGCGCTGGAGCTCCGGTATGCGGTGACCGCCGAGATCAACACCTCCGGGCTGCGGGTCTGCGGAGCGACCAGCCGCGGGCGGCAGCGCCGACTTTAACATCGGGAGCCTCGTGGCTCCAAATCGGCACGGCCCTGTCGGCTTCAGGTGCCATGGACTCCGCTGGGAAACCGGTCGTTCCAGCCGCTGCGAGGACTCTCCCGACGGCCAGGAACATCGGGCCTCCATAGAGGCAACTGTGGTGGCCTCGATGGGCCTGACTCTGGGGAGAACTGGGTTGGGGACTGGACATTGTGCCTTCCCCCACAGTGGTAACCATTGTGGGGGGATGATTTTGTGTGTAGTGTTAAGTGTCTGTGTTAGTCTGTGTTAATCTATGTCCAACATGGCGGGCGGAAGGGAGAGTGTACGCTGGCGCGGTTTGGCTGCCGCTGCTCTCCCTTCATGTCATGAAAGGGCAGGGAGAGGAGACCGAGGTCGTGATACATATAGGTACCAATGACATAGGTAAAAAAAGAGAAGAGGTCCTGAAAGGAGAATTTAGGGAGTTAGGAGGTGAGTTAAAGAGAAGGACAGCAAAGGTAACAATCTCGGGATTACTGCCTGTGCCACGCGACAGTGAGAGTAGGAATGGAGCGAGGTGGAGGATAAATGCGTGGCTGAAGGACTGGTGCAGAAGGCAGGGATTCAAATTTCTGGATCATTGGGACCTCTTTTGTGGAAGGTTCGACCTGTACAAAAAGGATGGGTTGCACTTGAACCTGAGGGGGACCGATATCCTGGCGGGGAGATCTGCAAAGGCTACTGGGGAGACTTTAAACTAGAATGGTTGGGGGGAGGGACTCAAATAGAGAATGCTATTAGACAGTGTGTGAGGCAGGAGGCAGAGAAGGAAAGCACTCAGACCCAACATGTAGGGGGGAAAGAAGAAAACAATAATAAACAGAGAATAAGAGGTGGTGGGGTTCTTAAATGGGTGAGCAGACAAACAGAGGGGTGTAAAATGTGGGCGGAAGCAATGGGTAGCAAGGTGAAAAGTAAAAGTGGCAGGCAGACAAATCCAGGGCAAAAATCAAAAAGAGCCACTTTTCAACATAATTGTATAAGGGGTAAGAGCGTTGTAAAAACAAGCCTGAAGGCTTTGTGTCTCAATGCAAGGAGTATTCGTAATAAGGTGGATGAGTTGAACGTGCAGATAGCAATTAATGATTATGACATAGTTGGCATCACGGAGACATGGCTCCAGGGTGACCAAGGCTGGGAGCTGAACATCCAGGGATATTCAATATTCAGGAGGGATAGAGAGAAAGGAAAAGGAGGTGGGGTAGCGTTGCTGGTTAGAGAGGAGATTAACGCAGTGGAAAGGAAGGACATTAGCTTGGAGGATGTGGAATCGGTATGGGTAGAGCTGCGAAACACTAAGGGGCAGAAAACGCTGGTGGGTGTTGTGTACAGGCCACCTAGCAGTAATAGTGAAGTTGGGGATGGCATCAAACAGGAAATTAGAAATGCGTGCAACAAAGGCAAAACAGTTATAATGGGTGACTTCAATCTACATATAGATTGGGTGAATCAAATTGGCAGGGGTGCTGAGGAAGAGGATTTCTTGGAATGTATGAGGGATAGTTATCTAAACCAACATGTAGAGGAACCAACGAGAGAGCAGGGTATTCTAGACTGGGTATTGAGTAATGAGGAAGGGTTAGTTAGCAGTCTTGTTGTGCGTGCCCCCTTGGGCAAGAGTGACCATAATATGGTTGAGTTCTTCATTAGGATGGAGAGTGACATTGTTAATTCAGAAACAACGGTTCTGAACTTAAAGAAAGGTAACTTTGAGGGTATGAGACGTGAATTGGCCAAGATTGACTGGCAATTAGTTCTAAAAGGGTTGACGGTGGATATGCAATGGAAGGCATTTAAAGACTGCATGGATGAACTACAAAAATTGTTCATCCCAGTTTGGCAAAAGAGTAAATCAGGGAAGGTAGTGCATCCATGGATAACAAGGGAAATCAGGGATAGTATCAAAGCAAAAGATGATGCGTACAAATTAGCCAGAAAAAGCAGCATACCAGAGGACTGGGAGAAATTCAGAGACCAGCAGAGGAGCACAAAGGGCTTAATTAGGAAAGGGAAAATAGATTATGAAAGGAAACTGGCAGGGAACATAAAAACTGACTGCAAAAGTTTTTATAGATATGTGAAGAGAAAGAGATTAGTTAAAACAAATGTAGGTCCCTTGCAGTCAGAAACAGGTGAATTGATCATGGGGAACAAGGATATGGCGGACCAATTGAATAACTACTTTGGTTCCGTCTTCACTAAGGAAGACATAAATAATCTGCCGGAAATAGGAGGGGGCCGCGGGTCAAAGGAGATGGAGGAACTGAGTGAAATCCAGGTTAGTCGGGAAGTGGTGTTGGGTAAATTGAATGGATTAAAGGCCGATAAATCACCAGGGCCAGATAGGCTGTATTCCAGAGTACTTAAGGAAGTAGCTCCAGAAATAGTGGATGCATTAGTGATAATTTTTCAAAACTCTTTAGATTCTGGTGTAGTTCCTGAGGATTGGAGGGTAGCAAACGTAACCCCACTTTTTAAGAAGGGAGGGAGAGAAAAAACGGGGAATTACAGACCAGTTAGTCTAACATCGGTAGTGGGGAAACTGCTAGAGTCAGTTATTAAAGATGGGATAGCAGCACATTTGGAAAGTGGTGAAATCATTGGACAAAGTCAGCATGGATTTACGAAAGGTAAATCGTGTCTGACGAATCTTATAGAATTTTTCGAGGATGTAACTAGTAGAGTGGATAGGGGAGAACCAGTGGATGTGTTGTATCTGGACTTT
>JAXLNO010002335.1:135537-207538 GCA_038087875.1 Malacoraja senta
CAGCCCATTCCATTTTTTATCATGAAATCATTGACAATGAAAACAGTGACAGCCACACTTAATTTAAATTGAAAACTTCTCCATCACATACTATTTTAATGATAAGTTGCTCTAGCCTTTTTTCCCTGGCCACCTTAACACACGTTGAATGCATGATGTTCAAGAGACGTTCTTAATTCCAACAATCTACCATGGCGATAACTATAAAAAGTCATTGCCTTTGGGAAGTATTTTAACCAAAATCCTTCCAGCAATTTATTGCACCTGAGTATTAGTGTTCCACTCTGCAAATCTCTTAGTTAATCCTAACCAGGGCAAAGTCAATACATTTACACTTTCGACTGAGATGCATTCCATCAGTGAATAAAGTAACAGAACAAACATTCAGTCTGGTTAATTGATTGGAAGTACAGCACCACTAATGAGACTGTGCCAGTTAAATAAACAATTATTCAATTAATTAATTAATGCCAGCCCTGAGCAAGACTTAGCAATTACTATATCTGCCTTAAAAACAAAGGCAGCAGAGATTTTTTTGCTGAAATCTGCTTCTATCACAATTCTCCTTTTTGATTATAAATATTACATTTTAAAAATACATTTTTGGTCTTGAGAATTCTTCTCATGACTGAGATAACAATGCAATGCTGTAGAAGTGAGGTTTAACCTGAAGCAAAGCAATACTGTGCCCATTTCCAGGCCTCTATGCATCCCACTGGAAATTCAGATTGCTAATTAAATCCTTAGATATTCTTCTGGTGTAAAACTACCTCAAAACGCAATGCAAAAAAAATCATCTCCAAGGCAATTTTAAAATATGTTGGTTTGAAAAACAATAAACCTTTTTGTTCATGAATAACCAAATTTTACAGTCAGTTTCCTTTGCAGCCATGTTATTCAAAGAGCACCAAGCTGGATTTGTTGACAGGCTGGAAGTGCAGAAACTGCAGATGCTGGAATTTGGAGCAAAACACAGAGTGCTGGAGGAATTCCGCAGGACTCACAGCATTGTTTTATATAATTAAGGAATTTATTTTTAAATTTCTTTAAAATTGTCCTCCCTTTCTAACTTTATTATGCCATCTAATTTGAAAGCTTAGACCTTCAGAGATTCATACTTCAATCACAATGGTCAAATACAACTATTACAAATACGCACGGACAAAGTGTCTTACATTCTCCTTTCTTTATGGGAAAAAAATGACTGATCAATTGTTGGTCCAGAATTACGGGCGACATGGTGGCATGGCGGTAGAGTTGCTGCCTTACAGCGCTAGAGACCCGGGTTCGATCCTGGCTACGGGTGCTGTCTGTTTCCGGAGTTTTACATTCTCCCCGTGACCTGCATGTGTTTTCTCCGGTTTCTTCTCATACTCCAAGTTTGTAGGTTAATTGGCTTGGTATAATTGTGAATTTTCCAAAGTGTGCGTAGGATAGTGTTAGTGTGCTGGGATCGCTGGTCGGCACGGACTCGATGGGCCGAAGGGCCTGTTTCCACGCTGTATCTCAAAACTAAACTAAACTAAAATTAGAAATAGTTGAAAAGCAAAATGGAAACATTCCTACATTGAGGAGCATTTGTCATAAAGGTTGAGGAGTCCATGGCGCAAGTGCTCTCTCTCCTCTTCTTGTTGCCTGTCGCTGGCAACGTGATGGCACATTCTGTGGCATCATCACGTTGGCTGAGGAAGTGCTGGGGATGAAGAATTATTACAGCAGCATAGCAGGAAGCATAAAGCAGGAGCACCGATTAACAACTGGAAATTTTGCACACAATTATAATTAGACCAAATGTTATTTACATTTAAAAACTGCATATTTTGTGCTAAATACCTGAGATCATAACATACATATATTAAATAGTTCTTTTGGCCAGAGAGCTTGTTGAACACTAATGGTGGTTTACCAAACCATGAACAATTCTCTTGAACAAGAAAACATTAGAATATATGTGTGTTTGATAGCTAGATACCTAGGACTGCATACCTGTTTGCATTCATGCAAATGCTGTTGGATCCTTTGTGCTTCACCTAATAAAAAGCAGCCAGGACCCTAATTTTAATATTTTACCTGAAAGATGTAAAACATTTAGAGAAAAGGTAATAATTCATTTCAGGGTCCAGGAGTCGGATGGAGAAGAACAAAATAAGAAATGAATCAATATTGTGAAAAGGCAGGGGAATATCATGATAAAAGAAAATCATTCATGGAACTCACACCCTTGTCTTCTCTACCTGTGTTCAAAATGGACATTGCCTGCCTTCAGTAAACTTTTAGATTAATACTAAAATGGCAAACTTGGAGCTGTTGTTTCTTCCTTATGAATCAGAGTTCATGATGCTGAGTCTTTTGTTTGCACACTTATCAGACAAAATGATACTGCCTGGTGACACGCACATGCTCAGCTGCAAAGGACCCTATTTTATAGCTGAACTTTGTTACAGTAAAGTCTACCATAGGATCCTACTGGCATCCTTACAGTGCCCAGGTCAGAACATGCCACATCCTCCATGCAAAAAACAAATTACTGGAGGAACACAGTGGGTTGAGGAGCATCTGTGGCAAGAAAGGAATTGTCGACTTTTTGTGTTGAGATCCTGCAAACAGCATCCTTCCATCCATCCTGATGCGGGGTCACAAAACATTGACATTCCTTTCCCCCACAGATGCTGCTTGACCCACTGAGATCCCCAGGAATTTAATTTTTGTTCCAGATTCTAGCATCAGCAGTTTCCTGTGTCCCCATATCTTCCATGGCTTTATCCTCATTTTGCAATTTTACATCAATTCAATGATCTAAAGGTGAGTTTCATGACCTTTCTGATCTGTGCTTATGGTCGACAAGGATGTCAGTGCTGTATATAGAGCAGACAAATCTTCTTAAAACTTCGAAAGCACGAGCCATAAAGGGTATTGAGTGCGTGCGCGGTTTGGTAAGTTTTGGTATTGCTTTATTATTATCACATGTAGCAGACACAGTGAAAAATATGATTTGTTTGCTATCCAAGAAAATCATACCATCCATGAATACATCAGCTATTGCAATAGAGAAAATAAACAGAATGCAGAATATAGTGTTACGGCTTCAGGGTAAATTCTGATTAAAAAAACGTGCAATGTGGTAAATTGGAACATCAGGATTTTATCCCTGGCATATGAGAAGTCCATTCAAGAGCCTGATATCGGTGGGGAAGAAGCTGTTTTTGAATCTTGTGATATGTGCTTTCCTGAGAGAATAACCAGGGTGTGAGTGGTCCTTGATTATGTTGGCTGCTTTCCTGGGGCACAGATGGAGTCGATAGGTGGGGGAGAATAGTTTTGTGATGGACTGGGCTGCATCCACAAATCTCTGTCTCTGAATTCTCTGCCTCAGAGGGTGGTGGAGGCCGGTTCTCTGGATACTTTCAAGAGAGAGCTAGATAGGGCTTTTAACAATAGCGGAGTCAGGAGATATGGCGAGAAGGCAGGAACGGGGTACTGATTGGGGATGATCAGCCATGATCACATTAAATGGCTCGAAGGGCCGAATGGTACACTTCTGCACCTATTGTCTATTGTCTATTGTCTATTGTCTGTAATATCCTGTGGTATTGTGCAGAGTAGGCGGCATACTCATCCTGGAGGCTTCGGGATACAATGCTTTCTTTGGTGCGTCTGTAGAAATTGGCCAGTCATTGGATACATGCCAAATTTCCTTCATCTTAGAGGCATTGGTGTGCTTTCTTGGCCATAGCATCAATGTGATTTGACCAGGACATTTTGTTGATGATATTTACACCTAGAAATTAGGAACTCCCGACCATCTTCACCAGCTCTGTTGTTATAGATTCTCCACCTCCCTTCTAGAGGTCGATGACCAGTTCCTTCATTTTGCTGACATTGAGGGAAAGGTTGTTGTCTTGAAACCATGCTACTAAGATCTCTACTGTCTTTCTGCACTCTGTCTTGTCCTTATTTGTGATGTTGTTCACTATGGTGCTTTCAGCTGTAAACTTGGAATTGGAGTTTTCAGTAAATAGTTATGGTCCAAAATGTTGTAACCAATGAAGTCTGGAAAATCTGTATTGTTATAAAATGGATTCCTTAATAAAGACCCTTGTTTTTCCTGACATTCCTAACATTCACTGCCTGAAGCAATGTAAGTTCATTTCTATGTGCCTGTCCTGGTTATTACCATGGCTTTGATGTTCCCCAGTTCAGGAATCCGCCTTGCAAGGGAACTTTGCCCAAAACTTGTGGAGAAACACGTGTGAAACTGGTGATTGGAGAAATATGCAGCAAGGATATCGACTGGCTTCAGGTCCTCTCACCCAAATAAATATTGAGCAGAGCAGCTTGATCCACATCCTAAGCAACAAGGAAAGAATCACTGCAGTCCAATGCAAAAGGTTGGTGTATGTGACAAAAAAGATCTCTGACTCAGGTAAAAGGGGAAAGCATATTCTCCTATCTAAATACAACCCCAAAGATTACTATTACCAAACCACTTACACTGTCAATATACTCAAGTGCAACGACTATTTAATATGTACCGACAGCAGAACTATTAAATTCTTAATTGTAGTAGCTTATTGGCCAGTAAATGCAGTAGACAGAGATAAATATCATAATACAAAAATTCAACAAATTAATAATCGTAATACGACTGCAATAAAAAAACAAATTACAAAATGCAACCAACAACTATCTATAGTAGTTCATAGTTGAGGTTAGTGTTGTGTAATGTTCAAGGATCTGATATTTGCTGGGAAGCCATTCTTGAACCTGGAGGTCAGAGTTTTCAGGCTCCTGTACCTTCTTTCTGATGGTAGGGGTGAATGAGAGTGTGGTCAGGGTGCTGTGAGCAAATGATGGAACAATGATTTTAAAATTACCAGTAATCTGATACATTTTATTTCTGTTTTAAAATCTCAATTGCGTCTGGTGTATTCCAAAAGCCGAGAAGTTGCCAGATTTCTTTTACTATTCTGAATTGTTTTGAGCCACACCTGAATAATCTTAACATGTGCAGTTTCTCCAAGCATGCAAAATATGCCTCCAGGTAAGTTTGCCTGAATGTGAATATTTCAGAGATTGATTTGCTTTCTGCTCAGTGTCCAATTAAAAAAACTGGAGATTAGATTCTTTAGGCTTTATTATAAACAATGCTGCATATCGGAATTTGCAATCTACTATTGGTATTGAGGCTGTTATTTAAAAATCAGTTAAAGCAAATTGCTGAGATTTATCATCCAGGTACTACTGGAATCCAGTTGACTGTAATTTTAACTCTTCATTGCAGTTTGCTGACTGAAGTGGGAGTTTTTGGTACCTGTACAAATATGACAACGGAGCAAAATAGGTTGTACAATACCTCAGCCTTGCACAACCATTCAAGTAGACTATGACTGATTTGATCCTAGCCTCCTGCTTGTTCTCCATTACCCTTGAGTCCCATTGCCCCAAAATATGACTATGTCAGTCTTAAGATAGTCCATGATTCAGGCTCCACAGGTCTCCAGGGGGAAGAATTCCAAAGATTCACTACCCTCTAAGGCAAGAAATTCCTCCTCACTGTTAATTTAAATGGGCCATTCCATATTCTGGAACAATGTTCCCCTGCTCTGATCTGCAAGGGTAACATCTTCTCATTGACCACCTTGTCAAGACTTTTTAGAATTTTCTTAGACCACTGGAAAAACATTATCTCTCATCGTCCTAAATTCCAAGCACTATACGCCAACCTGATCAAGAATGTCTCAGAGGAGAACTCCTTCACTCCAAGAAACAAACTCTTTCACTTTTATTGAATCATCTGTAATCATCTCCTTAATCAAGGAGGCCACCATTAATTATCAATGGGTGTACCTTTCAGGATAAGCATACATGGGATCGTTCCAGTAGAGGAAGGCAGAAAAGACACCTGTCCCTATATACCTCCTCCCTCGACTCCATCCAGGCACCCCAACAGTTCTTTCAGGTGAGGCAGAGGTTCACTTGCACTTTCTCCAGCCTCATCTACTGTATCTGTTGTTCTCAGTGTGGACTCCTATATATCGGTGATACCACGCGTAGACTGGTCGATCATTTCGCCGAACACCTATGCTCAGTCCGCCTTGGTCAACGTGATATCCCAGTTGCAAACACTTTAACTCCCCTTCCCTTTCCCATATTAACATTTCTGTCCTGGGCCTCCTCCACTGTCAGAGTGAGGCCACATGCAAATTGGTGGAACTGTAACTCATATTTTGCTTGGGCAGTTCACAATCCAGTCATATGTATTGATTTCCCCCAATTTCAAGTAACCCTTGCATTCCCTCTCTCTCCATCCCTTTCTAACCCTAGTCTTCCTGCTAGTTTACTGTTCATATGCCCTCATTGGACCATTGTGGGCTTTTTTGCTCATCGGTGCCGGATCTGCTCTGTTCTGTTGCTTTTCATACCTCTCTCTCTCCCCTGACTCTCAGTCTGGAGAAGAGACTTAATCCGAAACATCACCTATTCCTTTTCTCCAGAGATGCTGGCTGACCCGCTGAGTTACTCCAACATTTTGTGTCCATCTTCAGTGTAAATCAGCATCTGAAGTTCCTTCCTATATAACCTCCATCACCATCTCTGCCTTTCCCTCTTGCTCAAGGTAAACTTTGATTTGTATTTGTGGGAAGGCTGAGGTCAAAGGCTGGGCGACTGAGCAGAGTGATGTTGAGTTGTGGTCACAGAACAGGCAAAGCAAAGCTGTTAAGATTCATTTCTATGCATAGCAATAAATGCTAATTATTTCACAGCTTATCCAAGGCCCGCACGAAGAGCAATGGCCTCCCCTGCCCCCAACGTTGTTATCCTTATCAAGATACTTGAGTCTTGGTAACCTGGAGCACAGCAACTCAAAAAAATAAAAGCAATATTTGCATGAAAATAGAAAGGGAAGCAGTTAGGGAAGCAATAAAAGATGAAAGGTCCAGACAATTATTAATAAGGAAATGATTTAAAGAACCAATGATGTGAAAAAATATAGAAAGAGGAAAATATCATTGAAATATAAAAAATGTATGACACAGAAAGTAGCCATTCAACCAATAATGTCTATACTGATGAAAAATAAATGCTATCTAGCCTAATTCTAGCCTCTACAATTGGCCAGTAATCCTGAAGGGTCATAGTTCTTTAGGCACATATGCATTGTGTATTTAAATGTGAAGAGCGTTGCTGCCTTGACTACCCTTTATGTCCCAGAACCCCAGACCTCTTCGGCTCTCTGGGTGATATTTTTGCTCCTCATGTCCCCTCTATCCCTTTTCCTAATTACTTTTAATAAATCGCCCCCTAGCTAAAGAAAATGAGAAGCAGAAGTAATTTAATTGTTAATGGTATGGTAAAAAGGTATGCCCTAAACACAACTTCCAGCAAACAGATAAATAAATGAATGGAGCCATTTTACTTGCATTAATACTTTGTTCAGGATACATATACACAGAAGAATACATAACAGATTGTTTGTTTTCAACTATGGCCCCAGAAACATGAAAATACTTGGGAAGCATGAAACCCCAATTGTCACCTTTCCAATGTTAGATAAAAGACACAATGTGACCTTTAAACATCATCATAAAGTTACTACTGCAATCTACTTAAAATTGTATGCACTTTTTTTTAGTACTGATATAAGGCTAATGGGTTAGTGGCTATCCATTTCATATTTACCCCTTGTTACTCCTTGTTAAATATTGGCTCTGTATTTATTCCAATAGCGAGCAATCTTTAGTAATCGGAGTAGAACATTCTCTCTCCAATTTCCATCAGCACCACAATGGACATTACCCAACCCATAGAACTTGGCATTCCTTTAACTTTATCAAGAGACATTAAAATAATTTTGGAATACTCTTGGTATTCAGTGGAAGACCGTATTTGGATAGCAAACCAGCAATGTTTGTTATTTTTTTGAGATGCAGATGCCAGTGGCCAAGCCAAATCCATTGCCCATTCATAATGGCCCTTAAAAAGTGGTGGTAGCCTGCCATTCTTCAAGTGGAGATACCCCCACAGAAGTGAAGAAAGGTCTTGACCCGAAACGTCATCCATTCCTTCTCTCCGCAGATGCTGCTTTTCCTGCTGAATTACTCCAGAATTTTGTGTCTACCCACAGAATTGTTGGCTGGAGAACCCCAGGACTCGGACATAGCATGTAATGAAAGCATGGGAATTTAATTCCAAGCCAGGATGGTGTGTGCTGTGGAGAAATACAAGTGGAGGTGTTCCAAGGTGTCACATGCCTTTGTTTTTCATTTCATTAAAGACTTCAGTTTTGGGAGGTGCCATTGGAGTAGCCTAAGTTAGTTTAGTTTTAATTTTTCAAACTTCCAATGTTAATTATTCCACCAATTTATTTTTAAGAGGAGCTAAGGGGAACTGATGTATGGATGGAGTGTAAGAATACTCATAGGACATATTGTCCAGAGTCCATTTGATACCTTATTGTTATCCATTTTAATCCTGTCTTTCTGCACCCATTAGGATCACTTGCCAGAAAGTTGGTCCCTCTTTAATTATGCAGATCAGGGATCAGGTTTGATGATGTATTTAGGCTCTGTCTGTTCTTTGTGACATCTGCATGATGAAGGATAGCAAGTACCAAGGTCAATAGAGCCATTGGGTGGCACAGTGGCGCAGCAGTAGAGTTGCTGCCTTACAGTGCCAGAGACCCTGGTTCGAACCTGACGAAGGGAGTTTGCACATTCTCCCTGTGTCTGTGTGGATTTTCTCTGGGTGCTTGGGTTTCCACCCACACTCCAAAATGAGCAGGTTTGTAGGCTAATTGGCATCTGTAAATTGTTCCTAATGTGTAGGACAGTGTACGGGTGATTGCATGTCGCATGGACTCGGTGGGCCAAAGGGCCTGTTTCCACGCTGTATCTCTAAACTAAAATAAGCCCAAATAGTTCTTCTTCCATTTCAAGACATTCTTTCTGAGAATAGAGTGCTCATCCAGAGTCTGATTGTAAGGTTTCACTCGCTCTTGCCCTGATTTAATCTCTTATTAATGACCATCACACTCCCCCCTCCTCCCCACCCCCCATCACCCCCCTCCCCCCCTATCACCTCCTCTCTCTTGAGTGCCAGCAACTGGTTTCTTTTGACCTATGTTCCCCTGCTACTCATTGATTCGATGCCACAGCCCTTTGGTTTGTGGCAATAGGTTGATGGAGACCTGTGGAAATGAGAATTGGGAGTTAAAGTACCTCTGTCTCACACTTCCGCTCACATTCATATTTTGATTGTCTAGATTCCCACGTACACACACAGCTGTCATGTCTGGTTAAGACATTGCTTGATATGAAGAACAAGGAAATCTCAAGGTCATGAAAAATCTTACCTATATACGTTTTCTAATAGTGGCAGTTTTCCTACTCTATATTTAGTCATTGGCATTTAGAGCATTAAAGTTGGTGCTAATGGCATGCGGTTTATTTCCAATATGCAATGCAAAAATAACACAGGAGTGTATTGTGTGGGAAGGGCCTGAATCTTTACTTTTTCCAGCACAAACTTCACAGGAAGTGCAGCTTGCCAATGATAACAAACTTTGTTTGTGGCTCTAAACTTGAAGCATAACAGGGTTTTTTACACAAATCTCCAATCCCCCCATTTTTGCTGCAGGGCAGAATGCTTTATCTTGTGGAAGTTCAGCCAACTTTTATAAAAATATATCAAAGAACATATTTGCCTCTCCCTGCCTTAGCCTTTGTATCAACTCCAGGCTATAGGAACTGCCCTTAGCCAGGTTGATGGTTAACTCCCGCAGCTGGGGAAAGCCAACAAGATCTTTGGGACAAAGTTAGACACAAAATGCTGGAGTATCTCAGCTGGACAGGCAGCATCTCTAGGGAGAAGGAATGGGTGACATTGTGGGTCAAGACCCGTTACTCCAGCATTTTGTGTCTATCTTCGGTTTAAACCAGCATCTGCAGTTCCTTCCAACGCAAGATCTTTGGGACGTCAGAGCCAAATGTTGGATTTCACAATATCAGTAACTTGTGTGATAATGACCAATAGAGAGAATAAGGTAACAGGCCCCTCTGCCCATTGAGGTTCTGCTGACCCATTTGCATTAATCCTACATTAATCCCATTTAATGAAACTCTCATTTCCAATAACTTCCTCCAGATTCTACTCCTCACATTTGTTCTATTGGAAACTTACAGTGGACAATCAACCTACCCTATTTTTTGTGATGTGGGAAGAAGTCATAGTGTGAAAGCTGAAGTATTACGAAGGTTAGGATAACTGTACATACAGCGCAACAACCTTTAGGCACTCATTGAGATTTATTCTTTTGTTCAGATGTACAGCAAGGATGTTGGGGATTACGTTGATCATGTTTGAACACCTTTGTAAAATATTGGGGAATAGAACTATGAACAGGCAAGTCTGATTTAGTCAGTGCTATTGTACACAGGTTGCAACTCGTATAGAACAAATGTTCTGTGTACCTTGCATAAGATGGGAAACAAAAAATGCACAGGATGTTTTGCTTGTTTTATAACATTGACAGCGCCAGGCCGACAATGGCAGTAGAGACCCAGCGAGAAACCAGTAAGTATCCTGGTAGAAACATCTTACTCTGAAGGTCCTAGGACCCAAAGGGGAAGGATGTTTGTAAGGGGAAGTGGAAGAGCTAGGTCACTAGGCAGGGGCAAGCAAAATAAATGTGTTTTTAAATTGTAGTCAATGTGGACACGGGGATAGAAGCTGCCTGCAATCATAGATTTCAAACACTCGCCAATGACACTATCGAATGTTCACAATAATGACGTAAGCCAGATCGCCCCAACACCATGAATAACCCCTTTGGACCCAGTCAAGAGTTAATGATCTGTAATCATTTAAAAGCCATTCAGATGCCCGAGCAGATTTGTTCATGCAGCTGCCAGTCAAAACATCAGGACAGTAATTAGGTATGTTACAAAACTTACCTTCAGCGGCGCTGCAGTTCTGTCACTGGCCGTGTGCGCGACTTTGGCGCCTTTGAGGAGGGGGGGCGGGATTAAAATGCCGTTTTCTCCTGCCTGTCCGAGAAATATTTTCTCGGGCTTCTACCTGATGCTGAAAATTCGTTCCCACTGCCGTTCACGGAATTTTTTTTTTTAAACCGCGGGACAATTTCAGCGCTGGAGTAAAATAAAAAACGACTTCTAACGCAGTCAACGCAGGCAACGGAACGGATCTCACGTACGGGACAAAGCAAAGTAAGTCGTCTATTTTACATATAAACTTGCTTCTTAGGATGACTTTAATCAAAATTTCACGTTGCGAAAATGTGATTTGGGCCCCATACGAACCGGCAGTGTTTTTCCTGCCGATATGGGGTTTAAATTCACCGCAAACCGCAACGTTCCAATCGATCGCGTTCCACAAAAACCCACTCGCAAGATGATTAAAATGGCCATTAATTTACGGGAATTAAACACTAAATTCCTTCCATTTGGCCTATAAATTCATTACAATGAGATTTTAAAATCATGTTATTTTGTGAATTCTTGTGTGAATGTTATTTGGACACTTAGGCTATTTAACAGTGTTAACCTTTTCTTAAGAAATGGATAGATGTTTACATCTCGTAATTGAATTTTGTAATTAACTACAATTAGGTAACTAACTAATTATTATATGCTTTAATTTCAGGTCATCCAAGTAAGATTGTTTCATATTTGTTTCAGAATGCTTCAATCTATAATAACTGAAAATTTCTTTCAGTTCTCTTAATTTTTAAGAAAGTTATGGGCTTTTGACTGTCCTCGATCACAGCTTTTGAGTTAAGTCAATGGAAAAGCAATAGGGAACAAGATGCTAATTCCAGAGTATGAAACATAGAAACATAGAAACATAGAAAATAGGTGCAGGAGTAGGCCATTCGGCCCTTCGAGCCTGCACCGCCATTCAATATGATCACGGCTGATCATCCAACTCAGTATCCTGTACCTGCCTTCTCTCCATACCCCCTGATCCCTTTAGCCACAAGGACCACATCTAACTCACTCTTAAATATAGCCAATGAACTGGCCTCAACTACCTTCTGTGGCAGAGAATTCCATGATTCACCACTCTCTGTGTGAAAAATGTTTTTCTCATCTCGGTCCTAAAAGACTTCCCCCTTAACCTTAAACTGTGACCCCTTGTTCTGGACTTCCCCAACATCAGGAACAATCTTCCTGCATCTAGCCTGTCCAACCCCTTAAGAATTTTGTACGTTTCTATAAGATCCCCCCTCAATCTTCTAAATTCTAGCGAGTACAAGCCGAGTCTATCCAGTCTTTCTTCATATGAAAGTCCTGACATCCCAGGAATCAGTCTGCTGAATCTTCTCTGTACTCCCTCTATGGCAAGAATGTCTTTCCTCAGATTAGGAGACCAAAACTGTACGGAATACTCCAGGTGTGGTCTCACCAAGACCCTGTACAACTGCAGTAGAACCTCCCTGCTCCTATACTCATATCCTTTTGCTATGAATGCTAACATACCATTCGCTTTCTTCACTGCCTGCTGCACCTGCATGCCTACTTTCAATGACTGGTGTACCATGACCCCCAGGTCTCGTTGCATCTCCCCTTTTCCTAATCGGCCACCATTCAGATAATAGTCTGCTTTCCTGTTTTTGCCACCAAAGTGGATAACCTCACATTTATCCACATTATACTGCATCTGCCATGCATTTGCCCACTCACCCAACCTATCCAAGTCACCTTGCTGCTCCTAGCATCCTCCTCACAGCTAACACCGCCCCCCAGCTTCGTGTCATCCGCAAACGTGGAGATGTTGCATTCAGTTCCCTCGTCCAAATCATTAATATTTATTGTAAATAGCTGGGGTCCCAGCATTGAGCCTTGCGGTACCCCACTAGTCACTGCCTGCCATTCTGAAAAGGACCCGTTTACTCTACTCTTTGCTTCCTGTCTGCCAGCCAGTTCTCTATCCACATCAATACTGAACCTCCAATACTGTGTGCTTTAAGTTTGTATACTAATCTCTTATGTGGGACCTTGTCGAAAGCCTTCTGAAAGTCCAGATATAACACATCCACTGGTTCTCCCTTAGCCACTCTACTAGTTACATCCTCGAAAAATTATATAAGATTTGTCAGTCATGATTTACCTTTCATATATCCATGCTGACTTTGTCCAATGATTTCACCACTTTCCAAATGTGCTGCTATCCCATCTTTAATAACTGACTCTAGCAGTTTCCCCACTACCAATGTTAGACTAACTGGTCTGTATTTCCCCGTTTTCTCTCTCCCTCCCTTTTTAAAAAGTGGGGTTACATTAGCTACCCTCCAATCCTCAGGAACTACACCAGAATCTAAAGACTTTTGAAAAATTATTACTAATGCATCCACTATTTCTGGGGCTACTTCCTTAAGTACTCTGGGATGCAGCCTATCTGGCCCTGGGGATTTATCGGCCTTTAATCCATTCAATTTACCTAACACCACTTCCCGGCTAACCTGGATTTCACTCAGTTCCTCCATCTCATTTGACCCCCGGTCCCCTGTTATTTCCGGCAGATTATTTATGTTTTCCTTAGTGAAGACAGAACCAAAGTAGTTATTCAATTGGTCTGCCATGTCCGTGTTCCCCATGATCAATTCACCTGTTTCTGACTGCAAGGGACCTACATTTCTTTTAACTAATCTCTTTCTTTTCACATATCTATAAAAACTTTTGCAGTCAATTTTTATGTTCCCTGCCAGTTTTCTTTCATAATCTATTTTCCTTTCCTAATTAAGCCCTTTGTCCTCCTCTGCTGGTCTCTGAATTTCTCCCAGTCCCAGTATGCTGCTTTTTCTGGCTAATTTGTATGCTTCATCTTTTGATACTACCCCTGATTTCCCTTGTTATCCACGGATGCACTACCTTCCCTGATTTATTATTTTGCCAAACTGGGATGAACAATTGTTGTAGTTCATCCATGCAGTCTTTAAATGCCTTCCATTGCATATCCACCGTCAACCCTTTAAGAATCAATTGCCAGTCTATCTTGGCCAATTCACGTCTCATACCCTCAAAGTTACCTTTCTTTAAGTCCAGAACCCTTGTTTCTGAATTAATTATGTCACTCTCCATCCTAATGAAGAACTCAACCATATTATGGTCACTCTTGCCCAAGGGGCCACGCACAACAAGACTGCTAACTAACCCTTCCTCATTACTCAATACCCAGTCTAGAATAGCCTGCTCTCTCGTTGGTTCCTCTACATGTTGGTTTAGAAAACTATCCCGCATACATTCCAAGAAATCTTCTTCCTCAGCACCCCTGCCAATTTGATTAATCCAATCTATATGTAGATTGAAGTCACCCATTATAACTGTTTTACATTTGTTGCACGCATTTCTAATTTCCTGTTTGATGCCATCCCCAACTCCACGACCACTGTTAGGTGGCCTGTACACAACTCCCACTAGCGTTTTCTGCCCCTTAGTGTTTCGCAGCTCTACCCATATCGATTCCACATCCTCCAAGCTAATGTCCTTCCTTTCTATTGCGTTAATCTCCTCTCTAACCAGCAACGCTACCCCACCTCCTTTTCCTTTCTGTCTATCCCTCCTGAATATTGAATATCCCTGGATGTTCAGCTCCCAGCCTTGGTCACCCTGGAACCATGTCTTCGTGATCCCAACTATATCATATTCATTAATAACTATCTGCACATTCAACTCATCCACCTTATTACAAATGCTCCTTGCATTGAGACACAAAGCCTTCAGGCTTGTTTTTACAACACTCTTACCCCTTATACAATTATGTTGAAAAGTGCCCTTTTGATTTTTGCCCTAGATTTGTCTGCCTGCCACTTTTACTTTTCTCCTTGCTACCTATTGCTTCTACCCTCATTTTATACCCCTCTGTTCTCTGCTCACACATTTAAGAAACCCACCACCTCTTATTCTCTGTTTATTATCTTTTTCATCTTTCTCCCCTACATGTTGGGTCTGAGTGCTTCCCTTCTCTGCCTCCTGCCTCACACACTGTCTACTAGCTTTCTCTATTTGAGTCTCTCCCCCCAACCGTTCTAGTTTAAAGTCTCCCCAGTAGCCTTTGCAAATCTCGCCGCCAGGATATTGGTCCCCCTCGGGTTCAAGTGCAACCCGTCCTTTTTATACTGGTCACACCTTCCCCAAAAGAGGTCCCAGTGATCCAGAAACTTGAATCCCTGCCCACTGCACCAGTCCTTCAGCCACGCATTTATCCTCCACCTCGCTCCATTCCTTCTCTCACTGTCGCGTGGCACAGGCAGTAATCCTGAGATTGTTACCTTTGCGGTCCTTCTTAACTCTCCTCCTAACTCCCTAAATTCTCCTTTCAGGACCTCTTCTCTTTTTCTACCGATGTCATTGGTACCTATATGTACCACGACCTCAGGCTCCTCTCCCTCCCATTTCAGGATATCTTGGACACGTTCAGACACATCCCAGACCCTGGCACCAGGGAGGCAAACTACCATCCGGGTCTCCTGACTGCGTCCACAGAATCGCCTATCTGCCCCCCTAACTATAGTCCCCTGTTACTAGTGCCCTCCTCTTCTTTTCCTTACCCTTCTGAGCAACAGGGCCCGTCTCTGTACTGGAGGCCCGGCCGCTGTCGCTACCCCCAGGTAGGCTGTCCCCCCCAACAGTACTCAAACAGGAGTACTTATTGCCAAGGTGTACAGCCACCGGGGTACTCTCTAGTCCCTGCCTCTGCCTCTGCCCCTTGCTCCTCCTAACCGTGACCCACTTGTCTGTCTCCCGTGGTCTTGGAGTGACCACCTCTCAATAACTCCTCTCTATGACCTCCTCACTCTCCCTGACCAGACGGAGGTCATTGAGCTGCTGCTCCAGGTTCCTAATACGGTCCCTTAGGAGCCCCATCTCGACGCACCTGGCGCAGATGTGGATGTCTGGAAGGCTATCAGACTCCTTGACTCCCACATCTGACATCCAGAACAGTAAACTGCCCTGGGCCTCATACCCTTACCCTGGATACAATACAAAGTGCTGGAAGAAATCAGCAGGGATCTGACTCCCAATCAGCTGCTTCCTCTAGTCCGCTCCCACCAATCAGCAGCTTCCTCAAGCCCACTTATTTTGAAATGTGAATGGAACGTTGCAGAGTTGGGCGCTCCTCCCGCACCAACGGTTCCTGGGCCTCTGTGGGAACAAAGCCCCGCGATCGGTTTTTAAACCTACCGCCCGGACGTCGCTCCTCCCGCACCAACGGTTCCTGGGCCTCTGTGGGAACAAAGCCCCGCGATCAGTTTTTAAACCTACCGCCCGGACGTCGCTCCTCCCGCACCAATGGCTCCTGGGCCTCTGTGCTTATGTGCAGGATGGCACAGGAGCAACGGCTCCTGGGTCATCCTGGAAAATGGCCATAATTTTTTTAATACTGAAGATATGAAAGTGAATTAGGTGTCAAATTAAACTGCTTTTTATGCTTTATCTGATGGGATAAATTGCAGACTTGATTTTTAAAATCTCAAAATTTTGTAAGATTGCTACAGTAATCCCCCAGTGTCTGCAGAATTCTATTCCCTAGGGCTGTCCGTGATGAAGTAAGAAATAAGAAAGCTGCTGCCGATGTTTCTGAGCGTCATTTGAGTACTGATGCTAAATGTTTTTAATTTCTAAATGGACTTTATAAAATACCTAAATGTTTAGGGTTATAATTATGTACGTTATTGTGTATTTGCTTTCTCGATGGATAGAAGCCTATCCAACGCTTAGAAATGATGCTGTAACTGTTGCTAACCTTATAATAAACAAGAACTCATCCCTAAGTTTGGAAACCCTGAGATGATATCAAGTGACAATGGCCCACACTTTACAGAAAAGGTGGTACTGGAACTGTCAAAAGCTTTGCAGTACAAGCATCACTTCACTTGTCATAGCACACAAAATCAAATGGAGCGGCAAAGTAGAGTCCTGAGAAATAAATTGGCCAAATTGTGCGAGGAGACTGGACTAAAGTGGCCTGAGGTGTTTCCGCTGACCCTCATGACAATGCATTGCGCACCGAACCAAGTATCGGGCCTATCTCTACAACGGGGTAGTATTTGGGAACATCCTCCCCTCTCTGTCAAACAGATGGACATCCATACCATGAGTGAAGGCATGATGTATTATTGTGTGGCACCTACAAGAATTCTTTAAAGTTTCCATCAGCAGGTAATTGAACCCCAGAAGGTCGTGACGATTGCGGAGTGCCTTACCTACCAGCCAGGAGACTGGGTATTCGTGACATCCTACCGACAGGGAAATTGCTTCGAGCCCCAGTGGGAAGGTCCACTGCAAGTGCTGCTGATGAAGCATACCTTTGTGAAGGTTCAAGGGAACCGACTTGTGTCCACGCAATGCTTGTTAAACCCGCTGCACCACTGGACCAGGAAACCAGTGACAAGGAAAACTCTGGAGATAAGGACCAATTGAGTTCTCTGATTATTTGGGACTTTTAAGTAATCACAATGCATGCTGGGCTTGGGATATTCTGGATGTTGTTTTTTGTACGATACAATACCTTTTTACACCTTAGCAACGAATATGCTCTGCGTTCCAATCAGTTGAGTTGTTGGATATGTTCCAGCGCACCCACACATTCAACGGGGGAGTACCAATGCAGCCATTAGCTCTTAATCAGAGTGAACTTGAATCTGTTCTCTACATCGATAACGTCACTAGAGGAGTAACAGGATTCTGCACTACCTATAAGGATGAGCCCTGTCCTTTCAACTGCTTTGAGGGATGGTGTCGTCCTTCCTATAATGGATTGCGTACCCCTTCGGTGCTGGGATTGCTCCATGTAAGTCAGGGAGAGGTTTGCTCATACCCTAATACCCAGGGTGCTGGGCCGGACCTAGGCAACAGCACTTTCAACTCCTACACCACTGCCAACGCCTAGCCATGTTAACGACATGTGCTGGGTCTGTGGCTGCAAGGCTTACTCCTGGCTGTCAGGGATGCCCCTTTCCAAATGGACCATGTGGCCTGAACCAAGTACTTGAAAGGGCTGCTGTTCTTTGGCCGATGTGATACCATATTTGTACCACCTGCAATCGCTCTCTCTACATCCAGCTGTGTGAGGGTGCCATCGAAGAGCGGTCACAGAGGCTGAATCATTGTGGATAAAGTGTCCGCATTCTGGGGGTCTGTGAGTCTCGCTTGGGAGAGCATCAATATGGCCATAGGCAATGGATAAGTTGGTCAATGAGACAGCCCAGGCGTTACAGGATACAAGCCGGGCCATTGAAGGCATTACGGCTGAGATGGTAGTGAGTCGCACGAGGTTAAGATAGCTACTATACAGCATCTATCTTAGCTGACAAGTATGACAAAGGTTTGGCTAGCTGTACAGCACAACAACCTTTTGGCCTTCATTGATGCACATCAATGTTCCTGACAGGTATTCATTGACAAACCCCAATGTTTTGGGATGGGTATTCCTTGACACACACTACTAGGTTCTTGATATTGAAAATTAAATAAAGGATTAAACAGCCTGTAGGTTTACTTGTATTAATGTTATTGTGTTTGTATATTAATGTTTTGAGAACGTATTGTTATTGATGATAAGAAATTACAAAGCGCGCACAATTTCAAGGGTCAAAATCTGTATAAAATGTTGACCATTCTGATTGGAATTCCAGGGTAGTGCAGTAACTGGGACTGTGCTGCTCTCATTGTACACAAGTAAATAAAGTGTGTCTGGAAACTGAATGCAAGTTGGCAGAGTCCAGTTGATCGGCGACGACACTAGCACCCAGAAGAGTCACAAGCAGGCACAGAGAGAACATGTAAACTCCCGCAGACAGTACAGGAGGGCAGGACTGAAACTTGATCCCTGTTGACAGACAGTTGTAAGAACCTCCCATCAGGTTGTTGAACTGACCCGCCAAACTGTAATCCTACCTTTAGTTTAGAGGTAAAGCATGGAAACAGGCCCTTTGGCCCACCGAGTCCGTGCCAACCAACAATCACCCATACGCCAGTTCTATCCTACACACTAGCAACAATTTACAGAAGCCAATTTGTCTACAAACCCGTACGTCTTTGTAATGTGGGAGGAAATGTGAAGCTGAGCAAGCAAGATTTTCATTGTACCCGTACCTCACCATACTTGTGCATGTCACAATTCATTCAACGACATGACATTTGATAGTTTCTCTATCAGCTGTTCAACTATGCCATTCATGGTGCCCATTACCATGTAACACATTACCAGGTGCTTCACAGGAAAACATTTATGCCAACCCACATTAAAGGCCATGAGGGCAGGTAGCCACCAGCTTTGACTGAGACATAGGCTTTGAGGCATATCTTAAAAGATTGAGAGAAAGAGGTTTAAGAACGCAATGCCAGACCTCAGATCCTAGATGGCACAGCCATGAATGGAAGGGCTATTCAAGTCAAACGTACAAGAGGCCAAAGTTGGAGGAACGTAACTATCTGAGTGGGCTGCAAGATATTAACTATGGGGTCAACAAGGATATGAAGAGATGGGAAAATTAGAATATCTGTTAGAATGAGTCATTGCTCAACTAAGAGCCAACGAAGGTCAGTGAATGTTCATGTTGGGAATCTGAATATAGTGATCTGTTGTCATCCAGCCTGGTAGCCAGCTGTGGTCATGGCAGAGTACCAGACTAAATCTGCCCATAAAATTTTAAGCAGATGAAGATATTCAATTTCCAGACATTTCCTGTGCACTAAACTGATAAAAATTAAAAGAAATTGTCTGGTACATCTTGTCAAATATTCTTTGGTAGCAGACACTGGTGAGTTTAGGATGGAACTCATTTCTATCCTAAATTGATATACGAATCTATTACTCCAATCACACGACAAATGCAGTAGGAATAAAATATTGTTTTTCCCCAAATTACTCTGTTAGTCGTCAAATAAATGACACAACAGGTGGGAGAAATGTGAATGGGGTCCAGCGTCATGTTTGTAAATCACACACATCGGCTCAGTTTAGAAGTGGCAAGAACTTGCATAGCGCTCTCTGAAGTAGATTCATCCAGGAATGATGTGTATCTATTTGGTTGCAGAAGTTACCATAGCCCTGGTTTTCTAGTGAAACATCTGCATATGATACATAAGTTGATGTGCCAAGGGTATAAAAGAAAACTGAGGGAAGAATAAATAATAACTGCATTAATTGCCTATGAGTTGTCCCAGAGTTTCATTTTGTCTCACTTGTGGGAATTTGTTTTTAAGCAAAGAGCCAACCAACAGTGCAGCCAATCTGACATCAACTCCAGCCTCCCAAATGACCGAGTGTTGAAGTTATAAATGTTTTCAAAATGAAATGATGAACTTTCATTTATTCCCACAGAGAATAATTCTAACCTGCAAAATTCTGTTTACTGTTAGAGTACAATGATTTTTCAAAAATACTTTTCTTCCTATCTCCTGGTCTCCTGCTGCATGTTACGTTATAGTCATCGCTGTACGTAACATTATTGGATACTTAATAAAGGCTACCTCAGAAATATAGAAATATTGTTTAGTTCGCTTTCATTTGTTGCCAATTCCTAACTGATCCTGAACTAAGTGGCTTTCAGGAGTATTTCAGAGAGTGAAACATATTTAGCCCCAAAAGAAAGAATGGTCAAAAATGATACAGAAAAATAAATTGTTTAAGTGAACTGGATGAGGTCTTATTGTAATTTTTTTTTAAATCTGCAGATTCTGGAAAGTTGAAATAAAAATACTGTAAAATACTGGAAACACTTAACAAGTCATAGAGTCCTAGAGTCATACAGTCAGGCAGCATCTATGAGAAGTAGAGAAAAAGAGTTAACATGTCACGTAGAAGAATTGGGGATTTGTGATAATCTAGAGATACATGTTCATACTAATTAATTTTGGATACATTGTAAAGATTTAGTTAATTAACTGGGTTTGAATTCCCAGCTATCGGGGATGAATTTGAACTGATGCCTCAGGGTAATGAGTATTGGTCCCTGGATAACAAGCCCAGAAACAGAACCATTATCTGAGCATACAGTATCCCATAATGTGACCATAATTACTGTTTCAAAGTTAAATATGACAAGGATATTTAAAGCAGGTACTATTCCATGTCTTAAAACTGTTCGAGGCAAAGGTTAATTTATTCAGCGTGTTGCACTTCAAATGAAAACAGCAAACAGATAAAATCATAACCTCGCCGACACTGTTGATTTATAAATAACTTGAAAGAAAAATCGCTTTTGTTATATGTGAGATTTCTTGGCACTTTGTAATGCACAAAAGTTAACAGAAAATTGGGCAGAAATACAAAGGCTTGAAAGCACATAGCATCAGATTCAGGAATAATTTTCTTCCCCTCTTTTCTCAGATTTCGGAATGGTTCTCCAATATGCTAGGGTGCAGTCCCAATCTTCCCACCTACCTCAATGTGGACATTGGACCTTTTGCCTAGAACTGTAACACTACATTTGGTGCTACAATGCTATGTTCTGCTCAATACTATTTTTAAAAAAAAATTGTACTTGTGTAGAAGGGTCTCGACCCGAAACGTCACTCGTTCCTTTTCTCCAGAGATGCTGCCTGTCCTGCTGAGTTTACTCCAGTATTTTGTGCCTATCGTCAGTGTAAACCAGTATCTGCAGTTCGTTCTGACACCTCTTCTGGCAGCTCATTCCTTATACCCGCCACCCTCTGCGTAAAGAATGTTTCTCCTCAGATTTCTATTAAATCTTTCCCCTCTCACCTTATGAAGAATACCTGATTTAAGTGAATAGCATGCAAACAAAAAAACTTTTCGCCGACAACAATAAACCAATACTAATTCAAAAGTAGGTCAGATATGAGATGGTGAGACCATCCTTCCTATTTCAAATGATTTTTGTTGTGTGACAATGTGTGTTTCATGGTGCAGAGCCGAGCTGGGGTCTGTTTAAACGTGTCCTCAAGATCTGAAGCTTGTTTGTAGCAGAAAGAAACTGCAAGGGTGGGGTGCTAAGTGATTGCAATCCTTCAAACCAGGGAACACTCAGCCCTTTAGCTAACGTGTCACCACACTCGTGCGAGTTCTGTCAGACTGAACAGTTGGCGTTTTCTTTAAGGCCATCGTTTTCGACGCCGTCCATGCGTGACTGCCCCTGGAATCGCAGTTGGAAACTAGCGCTACCTCGGCTGGAAAAAAAATCCGCGCAAAACTGCAGCTGGAAACAGAAAAAGTTGCATCCACACTTTATTCCTCGCTCTTGTTTCTGCATTTGATACTTTTTAAAAGAGCCACGTTGGCGGGGATCTGACTGAACTCAACCTTAAACAAAAGACGCTTTATCAGCTTTAAGCAACGCATATATGGACCAAAATAAGCAAATTGTTTTATTAGAAGTCTGAGAAGATTAAGAGGTAGCGCCGGCTGCCAAACCTCTTGTGTAAGGCATCATGAGTTCTGGTGCTGTGTAAGGAGATATGGTTCTGATTACACTGTTTTCATGGAAATCGCGCAGTTCTTTGGAAAGCTCCGGGCTTCAGATCCCACTGCCGAAGTCACCTGCCAATACCCAGCCTAGAAGTCTCTGTCTGTTGCGCCGAGACACATGGAGCCTCTGAGCCCAGGGTCAGCGGATCACCGGGGCATGGGAAGTCTGTGAAAATAAACAACGCAAAAGCGCCCACAGCAGCTTGGCGATTGGGTTTGTGTTGGTGGAGCCGGTGGTGAGTTGAGTTGTCCCTGCTACAATGTCCCCTCTCAGCCGTGGCTGTTGTGTTGCTGTTCTGGGGATGTGCCTCTGGGAGTTGGTCGTCTTCTCGGATGGTGCCCGTGGGAACCCTGTGGAGGACTATGATTATTATCTGCAAGAGATCCTTTCCAGAGAGGGTCTGTACCACCCCGAGGGACGCGGGAACTCAGAGGCTCCCGTGGAAAGTGAACCCAGTGCAAGGGTAAAGAAAGGCAAAGAGAAGTCCGCAGGGGCGCCAGGTATGGAATGGATGCCACTCCGGCACTTTGTGTCTTTTTTTTCTGTAAACCAGCATTTGCAGTTCCTTGTGTCTACAAACAATTGCTCTACGTTCATTTTCTGTTAGTTTCTGGGCATTGTTTTATAAATACCTGCATTCGTATAATATGCATTTTTAGCATGTCCATGTTTTAGAATTATATCGCTGTACTTGGAAATATTCCGTGTGCACTTAAAAAAGGTAAGCTTTGGTCATTTAGTTAGGGTTTAATACCACGTGCAGAACGAGTTATATGTGTGTAAAGGATTTGTAAACAACACGGACACTTGATTAACAGTATTTAGGTTTTCAAGGATTTCCGTGCTGAAACAGTCACTTTTAGTGTACAGTGCAAAACAAAAAAACAAGGCATATAAACACATCTTGTTATTTACTGCACTCAAAACAAGCAGGTAGTTGTCAGAGCAAGTGTTGATATTAGGTTACATATGAATTAACCACAATTGTTCATAAATAAAGGCTTTCGTGGTCAATTGAATCCTTGAGGTAGGAAACTGCTTCACCATTGCAGTCTGAACTCGATTTCAATGCAAGGTATTAAAAGGGCAAAGTTAAACCATCTCCAAAAGTTCTGATAACTTAGAAAATGGCCATTAAATGTTTTATCATATGTAGTTATTCAAGCACTGTCTTTATTTTACAGTCAAGAAAAGAAATCACAATACTGAGAAAGCGAAAAAATCCAATGGAAAAACACCAAATAGCAGTCAAGAAAACTATAAGGTGCCTGAAAAAAAGATTGAGAGTAAGTACAAAGCCTTAAATATTACTCTTTCTCAGCTGACTAACTTTATCGACAGTTAGTTTCTATCCACATCCAGAAGCCGCATTTTGAATTAGTTTGTCCAGTCCCTGTTCAAGCGAGCATTTCCTGCAATGTATAGTGCAACATTGAGGAAAAATTTAGAATTAATAAATAATAGATTATTGCCAGTGGAAACACTGCAAACTGAGCATTGGCTGCTTGGGCAGGGTGGAATGCAGATACTGTACCTTTAACAGTTTATGGGTGCATTTTCTGTGAAATGAACTCACTGACGTTATTCATTTGACTTTTATCACTGAGTTATGAAGCGTTTTAAGCGTTGTCAATGTGGTTCCAAACATATTTATGCTCCAAAATAGAATTGGTGGGGCAGGACTTATACTGCCTGCGATCACTGAATGCCTTCCCCTTGACCATGGAACTAATTCCAAAGTGCTCTGACGTGCAGTTAGTTCTCTTCTGGATGCTTGGCCCATTGAAGCACAGGCTTCTCCCAGTGCAAGTGACTGACTGCACTGACATAATGGTTTTGACAGCCGGTAAGGCCAAACCCACAAGCTCAACAGCTGCCAAAACTGTCACTGCCAAACCATAATGAATGATTTTGATGTTCATAAAAAACAAACTCATTTTGGATTTATAAAGACAATTAAAAAAATGTTAAAATATTAAAAATATAACAGCATTGAAAGAAAATAAAACAGAAATATTAAAATATGAACACATTTAAATTAATTTCATTTAAACAAATACAAAATATCTTATTTTTCAACAACTCGTTCCTCACATTGGGATTTACGAGAACACCTTACTTGCGCAAAGCTGCAGGATGTGGGAAGTCAGGGAGACTTCCAGTGTCCCTGAGGGCTACACCTGTGGGAAGTGCATCCAGTCCCAGCTCCTGACTGACCGCGTGAGGGAACCAGAGCTGTGTCTGGATGATTTCAGGATCAACTGGGAGATGGAGAGCATCGTAGACAGGAGTTACATACAGCGAGGTGGTCACCTCAGGTACAGGCAGCAAGTTGATTGGACCACCAGGAAAGGGAGTAGAAACATAGAAACTTAGAAACTAGGTGCAGGACAGGCACGTGCCGTCAGGGTAGGTAAGGTAGGCACTGCCTACCCTGACTAAAATTATAAAATGGTAATAACTAAATATAAATAGTAAAGGCATGGGAGAATTATGCCTATATAATAGATCGATCTCTTAGGTAGGCATAATTCTCCATGCCTTTCAACCGCAGCACTTGTAACCCTTGAAGGTCTGTGCAGCCCACGTGCCGTCAGCGCTGCTTGAAGCCGTCAATTTTAAGCGGGGCTGAAGGCGGCTGAAATTCTGCCTTTGTAGCACTGCGCAGGCGCAGCAGCTTACTGCGCATGCACAGCGCTAGTTTCTTGGCGGGATTTTCAAATATGGATTGGCATTATTTTAAGTGTATCTTAGGAAACAGAGAGAGAAGAATGGAGCTCTGTACCAATGATTTGGTAAGTACATTTTTTGGTGATGTTTTTAAATACCGTATTTCCCGGGGTGTGGGGGTGGGGGGAGAGCTCCTTTCACAGCGTTTTGGGATTCTGGCCCGGGGTAAAGTTGCGGGGAGGGCACGAATGTTGTGAAGGAGGGGATCGGAATAATGCCACTTGCGACGCTCCTTGCACGGAGCCACCGCATTGAGGCGGGCGGCGGGCGGTGGGCGGGTGGGGGGGGGGAGAAGCAGCTTGGGTGGCTGTGAGCGGCCGCCGGGCCGGACAGCGGAACCGGCCGCCACCTCAGCGCCTTCTGCCGGCCTCCGCTCACCTCTGGCAGCTCTCCGTCTAAAAACCTCTCTCCTGCCGCTCGCTGGCCTCACTCATGTCCCGCAAATCATTACATTCCAACATTGAGGTTACTCGGCTGTGGGAATTTAAGGATTTGCAGGAAGCGGCTGACATGAGCGAGCAGCAGGTGAGAGGTGTTCAGACGGAGAGCACTGCCAGAGGTGAGCGGGCCGGCAGAAGGCGCTGAAGTGGCGGCCAGTTCTGCTGTCGGGTCCCGGCTGCCGCTCGCAGCTCCCCGAGCTGCTTCTATCCCCGGCTACAGTGCCCGGAGAGCTGCGGCAGCGGTGAGTGAGTGAGTTACTGGCATTATCCCTGACCCCCTCCTTCTCAACGCTCCTGCCCTCCCCGCAACTTTACCCCTGGCACAGACTCTCCACAAGCTGTGAAAGGAACTCTCCCCCAATTGGTCCCTTGAACAAGTGTTGTCATTCAATAAGATGACAACTGATTCAACTTTTCCCTGTACTCCCGTTTTTCCCACCATCTCTCCACCTGCCATCACCCTTCACCCCCCACCCATTCAGTAATTAAGAATAAAGGAGACTAGGAAGCCATGGGGAAATTGAATTGTTACCCTGTTTTTATTTTTATTTTTTATTTTTATGGAGTGAACAATCTGCGCATGCGCGGTTTAATTTGTTTTTAAAGTCGACTGACTGCCTACCTTGAGTAATTACTCACCGCACGTGCCTGGTGCAGGAGTAGGCTATTCGGCCCTTCGAGCCAGCTCCACCACTCAATATGATCATGGCTGATCATCCAAAATCAGTAACCGTTCCTGCTTTTCCCCCATATCCCTTGATTATCTCTCTTGAAAACATGCAGTGAATTGGCCTCTACTTCCTTCTGTATCAGAGAATTCCACAGATTCACAACTCTCTGGGTGAAAAAGTTTTTCCTCATCTCAGTCCTAAATGGTCTACCCCTTATTCTTAAACTGTGACCTCTGGTTCCGGACTCCCCCAACACGGGGAACATTTTTTCTGCATCCAGCCTGTCCAACCCCTTAACAATTGTATATGTTTCTATAAGATCCCCTGAGTGGGCAGATGGTGCAGAAATCCCCTGTGACCATTCCCTGCAAAAACAAGTATAACCCTTTGGATACTGTTGGAGGGGATGACCATCCAGAGGTGAGCAACAGCAATAGTCAAGTCCATGGCACTGTACGGCAGGGTAAGATGAAGTTAGACAGTGGTATAGTGATACAGTATGTGTAAGAAGGAACTGCAGATGCTGGTTGAACCCAAAGATAGACACAAAATACTGGAGTAACTCAGTGGGACAGGCAGCATCTCTGGAGAGAAGGAATGGGTGACGTTTAAGGTCGAGACCCTTCTTATAACAGACTCAATAGTTAAGGGTGAATTTGTGGCACAAATGGTACTTCGGGATGGTGTGTTGGTGCCAGGGATTAGGATGTCTCAGAGTGGCTGCAGAACATTTTCAAGGGGGAGGGAGAAGTAGTTGCATACGTTAGCGCATACTACATAAATAGGAAAAGGGATGAGGTCTGCAGAGTGAGTCAGGCATATAGTATAATTGGTCGGGCCATTGAGTACAAGAGTTAGGAAGTCATGTTGCAGTCATGTTGGTTGGGCCACATTTGGATTATTGTGTGAAGAATTACTAGAAGGATGTGGAATCTTTGGAGAAGGTGCAGCAGAAGTTTAGCTGAATGCTGTTTTGATTAGTGGATATTAACTGTAAGGAGATGTTGGGCAGATTTGGATTATTTTCTCTGGAACGTCAGAGGTTGAGGAGAAACTTGATAATAGTATATGTATAAAATTGTGAGAGGTATAGATAGATTTGGCATTGAGAACATTTTTTCCCAGGGTGGAATTGTCAAAGTCTAAAGAGCATAGCTTTCAGGTGAGAGGGGCAAAGTTTAAAAGAGACATGTGGGGCAAGTTTTTTACACAGAGGGTGGTGTATCCTGGAATATGCTGTCAGGGGTGTTGGTGGAGGCAGATACATTAGTGGTATTTAAGAGGCTTTTAGATAATCACATGGATATGTAGGGATCTGGACCACATGCGGGCCGAGGAGATTATTTTTACTTGGCATGATTTTTGGAATGGATATTGTAGAGCCTTTTTCTGTGCTGTACTGTTCTGTGTTCTATAAGTTAACCTAGTGCAGGTACAGAGGGCAGATTTGCCAACCACTGTGATAGGAAATCTTTGTGCTTTGGCAATGCACCAGCTGAGCTCCTTACATAATGGCATATGGTCAGGAATAGACTAGTCACAATCTTACCTGCTCACAGATTCAGGCAGATCTCAGGGGAACTTGTGCCTAAATAACAAATGTCCACTTTAGGTTGGAAGATTCTCAATTATTTTGCCATGCTCCATTGATATTTGTCAATTTTTACAGCATGATCTGCATCAATGTGACCAGGTTAGGTCTAAATTAATGAAAACTATGCAGTAGATTCACAGGTGAAATTTGACATGATGGTCTTTAGCATCTGTAGAAACAAAGAACTGCAGATGGTGGCAATACCAAAGATAGACACAGTGCTGGAGAATTTGAATGATGACAACCAGCGTGTCAGGCAGCATCTCTGGAGTAAAAGAATGGTGATGTTTTGGGTCTAGACCCTTCTACGGATGGAAAGTGGGGTGGGAGGGGTGAAGAGCTAGAGGCAAGAAAAGACCAGGAGTTATCAGGCTGGCCACTAAATATTCACGTGTACCTTCTCTAACCTCATTTACTGCATCTGGTGTCGTGATGAGGGCTCCTGTACCAAACACAGACTCAGCGACTGTTTCGCTCAGTCCACCAAGGCCCACAGCATCTCCCAGTTGCTTCATGTTGGACCAAGGAACTAATTATTTCATCAGCCGTTCACTGAATTTACCTCATTTGTAGATTGGCAATGTGCAGAATTTCCTGATTGATTGTGTACTTGGCCAGAGTGGAGCTGGCAATACGGGTTGATTGACTGCCTCCACATGGCCTCCTGTAAGTATCACAGCATTGTTTAACTTTGCATAATCATAAAAATGCCAAATACACAATGCCAAAGACTGCCAACGAGTTTGCTGTATGCTCTGCCACATTTTTTGTAGCTTCTAGTAAAAAAAATTGTCATTCATTTTTTCTGAGAATTTGCAAAGGCCACAACTGTTTTTAGGGCTCACTAAAAAATGATCAATATAATAATAAGAATAATCTTTAAATAATTCATTGTTAAATGCTTCAATATTTACTTTAATTTTACATTATCTAGTTACAACCTACTTGTATTGATGATATGAGCATAACATTGCAGGGCTATGTGATATGCCTGCATTTGAAACAGGCACTGTTTTACTCACCAAGTTGCAGAATGAATTAAACACATTCCCTGTGGTTGTCATTCAAATTCGCATTGCTCATGGGATTACTATCTATCTAATTAATTAATCTTTGATACAACAGTATACACTGGAAGATTATATTTGTAAGTAAATTGCTTACTTACCGTATACTGTTGCACGCACTGCACACGGAAAACACTCAGTGCATTGACAGGTTTTACCTTGGATCAGTTATTTCATCATTTAGTAATTCCTTCATATGGCAAACAAAACAAATGTTCACGTTGGCTAGGTCTATTGCACAGCAGTTATTGAAATGGAGCAACTTTTGAACCAGGGAACCAATTATCTACTACCACCACCACCACCTGTGGTAGTTTGAGGCACCTACCACTCTATGTAAAAGGCTTTCACCACACATCTCCTTTAAACGTTCTCTCTCTCTGACCTAATGATTATATCCTCAGATATTGGATATTTTGACCCTGAAAAAAATGTTCTTATTATCTATCCTATATCTGCCTCTCATAAATTTGTAAACTTCTAAGGAAAAACTTTTTCACGCAGAGAGTTGTGAATCTGTGGAATTCTCTGCCTCAGAAGGCAGTGGGAGGCCAATTCTCTGGAGGCTTTCAAGAGAGAGTTAGATAGATCTCTTAAAGATAGAGGAGTGAAGGGATATGGGGAGAAGGCAGGAATGGGGTACTGATTGTGGATGATCAGCCATGATCACAGTGAATGGCGGTGCTGGCTCGAAGGGCCGAATGGCCTACTCCTGCACCTATTGTCTATTGTCTATATTAGATCTCCCCTCAGCCTCTGACGCTCCAGAGAAAACAATTCAAGTTTGTCCAACCTCCTTATTGCTAACACCCTCTAGTGAAGGCAGCAAGCTCGTAAACCTCTTCTTCACTCTCCAAAGCCTCCACATTTTTCTTGAAATGATGGCGACTAGAATTGACCACAATACTCTAAATGTGGCCTGACAAAAGTTCTACAAAGGTGCAATATGACTTCCTGACTCTTATACTCAATGTCCTGATCGATGAAGACGCACCTACCATATGCTTTCTTTCCCATTCCATCCACTTGTGTTGCTACTTTCAGGGAGCTATGGACTTGGACCGCGAGATCACTGTATACATTAATGGTGTTAAGGATCCTGCTTTTAACTGTATACTTTCCCCTTACATTTGATCTCCCAAAGTGCAACGCCTCAGACTTGCCTGGATTAATCTCCACTTGTCATTTCTCCACCCCATTTGGTAATTGCTCTATATCCTGCTCTATTCTTTGTCTGCCTTTTTCAGTGTCCGCGATTCCATTTGAACACATGGTCATTAATTCAAATATTTTATTTGCCAGGAACATAATACATAATATCTTTGTATCTTCTCTGTTCTTGGCTCACTTGGTAAAAATGTCAAGTCTGGCAAGTTTCAGTGTTTGGTCTCTGTTTAAATAAGTTTGCCTATTTCGGTCGAGACAGTGGTAGAGTCATAGAGTGATGCAGTATGGAAACAGGCCCTTCGGCCCAACTTGCCCACAATGGCCAACATGTCCCAGATACACTAGACCCACCTGCCCACATTTGGCCCATATTTCTCCAAACCTGTCCTATCCATGTACCTGTGTAGGAAACAACTGCAGATGCTGGTTTAAATCGAAGGTAGACACAAAATGCTGGAGTGTCTCAGTGGGACAGGCAGCATCTCTGGAGAGAAGAAATGGCTGATGTTTTGGGTCGAGATCCTTCTTCAGTCTCGACCCAAAACATCACCCATTCCTTCTCTCCGGAGATTTTACCTGTCCCGCTGAGATACTCCAGTATTTTGTGTCTACCTTCTATCCATGTACCTGTCCAACAATATCCCTGTAATTTATGCATATGAGCTGTGCTCATTCTTGCACATGCTCAGTAAATCAGTCAGACCTTTGACTTGGAAATAAATCATTCCTGTTTTAGACTCCAACATGAGTGTGTGTGTAGCCATCTTTCTCTGTACATTATGTACTAGTTTACTTATTTTATAAGCAGACAGATATCAAAACATGGTGGCAGTGGTGAAAGTGAACATTTGTGAATCAAATGTTCACTATGATGATCAGAAAAAATGCTTTGAAAAGCTTTCAGGAATCAATGTTTCAACGCTCAGCGACCGGACTGGCTGCATGTATGAGTGAATGCAGGTCAGTGAACACACAAAGCTAAGACGCTGCGTGTAAATCAGTGCTGTGGGAGTTGAGGTTTAAAACAACGTGCTGTGAGTGTCTGCTTCAAGATAAAATAAGCGAGTAAGAGCGAGGGAATACGCTGATATTTCAAAATGGTGCAGATCAGGCCATCTTTCCACGTGGCTCCACCACCCAATCTAAAGCTCAAAGAGAACAGGGTGGAAGAGTGGAAAATGTTTAAACAAATGTATGAAAATTATGCAGTGATAACAGAACTGGGGAAAAAGGAGAAACAGTATCAAAAAGCAGTATTCCTGCATACTGTTGGACCGGAGGGCGTGCAATTCTACAATACCCTGACGTTCGAGACGGTAGCAGATGAGACAGATGTGAAAGTCATCATCGACAAGATGTCTACCATCATCATAGGAGAGACGAATGAAACCTATGAAAAATTAGTTTTCAATAAACAAGACCAGAAATCAGGGGAAAGCATTGAATCGTATGTTGCAGAGCTGAAGGAGCTTGCTAAAACATGCAACATCTGTGAGTGCCTGAGAGAAAGCCTCATTCAAGATCGCATCGTCATTGGTATTGTAGACCGGTCAACTAGGAAGACACTCCTTCAGCAGAGGAATCTGACACTGCAGGGGACTGTGGACATATGTAGATCCTCGGAGGTAACAACGGCAAGTATGTAGGTCATCGGCGAAGAGCCAACAATACACAAGGTGGAACGATCCAAACCAAGGGAAAAGATGGTTGATTTTCCTTCGCAGAGGAAAAATCAGGGACTAGTAAAGTGCAAGTTCTGTGCAAGGCCACACAGGCGTTGGAAGGAGGAATGCCCAGCATATGGGAAGGACTGCAACAGATGCGGATGACAAAACCACCGCCTGCTGCTGCAAGCAGAGGAAGGAGAGCATGCAGAAATGGGGTCTGCACAAGGTCGTAGAGACATCTGACACAACGTCCATTTCCGACACAGAGTCTGTCAGTTGCATTGAGATCAATGCAGCTGGAACAATTCCTCTTCAGGCTTATTCGCTGAGATGCAGGTCGGCACAGCGGCCACCAAGTTTCAGATTGACTGGTGCCAGTGTTAATGTGATTCCCAAGGATCTTGTACCCAACAAAGAGGACGTTAGACGAGAGAAAATCACCTTAAAGATGTACAACGGATCCAACCTGCTGGCGGAAGGTAGGACGAAAGTTGTACTCCGGAACGAGACAAACAACAAGAAGTACCGTGTTCACTCCATAGTGGTAGAGGAAGGCTGGCTCACACCGCTCCTGAGCGGCAAAGCTGCACAACAGATGAAACTCATCAAGGTTCACTACGAGAACTTGAAGAGCCTGAATCCTGTTTGCGAGGCTGGCTCATTACTCAAGAGCTACAAAGATGTCTTTGATGACAAAAGACCTGGGAGACTGCCTGGCAAGGTCAAGTTGGTAACTAGGATGGAGGATGTGACCCCATCACAGGGTTCTGCAAAGTCGGTACCTGTAGCCGTGAAAGAGAAGGTCATGAAGTTGGTTGAGCTGGACATCTAGACTAAAGTCGAAGAACCAACTGAATGGTGTCGCAGGCTTGTCGTTACGGAGAAAAAGGACAGCATAGATGTTGAGGAGGTTCTGCATAGATCCTAGACCCCTCAACAAAGTCTTGAAAAGGGATAACCACAGACTACCAGTCATAGAGGATGTACTCCCTAAGCTGTCCAAGGCGAAGATTTTCTCCAGATTTGATCTGAAGTCGGGATATCTCCACTGCGAACTAGATGAGGAGAGCAGTTTCCTAACAACTATGAACAACACTTTTGGGATATATCGCTGGACTACATTTGGACTGAAAGTAAGTGCAGAGATCTTCCAGAAGAAGCTGCAACAAGCCCTAGAAGGATTAAAGGGAGTGGAATGTGTTGCAGATGACATCATCCTATTCGGAGTAGGGGAAACCAGAGAAGATGCAGAAAGGAATCACGATGCAAGACTGCAAGATCTTCTTCAGCGATGCAGAGACAGAGGCATCAAGCTGAACCGGAAAAAGTCAGTAGTGAAAACTACGTGTATCACATTTCTAGACATATAATTACAGATTGTGGCCTGAAACCGGATCTGAAGAAGATCCAAGCTATCCTAGAGATGCCCAACCCTACCAATCCAACAGAAATCCAAAGATTACAAGGCAGTGTAAACTACTTGGCAAGATTCCTGCCAAGGTTGTCGGACACATTCGAGCCTTTGTCATTGACCCACAAAGAAGTAGAGTGGGAATGGTCATCAGAACATGACATGGCAATGTCAAAGATTAAGGAGCTGTTGACAACGGCACCTATCCTTGCGTACTACACACCAGACAAACAGCTGACCATACAATGTGATGCAAGCAAGGCAGGTCTAGGTGCAACACTTATGAAGAAAGGACAACCACTGTCCTATGTGGACTGATCAGTGATACAGGACTGATCAGTGACAACGACGAGTCAGCCTACAGGGAGGAGGTCCAGCACCTGGCAGTCTGGTGTGCCAACAATAACCTCGTCCTCAACTCCAAGTCAAATTATTGTTGACTTCAGGAAGAACAGAGGGGGCAGACATACCCCCATCTATATAAACGGGACTGAGGTGGAGCGCGTCTCCAACTACAAATTCCTCGGGGTACACATCTCGGAGGATTTGCCCTGGTCCCTCAATACCTCCAAACTGATCAAGAAAGCGCAGCAGCGCCTTTACTTCCTGAGGAGGCTCAAGAAAGCTCACCTGTCCCCCCAGATCCTGACCAACTTTTACCGCTGTACCATCGAAAGCATCCTGACCACCTGCATCACGGCATGGTACAGTAGTTGTACGGTAGCTGACAGGAAGGCACTACAACGGGTGGTGAAGACCGCTCAGTACATCATCGGTGCCCCGCTCCCTGCAATGGATGCCCTCCACCGAAAACGGTGTCTGAGACGGGCCGGGAAGATCATCAAGGACCCCTCCCACCCTAACCATGGACTGTTTGCCCTCCTCCCATCAGGGAGGCGGTACAGAAGCCTCAGGTCTCGTACAAGTAGGATGAGGAACAGCTTCTTTAACAACACTATCACATTGCTGAACTCGGAGTCCCGACGATAAATTTCTCCAGTCTCTCCGTCCACATTGTTTGCTTATTCTGTATTTTATTCTGTATTTTATTCTGTATATTGTTCTTGTTCTGTGTTTTTATTTCTATATTGCAATATTGCTACGAGCAGACGCTAGACTGCATTTCGTTGTACCCATACTTGTATCTGTGCAATGACAATTAAAGTTGAATTGAATTGAATGTGAGTCGAGCATTGACGCCAACCGAGCAGAGATATGCTCAGATTGAGAAGGAGGCACTAGCAATAGTGTTTGCCCTCGAGCGCTTCCATCAGTACACCTATGGACAGAGAGTGATTGTTGACAGTGACCACAAGCCATTGGAAGTCATAGTCAAAAAGCCTCTGCATGCAGCACCAAGACATCTCTATGATGATGAGGATGCTACACTACGACATTGAGATCAAGTGGGTAAAGGGAAAAGACATGCATCTAGCAGATATGCTCTCCCGAGCATACCTCCTTGACACCACAGGATCAACCAGATATACGGATGTCAACATAGTTGAGTCCTTGAACATGGGAGAGGACAAGATCAAACGCATCCAAGCCCACACCAGGGAAGACGAAACACTACAAACAGTTAAGAGAGTAATCCAAAATGGATGGCCAGATCACAAGGCAGAAGTTCCAGAGGCAGCACAACCGTACTTCAATGTCAGAGACGAGTTGAGTGTGCAAGACGGCCTAGTATTCGGAGGAGAAAGAGTTGTAATCCCTGTCACTCTACGTAGAGATATGAAGGATCCACACCTCTCACCTGGGAGTGGAAGGAATCCTCAGACGTGCTGGAGAATACATTCTTGCACATGCTCAGTAAATCAGTCAGTGACCTTTGACATGCAAATAAATCATTCCTGTTTTAGACTCCAACATGAGAGTGTGTGTAGCCATCTTTCTCTGTACATTATGTACTAGTTTACTTATTTTATAAGCAGACAGATATCAAAATAAACTGTTTCTTAAACATTGGAATAGTCCCTGTCTCAACTACCTCCTCTGGCAGCTTGTTTCATACCCCCAGCACCCTTTGTGTGACAAAGGTACCCCTCAGATTCCTATTAAATCTTTTCCACTTCACCTTAAACCTATGTCCTCTTGTCCTCGATTCACCTACTCTGGGCAAGAGACACTGTGCATCCACCCGATCTATTCCTCTCATGATTTTATACACCTGTATAAGATCACCCCTCATCCTTCTGCATTCCAATGAATAGAGTCCCAGCCTACCCAACCTCTCCCTGTAGCTCAGACCTTCTAGTCTAGTTTAGTTTAGTTCAGAGATACATCGCGGAAACAGGCCCTTCGGCCCACTGGGTCCACGTCGACTAGCGATCCCCGCACATTAACACTATCCTACACCCACAAGGGATAATTTTTAAATTTACTAAGCCAATTAACCTACAAACCTGTACGTCTTTGGAATGTGGGAGGAAACAGAAGATCTCGAATAAAACCCACGCAGATCACGGGGAGAACGTACAAACTCTGTACAGACAGCACCTGTTGTCAGGATCGAACCTGGGTCTCCGGCGCTGCATTCACTGTAAGGCAGCAACTCTACCGCTGCGCCACCGTGATCGCCCACACAGTGTCCTGGATGTTGCCAGGACCTACAAGTCCTGGCAACATCCTCGTAAATCTTCTCTGTACCCTTTCCATCTTTCCTATAAGGCAGTAGAATTGGTCTGTGCATTCCTGTGTTGAGCAGGATAACTGTTTGTTCGTCACCTAGGTTAGCTCTGCTGCAAAACTGCATGTGTATACACAGTGAGAGCATGATTGGAATTGGCATTGATATTTATGTTATTTAATATCATCAATATACACGCCTTTCAATCTTGTGCAGCAAGAAAATCTAGTAAAAGCAATGGAAAACTGCCAGAAAATACAGGGTACAATTATTTCTACTAGTTGAGCCTCTACTAACTAACTACAACTTTTTTATTCTAGTGTGTAGCATTGTAAAATGCATTGGTGGTTATTAATCCTGTTGAGGTTTGGGTGGAAGGGGACAAGACAAATATAAAACGTACACTCCGGGACAACTAGATTTCACACAGGAGGAAAAATACATTTTAGCGTGTTTTAAATTTATTCCATTGTTTTTTGTTAATAGCACAGAAATATTCATCTCTAGGTAGGTGAATGAGAAACACACTTTAGCCATTCCCCTTGATGCAAAGATTTTTATAATATTTACAGTACCTGCTGCAGAGGCTATCACTTCCAACTGTCTATTCCAAATTTGAGGAGCTAACCTTTGCCAATAACCTCACCCACCAGCTCAGGTTTGGAGTCTGAAGTACAACCTTTAATATGAAGTCAACATAGGATCTTCACTGGATAAATATCGCAATGTTAATGCGAAATAATAAAATTGATACTATTTTGTTCAAAATCTTTTTTTTTAAAGTATTTGGTGCCTTGATTACTAGCAGGTAAATGGAAGAGTTGAATTGTTTTGAAAGACTCATGGGTTCCAGTTGCATGGTCAGTGTGAACTGCCCTTGCTCTTGATGCCCAAATGAGAAGTGACTGCAGCCGGCTTCTGTGGATCCCCTGGAGGCAACTACCAAGTTTGCATTCGCCTGTGTGGAATTCCAAACTTGTTGGCACCTAAACAGGAACATGTGGCAGTATCCTGCAGAGCTGATTACAGTTCCCTTCAAAACATCTCCCATTTAATCTCCCAGGCTCCGAAGGCAAACTGTTGACATAACTCTTTGCGGGTGTTTCACGTTAAATGTTGCAGAGTTAAATGTTGATGCAAAAAGCAGGATTCAAAATTGTGATGTACAAATAAGGCTTGTGGTCTCGAAAAGAATGAACTTCACAATAAGTGTGGTTGTGTAGGTACGTGAATGTTCAGATTTAGGTTTATTTTTGTCACGTGTACCGAGGTACAGTGAAACGATTTGTTTTGTATGCTATCCAATCAAATCAGATAACACCAAACATAAATACAATCAAGCCAAATTCAAGTACACTAGGTAGGGCAAAGGGAAAGAAGTGAAAGAGTGCAGAACATAGTTCTCAGCATTGTAGCGCACCAGTTCCAGAGACAAATTTCAATGTCTGCAATGGGGTAGAGGTGAATCGGCCAGTATCCTAGTTGATGAAAGGGCCATTTAGAAGCTTGATGATGAAGGCGATGCTGTTCCTGAGTATGGTGGTGCCGTTTTCAAGCTTCTGTACCTTTTACCAATGGGAGCAGAATGAAGAAGGAATGGCAGGGGTGGAATGTCTTTGATTATATTGGCTGCTTTCTGAAACAGCCAGAAGTGTAGATGTAGTCAATGGTAGGGAGCCTGTGTGATAGATGGGGCTACACAGGGCTCGAAATTAGCGGTTGCCCGGGTGCCACTGACCACTCAAAGCGCCGCCGGGCAACCTAAACACCGAGTCATTTTGCCCGGCTTGGCAACCAGATACTGGTTTGTACCGAAGATAGACACAAAAAACTGGAGTAACTCCGCGGGTCAGGCAGCACGCCGAGGCCGGGAGGAGGGAGGGAGGGAGGGAGGGCGAGGCCTCGGCATGCGGAGGGTTTGTTTCGAAAGCGGTTATCGCCGTTAGTGGAGTGGCAGGCAGCGGCCCTTATCAGGGCGGGCGGGTGTGGGAGGAGGAGACGGTGGAGCCTCTGTCGCGGGCGCTGCTGCCGCTGTTCGGGGCCCGTCAATCGCTCTGACCCATCCTCACCCCGCATCTAGTATCTTTGCCCCGCACAGCCGCCGCCGACACAAAACGTCGCGTTCCTATTCTACAGAGATGCTGCCTGACCCGACCCAGCTGCACCAAAGATCCGAAAGCTGTAGGATCTCTGAGCTGCACCGCCCGGCCCCCGCACCTTGCTGTTGGCTGGCGGAGGAGGTAGGCGGTGGCGAGGAGTTCCCAACGGCCAAGGAAGCGGGGCGATGTTGTCCGAGGAGCGCTGACCTTCCTTCCTCCCCACCTCGCCCCCCTCTCCCTCTCTCTCTCGCTCACTCTTGTACGCCCCCTCCACCCCCTTATCCTGGGACCCTCCACTCCATCCCGCACTGATCCCCATTCCCGCATCTATTCAGTCCTCACTGACATCCCTGTGCTCCTCTCCCCATCTACTCCCCCCCCATCTATTCATCCTGCGCTGATCACCCTATCCACCTCGCATTGATTCTCCTGCCACCCCCCCCCCCATCCATCCTACACTGGTTCCCCAATTCACCCTGTACTTACCTCTTTCCCATCCATCCTGCACTTCTCCTCCATCCATCTGCACTGATCCCCCATCCATCCTGTACTGATCCCCCATCCATCCTGTACTAATCCACGCATTCATCCCGTACTGACCCACCCTCCATTTACCCTGCACCTTCCCCCTTCCTCTCATTCATCCTGTAGTGATATCCCATTCATCCTGCACAGACCCTCCGATCCACACTGTACTGACCCCCCCCCCCATTCATCCTGCGCTGACCCCCCCCCCCCCATCCATCCTGTACTGATCCTCCCATTCAAGAAGAATGGGGGGAACAGTCTGAAGAAGGGTCTCGACCCCAAACCTTGCCCATTTCCTTCGCTCCATAGATGCTGCCTCACCCGCTGAGTTTCTCCAGCACTTTTGTCTACCCCATCCAACCCGTACTGAACCCCCCCATTCAACACCACTGACATCCCCCATGCTCTCCCCTCACAATTTTACCTACTCCAACCAACACGTACTAATTCACCTGCCTCAATCCATCCATTCTGCACCGACTGCCTTCTAACCCCCCCCCCCCTCCACCCCCGCCATCTATCCACCCTGCACTGATTCACACACACCCCCCTCTCTGACCCTATTGTGCTGGAAATGTCTTCAGAGCGATAACGGAATGCAATCAAATGTGTTTTAATTCACAATGTTATTATTTGTTTTAATCCATAAAGATGGATTAATTAAATTGTGAACACGTGAAACATTAGAACCGCAGTGTTCGATTGTCACTGCTACCATTGACACGTTATTACAGAGTTCATTTTAACGGCAAATCAATGCTCTTAATATGGAGTATCAGTACAGTAGTTATTTAATGAGCAACAATCACAACTATACGTACGCATATATTTTACCATGGTCCAGGATTTATTGACACAGGTTGATCATACGCTGAATAATCCAACCACATTTTTGTTTGGAAGTGGAAAGAACTAATAGAAATTGCATTAATTACAATGTGTAAAAAGAGTTGAGATACTGTCTTATAAATTTGCTGCATGTCATTGTGGGATATATCATGTCTTGATTGGTGAATATGTTTAGTTTGTGACTTTATTTGAAGCAGAAATAATATGTGAATGCTTCATTGAGTATAATTCCGACTGGTAACTACGCACTTCGTCCGAGCACATTATCGCACGCGTCATGCAAGCCATCTTAAATGACCACCTAAACTGTCATTTGGCAACCTAAAAAGCTGCCAAGGTTGCCCGGCTGGCAACAGGGAATAAAAGTGAAGCGAGAGCCCTGCTACATCCACACCTCTCTGTAATTTCTTGCAGTCATGGGCAGAGCTGCAGAGTTGTTCCCAATCCAAGCTGTGATGCAACCCAACAGTAAACTTTCTGTGATGCATCTATAGATGTTTGGAAGGGCCGAGATGGCCTGTTTCTGTGCTGTAATGGTTATATGGTTATATGGAAGAGTCATGGGAAACATGCCATATTCCCCTGAGGAAGTGGAGGAAATGTGCATGCATTACGTGAAACTTTTGGTAACCTCCATGGCAAAAACTTGTTTTAAGCCTTGTCCATTTTACTTATGAGCTGATTTTAAATTTGATCATTTAAAAACATTCAAATTCATGTTCATATTAAAATATACATCTTATTATATTCATTTAATATTACTGAGTAAACTTTTATATATTTATTTTAATTGTCCACCAATCTACACAAACTAACACAAAACAAAACTAAAATTTAAGTCTCAGTGTGTGGCTATTAGTAGATAAACTGTTTTCCAACCCCAGTTGCCTGGAAATGTTGGGCCTTCTCATTGAACCTCATCATTGAAACAATCAATTGCCACTTCAGAGGGCTGTAAAGAGCTAACCTTGGTGGAGAGGATGCTGGAGTTAAATATCGATCAAAGGTACTTTCAGCTGTAATCAGACTTCCTTCTTCTTCTTCTTGCGTATGGTGTGCACAGCCTAAAGTTGTAGGTCAACTTGTTCTATTTGATCTATTTGTTTGTGCACGTCAGGTTGATTGCATCAGTCGAAACAGGGTGGACCACGTGAAGGTTGCAATCTCCCACCCCATCAGATCTCCTGCCAGGATGTACAGAAATGAAAGGAATGTTTAGGTAGTTAAACAAAGTTACCTATCTACATGTACTGTGTCAGTCCTGAAGAACTTACATTTTAGTCATGGGATGTGGGCTGATAAGACCAACATTTACCACCATTAGCACATTGTTTACATTACTAGGCCATTATCCCATAGGCCTGGTGTAATAATCCAAGGATGTGACTTTACATTTCATGATGACAGATGTGGAATTTTAATTCAGATACCATTATATGGCATTAGTAGTGGTGGTCATGAGACAATTAGATTATTAAGAGAAGCCATTTAACTCACTAATGACCTGCATGGGATATAATCTGCTGAAGTAGCCCAATGTGGGCGAGATATGGTGTCCGTACAAGGGCAACGTGATTGAATGTGAACTGGCCAATAAAGCAGCTGACCAAGCTTATCAATCACACAATAACAGCAATATTAAAACAGAAAAATAATTTAATTGAATGAATCGACCAATATTAGCCCCATCACTGATATTGATAGTTAAAATAACACCAAGCCCAGTGGCAGTCATAGAGTCATAGAATGATACAGCGTGGAAACATGCCCTTTGGCCCAACTTGCCCACATCGGCCAACATATCTTGGCTACACTAGTCCCACCTGCCTGCGATTGGTCCATATCCCTCCAAAACTGAGGCTGAAAAAGATCATTCACTTGATACTCATGATTGAAACATTGGATTATGTGTGTCAGACAATGGCCAATCATTACTTAAGTAGTCTAGAGGGCAACTTTCCCAACCTTGGCCCATATTCCCCAGGAAAACTTTGCTGGGAAAGGGGAGCTTCTGTCATGACTGATTCCATAGCCTTGCCCAAAGCCTTGTCATCTTCCTGGCATTACTCTGTCAATAGGTTTTTCTAGCAGCTTTGAAAATGAGTGGCTTGCGAGGCTGTCTCAGAGTCCAGTTAGTAATCAACACCATTGTTGGCCATACTCAGTAAGGAGGGATGTTGTCCATCAATGGAGGACATTAATTGATTGAAAGATACAGTATGGGAATCAGCTCTTTGTGCTACCGAAACCACACTGACTACCGATCACCCGTCCACACTTGTTCTGTTATCCCACTTTCACATCCATTCGCTACATACTAGGGGCAATTTATAGAGGCCAATTAACCTACAAACCGCACACGCCTTTGGGATAGGGAAGGAAACCCGACATCCAGAGGAAATCCAAACGGTCAATGAGAGAACATGCAAACTCCACAAAGATAGCGACCGACACCAGGATCACATGCGGGTCTCTGGCGTGTGAAGCAGCAGATCTACCAGCTGCACACATTAGTGAACCGGATAATCTGCATGTTCCATGATAATCATTACTGATACTAATTTTTAATTCAAGATTTACTTACTTACTTAATGAATTAGTGAACTATACTTAAATTCCCTTCTACAATAGTACCCACTATGAGAGAACAATGTGTTTATCCCTATTAGTCCACCATTTCTGCTGAGTATTATGACTCAATAAGAAAGTTATATTAGTTATTCAGCCATCTGGCTATGACTGTATACCGCAAATCACTAGATTTCTCCAATTAATGTACGAATTATTTTAAATTCTTCTTTTCATTTTGAGGCCTTTACTTATAATAGTTTCTCAGAACACAACATTAAAATGTCCAGAATAATTCCAGATATTCAAAGGCATTTTATATGAATGTTGCCAATGCAAAAAGATGTGTAGTGATGAAAGATTTAACGGCCTGTCCCACTTAGGCAATTTTTTAGGCGACTGTCATAGCCGTAGCAGGTCGCTGAAAAAACGGCGACTGGAACCCCCCTACGACAATGTCTACGACAAGCTACAACAACCTACCACCTAGTCAACGTCAAGCTATGACAAGCTACCGACAACCGGTGACCCATTAGGACGTCCACCTACGACCACACCTACACACCTACTTCCACCTATGACTACACAGGCGACAACCTACGACAACCAAAGTCAACCTACGTCCACCTACGACAAGCTACGACCCTGTCGGCGACAACTGAAGACAACTGAAGACAATTCAGTCGCCGGTATCTATCGCCGGTTGACATAGGTTGACATAGGTAGTCGCCAATGGAATTCACCGAAGTCAGCACCGGCGACAACCTAATTCAGCACCTACGTCAGGAGAAGTCAAGCTACGCTCATTTGTGTTAACCCACTGTCACCGACTGTCGCTGAAAAATTTTGAACATGTTGAAAATCCAGCGGCGACCAGAAAGACATTACGACTCGTTGGGCGACTGAGGAGACTACTCACGACCACACCATGTGGCGACAGTCGCCTGTGTTCGCCTAAAAAATAGCCTGTGGGACAGGCCCTTTGGCCACAGCAACCAATAGCAACGTATTAGTTCAAGCAAAGACATATATGTACAACTAAGGTAAAAAGTTCAAGCAAACAAATCCAAGTAACATTTGAAAGCTGCATAAATTCTTATTATTTTGAAATAATTGATGGAAGACAAGATAAACTAAGCAATTTATTCTGATGCTTTGCCGAGCTAATTATTCCCAGATTAAAACATGAAAATTAGAGTGAGAAAGGCTTAACAGTACATCTACACTCCTGTTTGGTTTTCTGTGGTATCCTTTGGTTTGGCCAAGGATGCATGGAGATCAAAGATAGCTGAAACATGGGTGGCCCAAAACAAATTCACAGTTATGGTTGCTGAAACAGTGCCATCAAACTCCATTTGCCAGATGGTTGACGCAGTGGCACAACAGTTGGTGCTGGTGCTGCACAGCTCCAGTGACCTGTGTTTCTGACCTGAGGTGCTATCTGTGTAGTCTGTGCACATTTTGATTATTCTGGTTTTTGATTATTCTGGTGCTGCAAGTTGCCCCAAATACAGGTGGAATTGAACACGGGGGAAGAAGGGGAGGAGGGTGGGGGGAGGGGGACTGGGTGGGGAGGTTGTTGATGCTTGTTAGATAGAATGGGCTTCACATAGATAAGTGAGGCAATGGATTGGATGCATTTCCATGGGTGTGAAGGGAATGGCCTTCCTATGTGCTATAAGGAAATATTAGAGATATTTGACTGGTAATTAGTCTTATATGAAAGGATTGGATGCATTTCCCTTTTCCAAATGGTGTCTGTTCCAACATTGAAGTGATTTCACTGCAAACCAGATGATGGAATGTTGCCCTAATTTTTGAGCGTATTGTTAAACAAAATATATTTTGACAGAAATTGAGTGACAGAAAATTATAGTATTTTGCATGCCATTTAAATAGTACTCAAATTTAGATTATTGGAAAACCATGTTTTCTCTGTATTTTAATATGCATTCTCAGCGGACTTGGGGAATGCTTCTTTACTGGAGCATAAAATTGAAAAATTGCTTCATTTTCTGCATGTATAAAATATACAATTATAGTTTTATAGTTATTAATGTGAACTAAAATGTGACTTATGTACATCAGTATTACATATGGGAAAACCTGGAAAGAAACAATATGTCAGATTTAATTGTAGCATTAGATCGTACAGAAGACTAATTTACATAAACACTATCCTTTGAACACTGGAGATTGCAAACCAGATGCTACCTTTTATTAATTTTCTTGGTATCATAAACCAAATATAACACTGCCAACAATACTCTTGCAAGAGAGTCTTTGATTGTTTTCCTACGATATCTCCTAAGACAACCTCAGACCCGCTGAAAAAAAGTTTGTCTGAGGTATATTTTCCACCTGTGTAGAAGTTCAGTGGGAAAAGTAATGTCCCAGTGGGACATTGCAGCTCCCAACATGATATTCAGCAAAGAGTCACTGAACCTTAGGCAGTTTGATATATCTGGAATCTATTTTCAACCGCCTTGCAGCCAACTCCAGAATCTATGATTATTTTTCTTCTGTATCGTGTCCTCAAATAGTCTGAGTGAAATTGAGTTGTAATTACAATCAGCCTAATTGATCCATTCAGCCTAATTGATCAAGAAGATCAGAACAATATGATTGTTACATTGTTAAAGCAGTCAAGACACAAATATGTTACAGGAAATATTGGGTCTGATTGTACTGGTGCCCCTCTCCCCACAACCCTTCCCAACCACCCTTCTTTCCCCTAATCCCCTTCACCCCCCTTTGTCAGGATGCTAAAGTTCAACATTCATCTTTTTGAAATATGACAGCTTTGTTTAATTTGTTCCCCGTGCAGTACACTCAGCAGGTCTTGTAGCCTAATTTCATCTCACCACCAGCCATAGAATGTTTCAAATCTGTTCCTGCGGGTAAATATAAATTAAGCACACAACCCTGTTCTTGAATCAAAGCCAACAAAATGAATACACTCAGATCCTCGTAAAGAAAATTACTCCGTGGTAACAGGTTTGATTTATCTATGTTTATTCATGTGGCAGTAACAGCCTTTTAACATGATGCAGATAAATATTTGATGCACTTAACAAAAAATCTCTGCTCTTTAATGTGCATTAACTTAAGATGCCTTTATGATTTACAATAGAAATTCATAGCTGAAAAGCTCTTGGGCCAGTAGATGTAAGCAAACCCTAGGTTGCACTGAACTGAGCAATTAGGGTTCAAATTTAGGATTAAACCTTAGCCTCTGTCAAGGATGTTAACTTCAGTCATGGTTGTATTTATGGCAACAAACCATTTGGCATAAGAAGCTCCTGGATTAGAATGAAAGGAATGAAGCTCCTACTCCAGTGACCACTGCTGGCAAGGATATATTTTTGGTGGAATCATCTGGGAACAGCTTGGGATAGTTGCCTACTATTGTGGAGATGGCTGCTAATCCACATGGGATGTTCAAGTTTCTGTTTTTGCACTTCAGGCAAGCGTCTCACTGGTTGGAAGCATATATTTAGAACCATGTACTGCTACTGCACAAATCTTTGTGAGCTGTGCAGCCCCATTGTTCTAACAATGGGCTCCTCAGAGACAAGCCCAGTGCCAACAGCACATTGGAAGACGATACTTAGGTTCACACATACAGGATGACCACATGGACATGGCATTGGGGACCTGTCAATGTCAAGCAAGAGTCATTGATTCCAGACCTAATGGGAAAATTAAGGGTTATGGTTTCCTTTAAGTAATTTGATGGGAAACGGGTGAGTATATGACTTTCCAAATAAGTATTGAATAAGTATTTTGCAATTCCAAAGGAAGAAGAATATTTGTTTGGAAGAAATAGATTGTGTATTTATAACATGGACATAGAACAGTACATTACAATGCAGAAACAGGCCATTCAGCCCACAAAGTCTATTCTAACCATTTTAAACTGCTCATCTGCCGGAACATGGTTTATGGTCTCGACCTGAAACGTCAACCATTCCTTCTCTCCAGAGATGCTGCCTATCTCGCTGATTTACTCCAGAATTTTGTGTGTACCTGTGGTTTTGTGTCTACCTCTATCCACTGCCTGTTCATGTGTCTGCCTCAACACCTCATCATCAACGCTATCATATTTGATAGGTGGGCAAATATTATGATGTGATGTTTGCTCTGAGCCAGATAAATATGCCTCATGTGAAAGGTTTGTGTATCTAAGTTGCCGGTGATTGTTAAGAAAGATAATATGGATAATTAATGTGATATGATTTTGACCTTTAACATGACAGAAGAAATATTTCCTTACATTATGAAGCACATGCTGGTTGCAAATACATCCAAGACAACAGAAATAATTGGTAATCCTGTGGCATTTATCGCTTCTATCAGTGTCAATGCTGGACATTGTCTAGTGTCTGTGAAGAATTCATGAGGCATACTTGTTTGTGAACACCACTCATTTAAGAAGTGTCACTACTGTCATTAGAATATGAGGTCTGGTATGCAAATAATCATTTGGCTGTTGAAGCCCACTTCGAAAAAAAAGACAGATTTATATTCACATCTTTGAAATGTTTGAAAATGTTTTTTTGGCCAACAAAGTATTTTGAAGTATGATCATGGGTTTAAATATTAGTGACCCTACCATGAACTCCCTTCTTTCCTCATCTGTTTATTCCACACTTGAAGTATACATTTTCTCTATCTCCATTAAAGAAAATCAGTCTCCGAAGGGTTCCGAAAGGATTGCAAAACTGGTGGGGCAGGAGCCTGCACAATGATGCCCCTCTGGCTTTAGCCAGCTGTTGGAGGTGGATAGAAAAGGAACAGATACTTTATTTATGTTACACCTTTCTCAAGTTAAGTACATCTCAAATTATTTTATTTGCAGGCACTGTTGTAATGTCAGAAATGTGCCCCCCAAATTGTGCACAGGGATATCCCATAAATATAATTGTGAAAATGACCAGAAATGACCAAACAATGGTAATATCACCACTGTTTTTGGTGTTATTAGTTAGTGGATACAAGATCCACAGGGAAACCAGACATCTGGTGTCACAGGATGGAGGTGAGGGAGGGAGCAGTCTGCTAGGACAGATGCTAAATCTCCTGCGGTTGCAGGGGAAAGTACCTGTGGAAGGGGTGCTTTGAGTGGGAAGGATTGAGTGAATCAAGGAGCTGAGGAGGGAGCAGTCTGTGTCGAAGGCGGAAAGGGGTGGTGATGGGAAGATGTGACTGGTGTGGTGGGATCACGTTCGAAATGACGGGAATGTCGGGGGATGATGTTTTACATGTAGAGGCTGGTGGGGTGAAAGGTGAAGACCAGGCAAACTCTATCCTTGTTCCGTCTGGAGGTAAGGGGAGCACAGCAGCAGGACGCAGTGGAGATAGGAGATGCGGGTGAGACATCCATCTATGACAGCAAAGAGAAGTCACATTTACTAAAGAAAGAGGCAGAGGAATTCTCAGGTGTCCTAGAATGGAAAGCCTCATTTTGGAAACAGATGCAGTGGAGATGGAGAAATTGAGAATAGCACATAACGTCTTTGCAAGAGGCAAGATGGGAGAACATGTAATCCAGATAACTGTGCGAGACAGTAGATTTGTATCAGATGTCAGATCATAGTTTGTCCCCAATGATGGAGACAGAGAGATCGCAAAAGGGGAGAGAGGTATCAGAGAGAGTCCAAATGAATTTGAGGGCAGGGTGGAAGTTAGTGGTAATGTTAATGAAATCAATTGGGCCGGAAGCTTCTTGGGGCAGATCTCTTGTCGGATGCCATTGGGTTGCTCAAACCAGACTTCATGTTCTTATGACACTTGTGACATGTCTTAAACGAATGGTAAACACAAACAAGTACGTTTCATGAATTCTTCACAGACATTAATCCTTGACCAGTGTTCACGCTGACAGAAGCTCTAAATGACACAGGGACAGAAATTGTTTTTGTTGTCTTGGATCTGTGCATGACAAATTGTCTGATTTACACAGGGCCTCTTGTGAAGAGCCTCTGAGGATTTCTCTGATAACCCTGAAACACCAGATACTGATCCTTAACGTAAAGTCGTTAAATGTCCAAGATTCAAATAGGACATGGCAAAATTCAAATGGCAGGGAACAGGTTGTGCTATCCTCTTTCCATTGTGTTTTTTCTGTGTCCATCTCCAAAAGAACATGCATGTTGTCCTCTCTCTAGACAGAAAAAGGTAGCAACTGCACCCTGAACCTGTTCCAGCCCCATTTGCTTCATATCCAGCAGAGGTTTGCAGTGATGGGACTGGAAAACCCAGGAAAGTTCATACCCAGTGGAGAATTTCCTTTCCCAACTGGGCTTAACGGTTACTTGCTGGATTTTTTACTTGTTTTTTTAATTCTGATGGTCGGAGTCCAGTTTAAACATTTTGCTTATTTCACATGTTTCAACATAATGCATATTTTCCATTATTTTGAGGATCATTATTATGGCTCTGCTCAGCTTATTTTTTGATTAAATAAAAATAACTTAAACTGCTTAAGCCTTTCTTCATAACTGGACCCGCCAAAGACGGGAAGCAATCCAACACTTTTCTCTGTAATATTTCCAAATCACCTATATCTTATTTGAGGTTGGGTAGAAAGATTGCAGAACTAGCCCCACTGGTTCTTATTTGCAATCCAGTGCTCCAAAAAATGAACCTGATTTGCCTAATTTATAAAAAATCATGCTGGGACCTTTGATGTCTTTAAATTCCCTGCATGTTAATCTGTTTTACAACTTTTATTTGAAGAATTAACATTCTCCTCTTCACTTCCTTTTTTCTCACTCTTCCATTTTACAGCTTTTAACAACATTTTTGCATGTGTTTTTAATTCCTGCTTTTGAGAAGTGCATGTAGTCTACTAATCCAGCACTGTTTCCTGCTGCTATAATAATGACTCATTGCATCTTCCCACTCTTTCCCTTCCATGAAAATTGCCAAAATCTGCAAGGATTGACCTTGGAACAAGTTATTCAAGGTCATGGCACCATATGGTAAAATGCATCTGGCTGTCGATCAGTATGATATTTCTGTACTGCAAAAGTTTGATGATGTTACCCCAAGAGACACTGAACAGCCAGCACAAATATTCAGTGAAGGTTGCCCTAGTGTTTCTGAAACACCAATGAATGGTTATGATCAGTTATCGTGACATCACGGTAATAAGCAGAGCTTCTGGAGTACGAAACTGATGGCTTGCTAAGTGGAGGGCTGAAAAATTAGTAAGCCAGTGTCGGTGGTGCTGACTTGTGCTCTCATGATGCTGTTGTCTTGTCCCTAAAATTGGCCTCACTTGCTGCTGAGCCTGAAATGCAATTGGAAGCCCTTGAGATGGAATAACATATCAATGAATTATGGGAGAGAAAGATAACTTTGAGTGTTCTCAGGATAGAGAACTATTTCCATTGTCTTCTAACAACGGCATAAATAAAGCAGTCACATACTGTAACGATAAATATTCTAAATGGTTCCCTTACCGTTCATTAACTTTGTTTGGCTGCCACTTCCAGACCAGACCAAATATGTCTCAGAAAGAACTGCAGATGCTGGAAAAATCAAAGGTGAACAAAAATGCTGGAGAAATTCAGCGGGAGAGGCAGCATCTATGGAGCGAAGGAATAGGCGAGGTTTCGGGTCGAGACCCTTCTTCAGGCTGATGTGGAGGGGTGGGGGGGGGCGGGAAAAAGAAAGGAAGAGCCGGAGACAGTAGGTTGTGGGAGCGCTGGGAAGGGGAGGGAAAGGAGGGAGAAAGCAAAGGCTACCTGAAATTGGAGAAGTCAATGTTCATACCACTGGGGTGTAAACTACCCACGTGAAATATGAGGTGCTGCTCCTCCAATTTGCGGTTGGACTCACTCTGGCCATGGAGGAGGCCCAGGACAGAAAGATTGGATTCGGAATGGGAGGGGGAGTTGAAGTGCTGAGCCACCGGGAGATCAGGTTGGTTATTGTGAACTGAGCGGAGGTGTTGGGCGAAGCGTTCGCCAAGCCTACGCTTGGTCTCACTGATGTAGAGCAGTTGACACCTGGAACAGCGGATGCGATAGATGAGGTTGGAGGAGGTGCAGGTCAACCTCTGCCTCACCTGGAAAGACTGTTTGGGTCCTTGGATGGAGTCGAGGGGGGAGGTAAAGCGACATGTGTAGCATTTCCTGCGGTTACAAGGGAAAGTTACAAGGGAAAGTTGTCCAAATCTGAGGAAGGACATTATAGCCATAGAGGGAGTGCAGAGAAGGTTCACCAGACTAATTCCTGGGATGTCAGGACTTTCATGTGAAGAAAGACTGGATAGACTTGGCTTATACTCGCTAGAATTTAGGAGATTGAGAGGGGATCTTAGAGAAACGTACAAAATTCTTATCGGGTTGGACAGGCTAGATGCAGGAAGTTTGTTCCCGATGTTGGGGAAGTCCAGGACAAGGGGTCACAGCTTAAGGATAAGGGGGAAATCCTTTAGGACCGAGATGAAGAAAAACTTTTTCACACAGAGAGTGGTAAATCTCTGGAACTCTCTGCCACAGAGGGTAGTTGAGGCCAGTTCATTGGCTATATTTAAGAGGGAGTTAGATGTGGCCCTTGTGGCTAAAGAGATCAGGGGGTATGGAGAGAAGGCAGGTACGGGATACTGAGTTGCATGATCAGCCATGATCATATTGAATGGCCTACTCCTGCACCTATTTTCTATGTATCTATGTAAGTACCAGGGGAGGGGGTGGTTTGGGTGGGAAGGGACAAATTGACCAGGGAATTACGGAGGGAGCTGTCTTCACGGAGAGCCGAAAGAGGAGGAGATGGGAGAATGTGGCCAGTGGTGGGATCCCGTTGGCGAAAATGTCGGAGGATTATCTGTTGTATTTGATGGCTGGTAGGGTGGAAGGTGAGGACAAGGGGGACTCTGTCCTTGTTATGAGTGGGGGGATGGTGAGTGAGAGCAGAGCTACGGGATATAGAGGAGACCCTGATGAGAGCATCATCTATAGTTGAAGAGGGGAACCCCCGTTCCCTAAAGAATGAGGACATCTCCGATGCCCTGGTTTGGAACACCTCATCCTGGGTGCAGATGAGGCGTAGACGGAGGAATTGAGAATAGGGGATAGAGTCCTTGTAGGAAGCAGGGTGGGAAGAAGTGTAGTCGAGATAGCCATGGGAGCCAGTGGGTTTGTAGTAGATGTCGGTCAGTAGTCTGTCACCTGCGATGGAGATGGTGAGGTCTAGAAACGGTAGGGAGATGTCGGACATGGTCCAGGTGAATTTGAGTGCCGGATGGAAGTTAGTGGTGAAATGGATGAAGTCAGTGAGTTCTGCATGGGTGCAGGAGGTAGCACCAATGCAGTCATCAATGTAGCGGAGGTAGAGTTCAGGGATAGGGCCACGGTACGCCTCGAACAAGGATTGTTCAACGTACCCTAGAAAGAGGCAGGCATAGCTGGGGACCATGCGCGTTCCCATTGCTACGCCTTGGATTTGGAGGAAATGGGAGGAGTCAAAGGGAAGAGTCTGTACTTTTCAAATAAAGAGTATCTGATTGGAATTTATCGATGCATTTTTCTCAAGTATGGTGAGCCATTTTCTCAAGTATGGTAAGCAGATGAACATTGTCGGGTGTTGGATTTTGTAAGACACAGCAGGGAGAGCTGGAGGGGAAAGCGTGGAAGGAAGTTAGGAAAAATCTTCAGGCTAATCAAGTCTATCACATCTAGAAACTGTGACCATATCCTCTTTTAACCCATTCATGCACTCATCCAATGTCATGGGGGAGGTAGAAAATGTGGAACTGATATCTCTGCCATCAATTCCATAAAATCTCTGGGAAGTTTCACTCTAATGACTGCCAATCAATTTAAGTTCTCGGAGTCAAAGATAAACTCAAAAGTCCAATTAACTAAGAATTTACTTCTAATAAAATATTTGGTTTAAATTTTAATGGCTGCTGTGAATGAATCATAGAGTCATAGAGTATTACTAAATGGAAACAGGCCCTTCGACCCAACTTGTCAATACCGACCAAGTTGCACATCTAAGTTATTCTGGTTTGCCTTCATTTGGCCCATATCCCTCTACACCATTCCTTCCCATGTACCCGTCCAAATAAATGTATTTTCAATGTTATTATTGTACCTGCTTCAACCACTTTCTCTGGCAGCTTGTTCCATAGAACATAGGACAGTTAGGAATAGGCCTATTCTCTGTAAAAAATCTACTCTGCACATCCTCTTTCCCCTTTTCAGCTTAAAGCTATGGCCCCCTTGAATTTGACATTTCCACCCTTCCTGCTTTTTAGCCTCTATCCTAACTCCCTATATTTACTACACAGGATTGAAATGGAATGAGATAGAATGAAAGCCAAATTGTTATTCAGCCAACTACTCCTTAGGAGCCGGTTATTTTAAGGTATTCCCAGCCCAAATTATACATGTGGGTTTTGTGCTCATGCCACCCAAATTCATTTAAAACAATTTATACTGTTACTTCAGTTACAAAACCTTAATTACATCTCTCTGAAACCTCTATGTCTCTAAAGTAATTGACCTTTATGCTTACTAAGTTTTTGAACCAAAAGCCGCAAGATTCAATATACTCTTTTGCATATTTTCTAGACCCATTTAAGTCTAATTTGTGCTTGTTTTATTTCTCAATGGACGGTATAATGGCATGATGATTAAGTAGTGGAACTTTTTACTTTCAATCTGCTTCGAGGTTCATATACTGCACAAAACCCTTTCTTTGGTGCTAAAAAGAGGATTAGATCACCCAATTACCTACTGAAAAGTTAACTCTCTTTCTATTTGCCGATACTGCCTGACATGTGTATTTTCAGCATTTTCGCTTTTTATTTAAGTAAATTCAACATTTGACCAGCTTTTTTGCCATAGTAAAGAGATTCAAGCAGAGTGTAAAATTCAAAGGTAGACACAAAATGCTGGAGTAACTCAGCGGGACAGGCAGCATCTCTGGAGAGAAGGAATGGGTGAGGTTTCGGGCGAGACCCTTCTTCAGTTTCTTCAGTTCAGTAAAATGCAACACCTATTTACACAGGTGAATGTTAATATTATATCAGGGTATAAATCGGAAGCACCAATGAAGGCACGAATGTGCAGTTTCATGGGGAAATGTAGGAACTGGGAAAGATGTGAATATTCAATCAATTTTCCTGCAACCATTTCCCTGTTATCAGGCACTGCTTCCAAATTAGTCCATTCCAATGTTTGCCCAACTCTATGTAATGTTTCCATTTTGGAACTCGATATTGAAAACAATGATTTTGTTCAAGTTCTCTCAGATTAATGCATATTTATGGCAAAAAGTGCATTTTAAAGTTCGGTTTAGGTTTAATCATTGTCACTGTTTTGCATGTTATCCATTCAGATCTGATAATACTGTACATAAATACACTCATGTCAAACTCAAGTACAATAAATGGAGAAAAGTGTAAGATACAAGATTGCAGAATATAGTTCTCAGCATTCTAGTGCATCAGTTCCATAGACGGTCCAATGTCTGCAATGGGGTAGAGGTGAATCAGACGGTACAATACAGAGAAATGTGAGGTGATGCATTTTAGAATGTCTAACATGGGCAGGGCCGACACAGTGAATGGTGGGAGTCTGGGGAGTGTCGCAGAGTAACATGGTAGGAGTGCAGGTCCATACTTCCTTGAAAGTGGTGTTACAGGTTGGGCCGAAAGGTCTGTTTCGGCACTGCATGACTGCATGACTCTATGACCATTCAGATGTCTTATTCCATAGGGGAAGAAGCTGTCCCTGAGACTGGTGATGATCACTTTCAAGCTTCTGTACCTTCTACCAGACGGGAGCAGAGAGAAGAAGGAATGACCGGGGTGGGATAAGTCTTTGTTAACCTCTTAGGTTCATTTATAATTTTGTATAATTGCTAAAGTTCCAAAAATCTGGAGGGAATGGTATGGCATATGCTGAACGACGTTTGCTGAATTCAAATCTTCTGTGCAAAAAATGCTGTTGCACTGCAAGTGCATGAGTTGCCGGTTTATTTCAAGCATGCCCTTCTTTCGTATCCATCATCTATGTTTCAAATGTTCGGCCAGGCTCTTGCACAGTGGACAGCCTTCTCGTTTGCCACCGCTAGAGCTTCCAGGCAGCATTGTTTCCCAAGAAGTGGGCATCTTACCAGGTGTGGCATGGATTGTACAGATGTTCCACTATAATTCTGTGTCTGCCGCATCTGCAAAGCCCCATTTGCTCATATTGGTCTTGCATCAGCCCATCCCTGTACGAAGCCTATTGAGGAACTTCCAGGTCTTCCAGTCACACCTGTGACCAGGCGGTGACCAGGTGTTCCTTGGTTGGGATTGGCGTCTTTACGTGGTGGTGGTTTTCATTGTTTTCTTTTCCCACAAGGCTAGTCTGGTTGCTTGAGGAGCCTCATAGCAGAAGCGTCCACGTCGTGGGGCTGCAAACTGGAAGTGTCCTGAGCTAATTCTGCTACCACCATCATCCACTGAGATACAGTAGATCTACTGAAGCATGGTATGACTGAGAGATTGAGCTTTGGCTGTGGATACTGGCACAAGCTGCTGATAGAAGGAGGGGGAATGGGGGAAGGAGGTCAGCCCGAGATTATATTTGCTGAAGGTGTTCCATGAGCAATTCCCCTAAATGAAGGAAAAGGCAGAAATTATCATAAAAAAGATTTTTGCGGGTCAGTTGGAAGCAATCAAATTAATCAGACAAAGTCAATGTAATTCTGTGTCAGGGACTTCTTTGCAGAAGTAACAAGTGCTATTGATAAGGGAGAAATGGCGAATTTACCATTCTCAAATTTCCAGAATGCATTTGATGAAGATCAGAAGAATATTTATTGCATAAAATAAAAGTTCATTGCATGGGAAGTAAAATGTTGGCATCAATAAGTGGTTGGCTGACTGACAGAAACAGAGAACAGCATAAATTATTTATCTTCTTGGTTGGTAAGATGTGATGTGTGGCTTGTCATATGAATCAGTGCTGGGGCGACAACTTTTCATGATATGTATAAATAATTTGGATGAAAGTATCTAAGGTATGGTTGTCAAATTTGCTTATAGTACAAAGGTAGGTAGAAAGTAAGTTGTGAAGAGGAAATAATGAGGCTACAAAGGGATATACATAGGCTATGTGAGTGGGCAAAGATCTACAAATGGACCATAATGTGGTAAGATGTTAAATTGTCCAAGCAGGAAGAATTAAGAAGAAGGATTTATCTAAATGGTGAGACATTGTAGAACTCTGGGATTCACAGGAATCTGCATTTGATTCAAACAACATTATACTGCAGTAACTACACAGTAATTAGGAAAACTAACAGAATTCTTTCATTTATTTCCAGGGGAACTGAACTATGCTTCAGTTATATAAGGCAGTCTTGATACCAGATTTGAAATATTATTTACAGTATTAGTCTTCCTTTTGAACTGTATTAGAACAGCAGACAGGAGGTTTACTGAACTAATACCTGAAGTAGGTTGCCTTTTGAGAAAAGGTTGAAATGGCTAGATTTATATCGGCTGATGTTTAGAAAATTGATAGATTGAAACGTATATGTTCCTTGGGATAATATATATTGAGGGGGTGCTGTCTAAAAATAAAGGGTTGTCCATTTAAGGCAAGGATAAGGTGAATATTTTTAACTCTCTTCCTAAAAAGGTGGTGAAAACAGAGTTTTTGAATATATAAACAAAAGAGGGATATACAGTGGGTCCTGGTAAGGGATGAAAGGTGTCTGTGGATGGATAGGAAAGTGTTGAGGTAACGTTTAGTATTAAATGATGGAGGATGCTTAAGGGGCCAATTGACCTACTCCTTTTCTAATGTGTATGTTCATATCAGGTATTAATGACATAGTATGGATGACATTGAAATTTGCAACCTGCTGCAGTCAATATCCCAACTTCAAAACAAGGCAAGGAATGGTTTGCCATTGTAGTGAAAGGTCATCAGGCCGAAACGCTAGTTTCCCTCCACACAGATGCCGTCTGACCTGCTAACTATTTTCAGCTTTTTTATTCTTTTAAATCACAGTGCTGTCAGTTGTTGTCAAGGTGATTGCATTTGTGAGTGTTTGCATAATCTTGTTCTTTCAAGGCTTCGGCTGAAGACATTTGAAACATCTTGGAGTTTAACCTTAATTTTTGCTTAATGTCGCCCACTCTGGCTGTTAAGGTGAAAGGGACATAACCATATTTCTCTCTCGCTCAAGACCAATGGGGCCAGGTGGCTTTGCTTGGATGTCAGTGTCTCAATGGTGCAGGTGGCATTGACTATGGGGGTCCCATGTGTTAGTTGTGTCTTATACCAGAACCATGTGGGCTTCAGGTCCCCCAGTTTGCAGCTGGTGTGTGGCAATGAATGTGTACTGTAACACTCTGTATCCTGGCAGTGGCTGTGATGTCTTGGTTATGCAGCAGTCTCACACATCAGCAGAATTGACACACTGCGGAAACCACATGATGGCTGCTTGGCATCAAGGTCTATCCTCTGATTGCATCGTTCACTCCCATTCACAACTTATGCACAACCATATATAAAATCTTTAATGAAAACCACACAAAATGTGACAGACAGAACATTGGCAGATCAAAGCTATCTTTTTGACACCTATTCTGCTCTGGACAAACCCTACAGAGCTTGTCGCACTCGGGAATCAGGCTTCATGTAGCCTGTTGTGTGATGCACAACTTAACCATCGATCCTGCTGCTTGCCACATATTGTTAGGAAGGGGATGAAGAATTGGACAACAGTGAAGACAACAGTAGCAATATTGCTTCAACTCTTCCTCACTGTTGCCAAAATACGAATTTAAGTGCAATATGTGCTTCTTTCTCATAACATTAACCACCAGCATATGGGTTTCTTCTCAAAACAAAAATGCAAAAAAACTCCACAATTTTCCACAGCAGATTAATAAATGAAATCAAGCTGTTAGCTAGTTACTTGTCTATTCCTCTGTTGTGTCTCTTCCATGTGCCTTTGCTTACTGGTAGTCCTGTGAATTATTCCCCCAAAGGCTGCACCAGGTTCTTGGCCTACACTCCTGGCACTCACCTATCCTTTCTCCACCCCAATCCAGACATCCCTTACTGTCACCCATCTTGACCAAGGCCTCCGATGCAGCATCCAGACTCTTTGGAGGCCACACTCTTTGAGGTAATACAATTCCTTTTGGATCTGATTTTACTGAGTGCCTGCCAGCTTCTGCTCCAGGCAGAAAACATCACTTTCAGAGGAGGGAGATTATCTTTAGGAATCTGAGCCAGTCATAACTGCTGCTGGCAAGTTAAGAAATTTGGCTGGGATGCTGACATATGCTGTTGATTAGGATGGCTGTAAGCATTGGCTATGTGCAGCAATCACTATAATGCACAAACAACACTAATTTAGTGATCTGCCCATATTGCAATCAATGATAATTACTCAGTCCCTTTTTGTGGCTACTTAATAGGAAACATAGGACCTTCACTGCCTGTGCAAGTCTTGAGATTGTGTTCATCAGTACAGCTATTATCAAGCATATTCTTGAATTGTCATTGGCCAAAGGTGTTCAGGAGTCAACTGTCCAACTGTATTGTAGTCTGGATTGGCCCATTGCTTCTACGATGCCTCTTGTGGTCTTCTTGCCTGTGCCATTTGGGAATCACACCTGTTACCTCCTGTTTGTCCACATTATTTCTGCAGAAAGGGGACGGCACAGAGCCGCAGCGGTGGAGTTGCTGCCATACAGCGCCAGAGACCCTTGATTAGATCCTGACTACGGGTGCTGTCTGTACAAAGTTTGTACGTTCACCCCGTGACCTGCGTGGGTTTTGTCTGTCTGCTCCGGTTGCCTTAAACACTTCAAATATGTACAGGTTTGTAGGGTAATTGGCTTGTTAAAATTGGAAATTTTCTCTAGTGTGTGCAGGATAGCGTTGGTCGGACCTGTTCCACGCAGTACATCTAAACTAAACTAAACTAAGAAAGTGAAAGAAAGCCTTTTAAAGTATTTGCAGAAGCAACAGAGAAGCATTAGTAAAAGAGACTGTAAGTACAACATGGCATCCAGTGTTGAGTGGTACACCTCAGGGCACAGTACTTGGCCCACATCTGTTTTTGCTTTACATAAACGACATCCATGAAAATGTCGTAAGCACGACCAGACTATTCGCTGATGATTGTTTGCTGTACCGTCCAATTAAGTCAGCTGATGATGAAGATGCTCTCCAAAAGGACCTCGATACAATGGTTGAGTGGTCACACCAATGGGGCATGCAATTCAACCCTTCCAAATGTGAAACCATGCGTGTCACCAGAAAGAGGAATCCAGGCGAAACATCGTACAATATACTTGGTACCACCCTTGAAGAATCCAAACAAACCAAGTATCTTGGCATCAAATTGCAGAATGATCTGCGTTGGAATGGTCAGACTCATCATGCAACGGTGAAAGCAACAGGTGTCCTAAATTTTCTGAGGCGCAACTTTCATCATTGTTCAACTTCTGTCAAGGAGAAGCTATACTTCACCCTCGTTAGACCTCATTTGGACTATGCAGTTGGAGCATGGGACCCATACACAAATAAAAACATTTCTTCCATCGAATGTGTCCAAAGACAGGCAGCTCAATTTGTTACTAACACCTATGAGAGAGAAGCGAGTGTTACCAAACTTCTGAATTCTCTGGGGTGGAACCCTCTCCAAGACAGACGTGAAGCTCACCGTTTGACCTGTTTTTAGGACAAATGTTAAAAATGTTAAATGGTCAGCTCGACATAGATTACAAGACCTACACCAAACCCAAACCAATTAGGAGCAGACGAGGGCATTCGATCCAATTTGTGATTCCAGCTACCAAGACAGATGTGTACAGCAATTCATTCTTCCCCCGCACAATTAAAGCATGGAATAATCTCCACCCTACTATAGTTACCCAACCAGATACAACTAAACTTAAGGTAGCTCTTTCTTCCCAAAAACCCTTTCTGGCTTAAGTCCTCCCTCCACCACTTCCAGTTTAAATTCCATTTGGAATATTTTGGAGGACCAAGAAACCAAGAACCAAGAACACAATTTCCATGTCTGGACCTTCTGAAAGAGAACAGAGAAGTTAAGCTGCTGACATAATTCCTGCTAATTACCACCTGCTAATTACCACATAATTCTTGCTATCTTTTCAGTCTGCTTCTTGGTTTTAAGTAATTCACCTGGTGGGTTATGTATCAGTTTATTTCAGAGTATCGAAGGTTTAAACATTCGGGACAAACATTCACATTTTAGAGCTGTGCGCCTTTTTCACATTCATTTACACCAACCACAATAGTGGGATCTTAGAGTCTTTCATTTTAGAACATGGAATATAGAACAATTCAATACAGGAACAGGCCCTTCAGCTAACACTGTCTGATGCTAGGCCAAACTCTTATCTGCCTGGACATAATCCATCTGGTATTTAATATTTCCATCCTGAGAAAACGTTTCTGTCTACCTCTCTATGCCTCTCATAATTGTATATACTTCTGTCAGCCTCTGACGTTCCAGAGAAAACAATCTTGTCTGTTCAACCTCTCCTTGTAGCTGGTACCTTCTAATCCAGGCATCATTCTGGTAAACCTCTTCTGCATCCTGTCCAAAGTCTCCACATTGTTCCTGTATTAGGGTGACCAGAACTGTATGTGATATGCCAAATACAGTCCAAAGTCCTATAAAACTGCATCATGACTTCCTGACTTATACTCAATGCCCTGATTAAATAAAGGCAACAATTCAATTTATCTCTGCCTTATTTTCCACGTGCTTACTCTTGTGGCCAATGACGGGAGTTATGAACTTGGTCCCTAAGATCTTTGTGCACTTCAGTGCTGTTGAGTGTCTTGCCATTCATTTATATTTTATCCTTTACATTTAGCATTCCATGGGGGGGGGGGGGGTGATGGATAATCTAAATGATAATGAAGAAGCTTGCTTTAGAGCTGCCTGAATTTCTATTGCATTGACTGACAATGGAAATAAAATTGAAGTTCACAAATTACTGATTTGCTATTACCTTTATGGCATAATTAGCAAAAAAAAAATTCAATTAATCTCTGCCTTCAGGGCCCTGACATTAATGTGATCCAAACATTTTTAATCCCTCTTTGTAATTCCATATATCATTATAAACCCCTCAAGCAATGTAACTGGGCAAGAACACAGAACAGGGATGGAATAGTTTTAATATAATCAATGCACAGAGAATATGTGATTATGTGGAGGAGATTAATCAAGGGGACAGGGAGACCTCAGCAAATTGAAGGCGAGTTATTTAGTGAAAAAATTAATAGTGTTCTGTAAGATGATTCTGTTGTGCAATATTATTTGAGGACTGGAAATTGCCAGTGTTGTTTCATCTGTTCTTGTATTGTGCTTAAATATGTTTAAATGGCCTCAACAAGTATTTCTCCTCTGTTTTTATCATAGCGAAAGACACAAAGACTGGGGAACTTGGGGCAGTTAGTGGAGATGTCTGCAGGACAATCTGTATTACAGCTGAGAAGGTGCTGGACATTTTAAGGCATATGTAGGTAGATAAATCTCCCAAGCCTGCTCAGATATATCAGAGAAGACTTGGGAAAGCTGGAGAAAATATTGTACAAGCTGTTGCACTGATATATATATATATATATATATAATTTTTAGACATGGGCGAGCTTGATTTTTTTTTTAAAGAAGTTGCATAGAAGGTTGATGAGGGCAAGGATGTAGATACAGTCTATATGGACCAGCAAGGCCTTAGATAAGGTTCGGCATGGTAGGCTGCTCTGGAATGTAAGATTGCATAGGATCCAGGGAGAGATAGCTGACTGCAGGTAAAATTGGCTTCATGGAAGAAAGCTGGGGGTGGTGGTAGAAAGTTATTTAGAGAGATATTTAGAGAGATATTTAATAAGAACCTGAGGGGCAACTTTTTCACTCAGAGGGTGATGGGCATATAGAACGAACTGCCAGAGGAGGTAGTTGGGGCAGATACTATAACAGCCACGGTGGCACAGCGGTAGAGTTGCTGCGTTAAAGCGCTTGCAGTGCCAGAGACCCGGGTTCGATCCCGACTACAGGTGCTGTCTGTACAGTGTTTGTACGTTCTCCCCGTGACCTGCATGGGTTTTCTCCGAGCTCTTTGGTTTCCTCCCACATTCCAAAGACGTACAGGTATGTAATCAAATCTGCTTAACCTTACCCACTGCCTCGAGGATATAAAGTGTTGGATGGCCCAGCACTTCCTCCAACTAAATGAGAGTAAGTCTGAGGTCATCCTTCTCAGCCCCTCGGACTCAATCAAAATGATAGCAGGCAGCCTTGGAAGCCTTACCCCACTACTCAAACCTCACGTCAAAAACCTTGGCGTGATATTTTACTCAGCACTGAAATTTGACAAACAAGTCAATGCCGTGGTAAAAGCTAGCTTCTTTCAACTTCAGACGATAGCTAAAATAAAACAATTCCTCCACTTTGATGACCTCGAAAAGATCATCCACACATTTATCTCCTCCCGCCTAGATTACTGCAACTCCCTTTACACTGGCATCAGCTAATCTTCCCTGGCCTGCCTGCAACTGGTCCAAAACGCCGCAGCGAGACTCCTGACGGGCACCCGAAAAAGGGACCACATTACCCCGATCCTGTTCTCTCTCCACTGGCTCCCTGTGCGGTTCCGTATACATTTCAAGATCCTCCTCTATGTCTACAAAGCCCTCAATGGGCTTGCCCCCACCTACATTAAATGCCTTCTTACCCACCACTCCACCTCCAGGTCCCTCAGATCGGCTGACTTGGGGTTGCTGAATATCCCGCGGTCTAGGCATAAGCTCAGGGGCGACCGCGCCTTTGCGGTTGCAGCTCCTAGACTGTGGAACAGCGTCCCCCTTCCCATCAGAACTGCACCCTCCATCGACTCCTTTAAGTCAAGACTAAAATCTTATCTATACTCCCAAGCCTTTCTTGACGTCCTCTGAACGAGGGCTTTAAGTATATACTAGACCAAGTGCAGACCCGTTGGGTCTGGTCCCCGAAAGTGCTTGACACCCCGGGGTGTTGTTCCCGAATGTGCTTCAGACCCCGGGGTGAAAATGTGCTGAAAAAAAGATGGCGTCGTTTTTGGAAAAAATCGGAGAAAATCGGCGAAAAAAAGATGGCGTCGTTTTCGGAGAAAATCGGGGAAAAAAAGATGGCATCGTTTTCGGAGAAAATCGGAGACAATCGGAGAAAATCACATTGGGGTTGGGGGGGGATGGATTTTATTAAAAAAACGTGTACATAAACAGGACAGAATTTAATCAGGAGTGGCTATTCGTAAAGATAAATGTCATCTCTTTGGAAATGGCGAAAAACGTGGGCCTTTCCGCGCGCCGCGTGGGCCAGGGGCCGTATCAAAGGCCGCGCGGCAAAGTCAAGCAGGCCGTCGGACGTACAGACGGACGACAGCCAGAGAGTTTTAAAAGTATATAGACTAGACCAAGTGCAGACCCGTTGGGTCTGGTCCCCGAAAGTGCTTGACACCCCGGGGTGTTGTTCCCGAAGGTGCTTCAGACCCCGGAGTGAAAATCGGGGAAAAAAAGATGGCGTCTTTTTCGGACAAAATCGGAGAAAATCGGCGAAAAAAAGATGGCGTCTTTTTCGGAGAAAATCGGGGGAAAAATTTTTTCGGAGAAAATCGGAGACAATCGGAGAAAATCACATTGGGGTTGGGGGGGGGATGGATTTTATTAAAAAAACGTGTACATAAACAGGACAGAATTTAATCAGGAGTGGCTATTCGTAAAGATAAATGTCAGCTCTTTGGAAATGGCGAAAAACGTGGGCCTTTCCGCGCGCCGCGTGGGCCAGGGGCCGTATCAAAGGCCGCGCGGCAAAGTCAAGCAGGCCGTCGGACGTACAGACGGACGACAGCCAGAGAGTTTTAAAAGTATACTAGACCAAGTGCAGACCCGTTGGGTCTGGTCCCTGAAAGTGCTTGACACCCCGGGGTGTTGTTCCCGAAGGTGATTCAGACCCCGGAGTGAAAATCGGGGAAAAAAAGATGGCGTCGTTTTCGGAATAAATCGGAGAAAATCGGCGAAAAAAAGATGGCGTCTTTTTCGGAGAAAATCGGGGAAAAAATTTTTTCGGAGAAAATCGGAGACAATCGGACAAAATCACATTGGGGTTGGGGGGGGGATGGATTTTATTAAAAAACGTGTACATAAACAGGACCGAATTTAATCAGGAGTGGCTATTCGTAAAGATGAATGTCATCTCTTTGGAAATGGCGAAAAACGTGGGCCTTTCCGCGCGCCGCGTGGGCCAGGGGCCGTATCAAAGGCCGCGCGGCAAAGTCAAGCAGGCCGTCGGACGTACAGACGGACGACAGCCAGAGAGTTTTAAAAGTATATAGAAGATAGATAGATAGATAGATGTATGTAGTTTGTTTGTTTATACTATTCTTATAACAAATGTAAAGTACTTTGGCCAACGAGAGTTGTTTTTTAAATGTGCTATATAAATAAATGTGACTTGACTTGACTTGACATGTAAGTAAATTGGCTTGGTAAATGTAAAAATTGTCCCTTGTGTGTGTAGGATAGTAATAATATGCGGGGATTGCTTGTCGGCTTGGACCCGGTGGGCCGAAGGGCCTGTTTCTGCGCTGTATCTCTCAACTAAACAGCATTTGAAAGATACTTGGACAGGTACATGGATAGGAAGAGGGATATGGGTCAAATCGGGTAAAAAAAAGGACGAGCTTAGACATGTCACATTGGTCATCATGGATGGGTTGGGCTGAAGGGTCTGTTTCTGTGCTGTGTTACTCTATAACAAGATGACTTTATTGCATGTTTGATTGTCACACAGTTATGTTTTCTGTTAATGTAAAATGAATATCTTCCATGATACTTAACAGTTGAAAATTCTGATAATATTTCTTGGCTGATGCACTTCCCAGTGTTTCCCACAATTATATGAAGTGTATCAAATGATAACTAGGGTGTTCAATGACCAGGATGACCTATCAAATACTGTAAGGAGAAGATTTCACATAGATTCAGTTATAGGTAGTACTAAGATAACAAGCACTATGTTTTGTGTCAGATCTTTTATCTCTATTAAAGATTAATAATAATGCATATTTCACTTTTTATTGAGTGACATTTCTCAGTTTCACACAGCATTAAAAAAACTGATCTTTTCCTTCAATATCTACTGGTATCATTTATTTCTCTGTATGACTGATATTCCATCACACTGTGAGAAGCTGTGACCATTTTTGAAATACTGTAAATCCTTTCGTTCAACTTTGCTGCCTTCTGTAGTGTGATATGATCAAATGTTCATACTTGATATAAGACAGTTACTGTATAATCCAGCCATTTTCATCACTGGATGTGACCTCTTCTTGTCTTTGCATGCCTGGTAGACAGTATATTACATTACAATGACAGAAAATACTGTTTTAGATGCAATCCTCATGCACATTTATTAAATCCATGAGATTTATCTGGAAACCTATTCATATTTTATTCAAAATATAGCAATAGACATCACATAGATCAGATTTATGTTACTTAAATTAAGTACAGTTGTTAAATAACATTATATTGTAACAATATATGTTACAACCCAGCAGATTTTCTTTTCCATTGCAAATTTAAATTGAAATTATGATTTGTGTTTTATGGGTTGACTGCATCCAGCTTGAACATTTGGGAAGAGCAACAACTCATGTCATTATCTATGAGAAACTGGAGATGGGTTCAACTACTTTATTGTGTATGTTATCATCAAATGTTTACATATCTGTGTTAAGGAAAAATTGAGTTCAAGTAGGGAACTGAAATATTCATGGCAGTGGCTTAAGTACTAACGTGTTGAAGGGACTAAGGTACATTAGTTGATGTAGGCTTATTCTGTTGAAAGTTTACATGCACAACGCAAGACAATAGTTCTCAGATTAGATAGAGTATTTATAATCTAAGAGCTATTTTGATTATGTCGAGAAATGTCAGTTTCATCATTCTGGCCACATGCAACTCCAGTACAATAGTGAAATACAAAGTTCTAGAGTAACTTAGTGGGTCAGGCAACATCTCTGGAGGTTATGGATAGGCAACAATTCGAGTCGGGACACTTGTGATTCTGACCCACTGAGTTACTACAGCACTTTTTGTTTTACTCAAGATTCCAGCATCTGCTGTTCCTTGAGTTTCCAGTTCAATAATGGTGTGGTTGGTACAGGAATTTGTATTTGTATCTGTGGAGCTGGGTTCGGTTACAAACAGACACAGGGTATATCAATTATACAAATTACACAAATCCAAATTACTAATCCACAGTATCTTTCCTCAAAGGCATAATTAACATTTTTGAGCAAACGTATGTCTGCAGAAAAAGAAAATCATAGAATATTTACAATACAGCCATTTGTCCTGCTCTGTCCATACCAACCATAGAGGGGGCAAACCTAATCTCACCAGCATTAGGTGTGAAGCTCTGCTTCTGCTTCTGCTAAAAACAACATGCTTGGGGTTTCAAGATTTCATGGTTTCAAGGTCAGTTTATTGTCAGATGTACCAATTAAGGTACAGTGAAATTTGAGTTACCATACAGCCGTACTAAGTGAAAAGCAACAAGACACACAACCACATGAAGGTTCACATATACATCCATCACAGTGGATTCCACATTCCCCACTGTGATGGAAGGCCATAAAGTTCCATCTTCTTCCTCTTGTTCTCCCACGGTCGGGGCAGTCAAACCATCCGCAGTCGGGGCAATCAAAGCCCCCGCAGCCGACGATCGAAGCCCCCGTCGGGTTGACCGAAACTCTCGTGTCGGGGCAGTTGATACTCTCTGCGCAGCATGGAGCTCCCGAGTCGGCCTCTTCTAACGAGAGACCGTGGACTTCACGATGTTAAAGTCCACAGGCCCCACGGTTGGAGCTTCGATCCCCGGCAAAGGGATCGTAAGCTCCGTGATGTTAAAGTCCTGCAGACTCCCATGGCTTGGAGCGCTGGGTCGGTGTCCAGGAAAGGCCGCCAACTCCACGATGTTAGGCCACAGTGGGGACGGAGATACGATATGGAAAAAAATTGCATCTCTGTCGAGGTAAGAGATTGAAGAAAGTTTCCCACAACTCCCCCCCCCCCTCCCCCCCCCCACATAAAACAAACCAAGGAACACTTGGCATCGGAGATGTCCTCATTCTTTAGGGAACGGAGGTTCCCCTCTCCTACTATAGATGAGGCTCTCACCAATGTCTCTTCTATACCCCATAACTCTGCTCTCACTCCCGATCCCCCGACTCGTAACAAGGACATTCCCCCTTGTCCTCACCTTCCACCCTACCAGCCGTCACATACAACAAATAATCCTCCGACATTTTCGCCACATCCAACGGGATCCCACCACTGGCCACATCTTCCCATCTCTTCCCCTCTCGGCTTTCCGCAGAGACCGCTCCCTCCGTAACTCCTTGGTCAATTCGTCTCTTCCCACCCACCCCTCTCCTGGCACTTTCCCTTGCAACCGCAGGAATGCTACACTTGTCGCTTTACCTCCCCCCTTGACTCCCTCCAAGGACCCAAGCAGTCTTTCCAGGCGTGGCAGAGGTTCACCTGCCCTCCTACAATCTCATCTATTGCATCCGCTGCTCTAGGTGTCAGCTGCTCTACATCGGTGAGACCAAGCGTAGGCTTGGCGATCGTTTCGCCCAACACCTCCGCTCGGTTTGCAATAACCAACCTGATCTCCTAGTGCTTCAGCACTTCAACTCCCCCTCCCATTCCAAATCCGGCCTTTCTGTCCTGGGCCTCCTCCATGGCCAGAGTGAGGCCCACTGTAAATTGGAGGAGCAGCACCTCATATTTCGCTTGGGTAGTTTATACCCCCATTGACTTCTCCAATTTTAGGTAGTCCCTGCTTTCTCCTTCTTTCCCCTCCCCTTTCCAACTCTCCCACAGCCCACTGTCTCTGCCTCTCCCTTTCTTCTTTCCGCCCTCCCCACCCCCACCAGTCTGAAGAAGGGCCTCAACCCGAAACGTCGCTCCATAGATGCTGTGTCACCCGCTGAGTTTTTCCAGTATTTTTTTTCTACCTTCGATTTTCCAGCATCTGCAGTTCCTTCTTAAACAAGGAACACTAAAACATACTTTTTTAACACATACTTAAAATAACAAAAAGAAGAAAGGATGGGCAGACTGTTGGCGAGGCAGCCACTGCTGGTGGTGCCACCCGGTTAGATTTGGTACAGCAAATTCTCCTCCATTTAGTTTAATAGTGACTCAAACTACCAGTGGGAAAGACACCAGCAACAGAATATGCTTAAATAAAAATATATCCTACCCAAAAAGTCAGATAATGTATAGAATATTGTAGAGTATCTTTTTTTGCTGACTTTTTGCCTGCTTCTGATTGTTCTAGAAAAGTTTACTTCATCTTTCAGGCCATTCCAAAATCTTTTCACACATTTTGATGGGACATGTTGTTCGGCATATTAGCAAGTTAGGCCAAAGTGCCTGTTTCCATGTTGTATGACTCCATGCCAATATTAACTCATAGATATTTCAAATTGTCAGAAGCAATAAATAGCAGGAGAACATCGTGCTTTGATATGTCACAGCTTTGAATTACATGTTTCTGTTCTTTAACAGAATGTCCGCCACTGGGCCTGGAGACATTGCGTGTGGATGATTTTCAGCTTCATGCATCCACTGTCCAGCGTTATGGTTTGGGGGCTCACAGAGGCAGACTCAATATCCAGGTACGTGTTTAAAAAGAACATTAATGTACATAATAGGGCGACACGTTGGAGCAGTGGAAGAGTTGCTGCCTTACAGCACTTGCTGCGCCGGAGACCCGGGTTCGATCCCGACTACGGGTGCTGTCTGTACAGAGTTTGTACGTTCTCCCCCTGATCCCGTGGGTTTTCTCTGCGCTCTTCGGTTTCCTCCCACACTCCAAAGATGTACAGATTTGTAGGTTGATTGGCTTGGTATAAATGTAAATTGTCCCTGGTGTGTACAGGATGATGTCGGTGTGCGGGGATCGCTGGTCGGCATGGACTCAGTAGGCCGAAGGGCCTGTTTCCGTGTTGTATCTCTAAACTAAACTACAGCAAAGTTATCGAGAGTTCGGAATAGGGGAGGGAATATATTTTCAGTTTTATCAAGTGCTAAATAAACAGTAAATTAGAGAATCAATATGAAATGGATTATTTATAAGATTGCAGTATGATTTAAGTGCATGTGATTAATCCATTATTTTATCTTCATATTGAGTTCAAAAATAATTTTAGTTACTGCATGACTGCATGAATAGTTCTTCAATCTATTTATATTGGTTGAACCAATCCATTACAATGCTGAGGACTAATTGCACTGTGACATTGTAACAAAGGAGGGGAAACTGAGGATGTTCTATCTACAACCCTACAAATTTAGCAGCAATATGAGAATTAAACTAGAATGACTAGTGACCTAATCATGAACTTTTTGGTTTGGGCCCTGTGAACTATTCCAATTGCTGTATGGAAAGCCTCCTACTTCCATGGTCCCGTAACCTTAATTCTTATGATAGGTCGAGGCAGAGTCCCCGTGCATATACAATTGCTGTTATTTGTTCAGTGTGCGAGATTGCCTTCATCCTAATGTGCTGTCCATCTTCCAATCTGTCGGGACCAGCAATGATCAGCTGTATTGATCAACGTATGTGCATTGTGTGATCTTTCATGCGTTGATTTAGGCGGCTGCAATGTGCCCAGCATGTGCGCAGAATTTCAAATTGCAACCAGCCCCACCTGCCTCCCATCATGCCTCTGCTCCCATTTGGTGAGGCTTCATCACGGCACTTCAAAGCTGCTGAACAATCCTGAAGAAATGCCCCTTTGAATGCGTGCTGTGGTGCATTGCAGCCTGACAATGAAATCACTCCACAGTACACAAACAATGAGTTCATTTGGGATTTACCAACACTATTTTAGCAGTGGTAGTAACCTGTTTTACGAAATATACAATTAATCATGGATAAATTAACATTTAACGCAAAGACAAGTTAATGATGCCGAAACTGCTGGGGCCAAGTGTTCGACCACAATAGGAGTACACTCTAAGCACTGTGTTACAAAAGACCATTAGATTCATTGAAATAACGTTGGAAGATAGGCACGGTCACAAAGAAAAGAAACGGTAAATATAGAAAAGGTTTTCTAAAATTATTGGAGAGGATAGATAGGAAAAGACCCGAATTGGCAGATCGGTAAAGGGCCTGTCCCACTTACGCGATTTTTTTCGGCGACTGTCGGCACCTGTCGTAGTCGTAGCAGGTCGCCGAAAATTTCGAACAAGGTAGATTCTTTGGGCGACTGCTCATGACCATACAGACGTCACCCTGCGACCATGTGGCGACAGCCTAGTCGCCGAAAAAATCGCATGTGGGGCAGACCCTTAATACTAGTTTAAAAGGGTTACATGTGGTTAGTTGAACATGACTTGCTTTGACAAGGAGCCACAGAGTTCACCAAATCCAGCCCTAAGTGCCTTAAAAGAATAGATTCAGGGAATGCAGCCAGCATGTTTAGTAAATTTGTGCATGACACCTAAGTTGGTGGTACAGTGAACAGTGATGAAGGTTACCTACGGTTGCAAAATGATCCAGATCTACTGGGAAAGTGGGCCGAGGATTGGCAGATCGAATTCAAATTGGAAAAATGGAGTGCCGAATCTTGATATGTTAAACCAGGGCAGGACTTCCACAGCAAATAGCAGGGCCCTAGGGCTTGATCTAGAGAGAGACCTAGAGGTACAAGTACAGTTACCATCATGGACTACAAGCTGAAAGCGGTAGCGATCTCTGACATCTCTACCAAATGAGCTCCATGCCTTTTATGTCCATCTTAAACAGACATGCATGTCCCACTGTCCCTAACAGGCTCTCTCTCATATATCTCAGTGACAGAAGTCAGACCTACTTTTATTCGGGTAAACTTTTGGAAAATAGCCAGCCTGGATGAAGTTCCTAGATGGGTCCTGAAATCATCTACCAATCATCTACCGATCAATAGCCTTTACCGACTTCTTTGTCCTTTCATTTGAACAGTCTGTTGTCCCCATCTGCTGCAAGGCAACGATCATCATTCCAGTCCCCATGTAAAATAGCGACCTGTCTCAGTGGCCATCACCCGGTATCTCTAACATTGAGCACAATTAAGTGCTTTGGAAGATTGGTAATACCATAATCTGTGCCAGTTTCCCAGACAATCTAGACCCCTTGTAATTTCATACAGGAAAAATTGGTCTATTGTAGGTCTATCATTTGGACACCATCTCTTTCGCATAACTTTAAGGTCTGGATCACCTTGACAATAAGAATATCTATGTTGGGATGTTTATCATTATTATTCAGTGACTACAGGTCAGCCTTAAATGCCGAAATACTGAATACTCATCCCCAAATCTCTGGACCTTGGCTTCGGGACCATCTGCAACTGGCTTCTGGAATTGGTCATAATATTTCCTGCATTCTGACCATCATCACTGGTGCTCCTCAGGGTTGTGTGCTCAGAGGGCTTGAGTTATAAGCCTTTTTTTCCTAGGAGCGTAGGAGGCTGAGGGGTGGCCTTGTAGAGATATGTAAAATTGTGAGGACATAGATAAGGTGATGGTCACAGCCTTTTTCCCATGGTAGAGGAAACATTTAAAGGGGACCTAAAGGACAACTTTTTCACAGAATGTGGTGGGTATATGGAACAAGCTGCCAGAGGAAATAGTAGAAGTGCGTATGATTACAAAGTTTAAAAGACATTTAGACATTTAGTATATGGATAGAAAAGGTTTGGAGTAATATGCGTCAAACACAGGCAAATGGAATTAGCTCCAGTAGGCAACATGGTTAGCATGGACAGTTTGGGCCAAAGGGCTTGTTTCCATGTTGTATGACTCTACTATTGTACAAGGCTATCAGTATTGTATCGTGGCAATAGGAACTTTGCCCCTATTGTCTGGAATATTGCCCCTCGAGCACCATTCAAATGACATGGGCTCAATCTGACCCATCACAGTGTGACAGTCAACTTCATGAAGAAGATAGGCACCAGAATGAAGGCAAAGCTTAACCTACTCATTAACTAGTTTCCACAATCTGGGAACATCACTACTCTAGTCAAATCTGAAGAAGGGTTTCGGCCCGAAAAGTTGCCTATTTCCTTCGCTCAATAGATGCTGCCGCACCCGCTGAGTTTCTCCAGCACTTTTGTCTACTACTCTAGACATCCTTGCATATTTGTTAGATTAGAATGTGCCATCGCAACTTGTTAATGTCCAGTTGAGCAAATGATTTAAGAATTGGTTGTCTTCCATCTAAATAATTGTTTTATTTTTGAAGCAAGAAACAAGGTACCTACTTGTTAGCAATTTGCATTGCGGTCATTACAGTCGAGATCGTGTCATTCTTCATATACGCTTGGAAAACTTTTTGAAAAATGACACTTGAGATCTTATTTTCTATATTAAGCAGAAAACATCTCTTTGAATGGGACGTCATTAATTATTTGGCTATTTAAGTCCCCAGTGCAGGTTTGTCTTTTAAGTGTAATCTTTCATTCACTATTGAGACCATAAAAGACACGCCAGACAGCTTCTGTTCATGTCTCTGTTTTAGTTTCCAATAATTTGTGAAAAAATGGAGTATTGGCTAGAAATCTGACACTGGTATTAACGTAAAATATGATCTAAATATTGACTTTGGCAGCTCTGTTTTTGAGACTAATAGAAAATCAGTTTAAAATGTCAGATGCATTGTGCTGGAGTGTTAGTGGGAAGAGCCAAGCAGTATTTGTTAAAAGTTGTGCAATATAACTTAGGCTAGGGTGCAAATGGATGATAGTACATGTCTTCCTCTTATGCACCATGCAGAAGCTTCTTCGAAATTGAACTTTGTTGTTAATAATCAATGGATTTACATTCATTTATTGTAACTTGTTGAATTACTGGGACTTTGTCCATCATGGAACGCCATCAATAAGGTATCTGCCCTGTGCCATTTTCAGGAGAAAGCTACAGAATGGCAACACCCCCACCTGTCGATTTTAGGAGGGGGGTTGACTCTGTCTGGTGCCTTCTTGCAATATTTGGCTATTTGTC
>JAXLNO010002335.1:207738-332164 GCA_038087875.1 Malacoraja senta
TATTTTTCCCTCTCCACAGAACACTACCCAATCTGTTGAGTAGTTTAGTTTAGTTTAGAGATACAGCATGGAAACAGGCTCTTCGGCCCACACAGTCCAACCCAACCAGCGATCACCCGTACACTAGTTCCATCCTACACACTAGGGACTATTTACAGAAGCCAATTAACCTACAAATCTGCACAACTTTGGAAGGCGGGAGGAAGATCACCTGGAGAGAACCCACAAGGTCACAGAGAGAATGTACAAACTTCATGCAGGCAGCAGCTGTAGTCAGGATCGAACAAGGGCCTCTTGGGAATGTAAGGCAGCGACTCTATTACTGCGCCCCTGGTGGAGGAATTCTTGAGCTTTTTGGTTTTATTTTAGTGTTTCAGGATCGGGAATGAGCAACATTGAGATATTTTCAATATCTAAACTCTGCTCTTTCAAGGTGGGACAGTGACACAGCGCCAGAGACCAGGGATTGATCCTGACCATGGCTGCTGCTCGAGTGGTGGGTGCACATGGATTTTCAGGCCTTTGATAAGGTGCTGCATGTGAGGCTGCTAAACAAGATGAGAGCTCGCGTGAATAGAAGGACAGAATGGCAGAAGGCAAAGGGTGGGAATGAAGGGGTCTTTTTCTTGTTGGCTGCTGGTGAGTAGTGGTGTTCTGCAAGGGTCGCCAATTTGTTCTGCTACTCTCCATGTTGTATATTAATGATTTGGATGAAGGGATTGATGTCTTTGTATCCAAGTTTGCGAATGATACAAAGATAAGTGGAGGGATAGTTAGTGTACAGGAAGCAGGAACTCTGCAGTAGGATTCGGACAGGTTGGAGAGTGGGCAAAGAAGTGGTTGATGGAATACAGCGCAGCATAGTGTGTGGTCATGCACTTTGGTAGTAGGAATAAAGGTGTAGACTATTTTCTAAATGGGGAGAGGATTCAAAAATCGGAAGTGCAAAGGGACTTGGAAGTGCTGGTGCAGGATTCCCATAAGGTTCATTTGCAGGTTGGATCCTTAGTAAGGGAGGCAAATGCAATGTTCGGACTAGGACTCCCAATGAAAGGACTAGAATATAAAAGCACGGATGTAATGCTGAGGCTTTATAAGGCGCTGGTCAGACTGCATTTAAAGTATTGCGAGCAGTTTTGGGCCCCATATCTGAGGAGGGATGTGCTTGTTGGAGAGGGTCCAGAGGAGGTTTGATAGAATGATCCCAGGGATGATTGGGTTAATGTATGATGAATGTTTGATGGCTCTGTGGCCTGTACCCATTGGAGTGAGAGGGGATCTCAATGAAACCTATAGAATAGTGAAAGGCCTGTATAGAGTGGATGTGGAGAGGATGATTCAACCAGTGTGAGAGTCTAGGACCAGACGGCAGAGTCTCAGAATAAAAACACATTCCTTCAGAAAGGAGATGAGGAGGAATTTATTTAGCCAGTGGGTGGTGAATCTGTGCAATTCGTTGCCACAAACACTGTAGAGACCACGTCATTGGTATTTCTAAAGTGAAGATTGACAAGTTCTTGATTAGTAAGGGTGTCAAATGACACGGTGAGAAGGCAGGAGAACGAGGTTGAGAGGGAAAGAATGAACGGTGAAGTACTCGATGGGCCAAATGGCCTAATTCTGCTCCCATGACTTATGAACTTATGAGCTTCTCCCTGTGATTGTGTGGGTTTCCTCAGGGTTTCCACTCTCATCCCAAAGATTTGTAGGTTAATTGGCCTCTGAAAATTGGCCCGGGTGATAGGGAAAGAATGAGAAAGTGGGATAATATAGAACTACCATGAATGGGTGATCAATGGTCGGCGTGGACCGAAAGGCCTGTTTCCATGATGTATCTGTAAATTAAACTAAAGCATTTCTCTCATACTCCAGCACAGTTTACAGAGAAGATGCTTATTACAGTATCATATGGGTAATCCATCATCCACATCCAGTCTTCAACTGTCTTTTCTTCATGATATCCTTGCTGTACTTCTATACTTTATTGGCATGACTGCTATGATGGATTTTCCTCTCTTGATCCTCGTTAGTTGGAGGCACATAGCACCCTCTAATGTCTTCTAGGACCACCTTCAGCTGCGGACTTGTAACATCTTTGCTTTGGAGTAATCGTTTCACCACATCTTTTTTCCTCTTATGGTATTTACTATTTTTCAACCAGGTTTTTTCCTAATCATGCTTTTGCTAATCTCTAAACCATTTCAATTTTGTTAATTTGTTTTCCCTCATGCAAAAAAAGAAACAATGTTTACACAGTATCTTACCTAATTAAATTGTAGCCTAGAATTACTGACACTCCTGTGGGAGAATTTTACTCCTGATGATAGTCCAAAGCAAATTAGTTCAGCCTCTCATTATATAGGTCATCCTTTCCCTTGCATTCAAGAAGTATAATGATGACTCAATCACGCTGAGTTTACACAAAGTAAAAGTTACCTAAACACATGTCTACTGGTTTAATGCAGATCACTTACACGAGCTAACAACTCTTGTAAAATAACAAGCAGAACAACATGGGTCTTTTAATATTGAGAAGGGATGTTTGTTCATAACATTTGAAACTGGAAGTGACAGGTGCTGCTCAAAATGGACCTGTACCACCCACCAGAAATGAACTAACTTACAAGGTAGTTTCCATGATTGAAAATCACCAAATTTTAGCTTTATTTACCTGTGTTGCAAAATTTTTTTTTTGTGTAGGTAGCTAGTGCAAAATGTTTGTAGATGCATACTAGTCTTCACTTTGATTGTGATTGGGTTCTGTTGGTAATAATTCAGTTTGGGCTGGATGGAGGGATTGCTACATTATTGGAGAAGCAATCATTTGAATGATTTTCAAACCAAATGCTTGTCTGTTTGTTGCAATGAAAGTAAGTGATCCCATAGTACCATTAAAAGATTCTGCTGGTATCCTGACTAACATTTCTATTTCAGTCACTAGCACGGACTGCAGACCAATTGTTATCTCAATTATTTACCATTTGTGGAACTTTTTCTTCAAGTGCTGCATTTGACCATTTTACTATGTAGGCATTTCCAAAATTAACTGATGAATAGTCAGCATTTATAGTGTTCTGCAGGATGTAATAATGTGCAATTTTTTTTTTTAAATGCCGAATCCCCATTTATCTTTTTGAGATAATCTGCCAATTAACATTTTAATGTCTAAAGCCCCTGTCCCACTTAGGAAACCTGAACGGAAACCTCTGGTGACCTTGCGCCCCACCCTAGGTTTCCGTGAGGTTCCCGGAGGTTTTGGTCACTCTCCCTAATGGTCGAAAGTGGTTTCCGCGTAGTCGAGGCTTCTATGTTCCTGCGATTATTTCAACAAATTCAAAACCGGCCTCGACTGAAAATAGGTTGCTGTTTGGTCAAAGCCAGTGGAGTGGGGTTGCTATTTACTTACAGGCAGTCAAAGGCAATCTCCTTTGCTGACCGGCCATTTTGATTGGCTCATTGGAGTTTTCAGCAAAGATCCTATAGGATCTTTGGTTTTCAGGACCTAGAAGATCCGTCGGAAGGTAAAATGCCTGCTAAATGTATTAAACTTCTTAAAACTGTCTCCACTCCTTCTCCCTCCCCTTCTCTCCCCCCCTATCTCCCCCCCTCTATCCCCTTCTCTCCTTCTCTCTCCCCTTCTCTCTCCCCTTCTCTCTCCCCTTCTCTCTCCCCTTCTCTCTCCCCTTCTCTCTCCCCTTCTCTCTCCCCTTCTCTCCCCTTCTCTCCCTCCCTCCCGCGCTCTCTAAAGGACTCTGTGGCAACGTGCTCTGTGGCAACCGTTTACCTTCCTCTTCATCGCGCAGACAGCACTCCTCCGCTGTCCCTGGCACCCACCTTCGCGACGTGTTTGAGTGTGTGTGTGCGGTCGGTAGCAAAGATCCTGTAGGATCTTTGGTCAGTAGATGCAGCTCACGCTTCGGTGGAGGCTTTCCAGGCGAGTGACCAAAACCTCTGGCGACTCATGGAAACCTTGGGTGGGGCGCAAGGTCACCAGAGGTTTCCATTCAGGTTTCCTAAGTGGGACAGGGGCATAATTAGTTAATATTATCAAAACAAAAGCAAGAAAGGGTTGTTCTTGCTGCAGTTGATGGAAGTGTTAAATTATTGTAATACTGGACAAAATGTAGCGATCCCAGTGGATGGATGCTGGGTGAATTTTCAACTCGCAGCACATTGCTTGAGATGTCCATTGATATGTATGTTCTCAAATGGAGCATGTTCCATTTCTCAGGCCAAATTTAGTAGGTGTGCAACCTTTTCAGACCGATGCAAAGAATGCGTTCTGCCCTGGGGTAGGGTTTGAAACATGACTGTCACAAGAGCAGCCACACTGAATTAATGTGATAAAAGGACTGAGCAATGTGTGAAACTTCTAATAGAAACTTCACTGTTCTGGGGATTATAGCCATTTCTCCACCAGCTTGTCAAGAATCCGTAATGAATATCTTGAACTTTAGTAACAAATGCAAAATTGAAAAAAAATATTTTACTGGTTTAAATTCTTTTAACCTCTACCGGTTAAATTTAATAAGCTAATAATTTAAAATATGATAGTAGTCTTGTTAAAGTAATCCACCCAGGAATATGATGCAAATTCATTAGTTCGTACCCTAAAGGAAACATTATTGAAACTTTAACCAAAGGTGTCTTAAGCGGCGTGGTCAACGCAAATGTTACATATAACTTGCGAATTTTGCATATTATTTGGAAGAAAATGTGTAACCAATTACACATAGATGTATGCACGCAGAAAACACACGTGCACGCAAACACACACACGGACACACTCACACACACAGGCAGACACACACAGACACAAATACACACACACAGGCCGAGCATGTATAAAATACAATAATGAGAGAGCATTTAAAATTACATCTTTCTAAATAAAGCCACTCTGCTTTTGCTGGTGCCAGTCTTGCAAATCAAGAATATAGAACAGTACACCACAGGAACGGGCCCGTCGGTCCACAATGTTTGTGCCAACATGATGCCTAGCTAAACTGATCTCATCTGCCTGCACATGATCCATATTCCTCTCTTTCCTGCATTTCCATGTGCTGTCTAAAAGCCTCAAATGCCACTTTTGTATCTGCCTCGACCACTACTAATGATAATGCTTTCCAGGTCCCCTACCTATCTCTGTGTAAAAAAACTGCCGCGTGCATCTCCATTAAACTTCTGCCCTCTCATCTTCTAGCTAGGCCTTCTAGCAATAGACATTTCCACACTGGGAAAATGGTTCTGACTGTCTACCCTAGAATTTTATATCCTTCTATTAGATCACCCCTCAACCCCTGATATTCCAGGGAAAACAATCCAAATCTATTCAACCTCTCCCTGTTGCTGAAATCCTCTAATCCAAGCAGCATTGTGATAAGCCTTCTCTGCACCCTCTCCAAAGCTTCCACATCTTCCTGTAATGGGGTGACCAGAACTGCACACAACTACCCAAAGTCTTATAAAGCCGCATCATGACTCTTATATTCAATGCCTCTAGTAATGAAGGCAAGCATACCATGGGTATATTTTCCATAACACCCTATCTACTTGTGCAGCTACTTTCAGTGAGCTATGAACTTGAACGCCAAGATCCCTCTACACATCAGTGCTGTTAAGAGTCTTGCCACAGACTGTATACTCTCTCCTTACATTCAACCTCCCACAGAGCAACCTGCTCGGGTTAAACTCCATCTACAATTTTTGGGCCCATTTCTGCAGCTCATCTATATCCCACTGTATCTTCTAACAGCTTTCCTCACTGTCTGCAACTTCTCCCATGGTGTCGTCAGCAAACTTACTCACTAACCATCTACATTTACACCAAAGACATATATATCCACAAACAGCGGAGGTCCCAGCACAGATCCTTGAGGAACTCCAATAATCACAGACCTCCAGCCAGAATATCTACCTTGCACCACAACGCTCTGTCTTCTATGAATAAGCCAGTTCCAAATCCATACAACCGTCATTGTGGATCATATAGATCTTAATCTTCTGGATCAGCCTACCATGAGGGACCTAATCAAAAGCCTTACTAAAATCCATGTATACAAAATCCACCCCCCTACCTTCATAAATCTCCTTTGTCACCTCCTCAAAAAAACTCAATTAAGCTATTGAGACACAACACGAATATGTCTCGATGATGCTTGTCTTACTGATCTGTTCACAACAGCAACAGAAATATTTCTCACAATTGATAAGGACAACAAGGAGAGGGAAAAAATGTAACTGTGAATGTCTCCATTCTTGATCGCTGCCCCGATGAGAACGAGGTCAGTTTGCAATGAAGGTGTCTTTAGTTAACTTGTTGGGAATCACTCACTAACAGATCTCACAAACGAAAAATGGTCACTTGAATTAAGTGCTAAAACTGCCCTGATGTCATTTGTGAGACGATTCACTCTTGGGAAAGGTGCTAGATAATAACATTTAAATGTAAAAATTAATATTGCATTCCTCTATTTAAATGACAGCAGAATAACTCAAATAATTTTGTATTGTTCTCCTAATTACTAAATGTACCAATCAAATCCGAAGTGGTCGTGCACTCTGTAGAGAAATAGTGGATTGCAAGTGCTGCTGATCTATTGACAATATGGTCTATAAACTGTCACTGTTTCTAGACTGCTCAATAGGCATTTAAGCCACCAACAAGAATCAATCAGTATTTTCAGACAGGTGATCTACCACCCACAATTTTAGATTGCACTTTGCCAGAGCATCTGTCAGATCTGTGATATGTCAAGTAAAAGTCAGCAATATTCTTTCTTATCTCTGTAACTGTGGCTAGGTCGTTGACGTTTTGCAACATTACAGCCCAAGTCCTTGGAGCTGAGTTCTGGGAATTGATCTCCGCAGATTCTCTCTTCTCATGTTGACAGCTGGAGGCATTCTGCCTTTTCTTATTCATTGCTTGTCTAGGGACCCCAACATAGTATTTGGGAAACTGAATGCCCAATCAGTTTATATGATACTTTACTTCATGCAAACTCTGCCCCGATGCCTGTACTCAAAGGGGAACTTTCCTTTCAGAAGTGTTATATCCATTAAGCCAAATCCAAGATGCATAGTCTGGACTCCATAAGGTCTGACACAAGTGAATGAGGAGATGTTACCTCCTACTTTGGTAAAACTAACAGGCAAGCACACTGTATCTCTGCCTTCCTCCCCTCTGTACTGTTCAAAATGATTCACACTCTTTCATTGTGTTTGCCCAATGCTTTTGATGCAGGTGGAAATGAGAGTTGAGGATCAGCAAATTGTTGAAATATTCAGACTCCCTCTAGGTAGAGTTGGAATTGGTATGTGGCACCATTCACATTTTCAGGATGTCCAGAGTAATTCACCAGCAATGAAGTGCTTTTGAATTGTACTAATGATTGGAATTTTGGAAATGTAGATACCAAGGTAAATACATACCGATCCCACAAATGCAATAATGGCCATTTTATTCAGTTTAAATAATGTTAATGGAGATATGAGTATTAGACAGGGTATGATGCAAAACACCTTTGCTCTTCTTTAATGGTTGTCTGACATTCATCTGAGAAAAATACTTCAAACTCCCTGTTAAGTGTAGATTTCTGGTACAAATAAGGAATTTATTTTGCTTGCTGAGTCTTGCTTGCTTCGTGATTAATGTTGCTCATTTTACGCTTCTTCTGCAGCTGGGTATTGAAATGCAAATGTTACTGCTTGGTCTTGGCTCCTAGCCTTTGCCTCCCCTACTCTCTGAATTCAATAAAAGACTGCGGGTGATTGAGGGGAACCAGACTAAGGAAGAAATGTCGGTCACATGTTGCAGCTTGAAGGAAACGGTAGACACAATGCAGTAAGCGATTTTGTAAAAGAGCTTCTGTTAAGCAAATTAATCCCATGGCTGTTAATTTTTGTTCTGCACGGATGATCATATCAAGATTGAAGCAAGAGTAGCATGCTTATTTGTGTATAACAATTTGTTTTGAAATTCAATTGCAGCATCTCAAAAGAAACCCATTGCAAGAGAAAATCTAATTGGTAATTTAAACAAAATACTGGAAGAACTTAGTAGGTCAGACAGCATCTGTGGAAAGAGAAACACAAAATTATGGAGTAACTCAGCAGGTCAGGCAGAATTTCTGGAAAAAAGGAATAGGTGACGCTTCAGGTCGAGACCCTTCTTCAGACTGAGAGTCAGGGGAGAGGGAAACTTGTGGAATGAAAAGATCTTCTTCTGCTTAAGCCCTTTGCTCCTCTAGGGAGCATAGGTCATTGACAAATGTCCTACACCTCACTCGGTTGTTGGCAGATCTTTCGAGATCTCCCCAGTTGAGCCCACTCTCAGACATTTCTGTCTGGACACCTCTTCTCCAGCTGTTCCTGGGGCAACCTCTTTTCCTTTTTCCTTGGGTGTTTCATTTCAGGGCTTGCCGGTTGATGTTTGTGGCTGGTTTCCTGAGGGTGTGTCCAATCCAACTCCATTTTCTCCTTTGAATTTGTAAGTCAATGGGCTCCTGGCTTGTTATTTTCCACAGGTCCACATTGCTTACTTTGTCTCTCCACCAGATGTTAAGTATTCTCCTAAGGCAAGTGTTAATGAATGTTTGCAGCCTGTTTGTAGTGTGTTTTGTTATTTTCCGTGTCTCTGATCCATACAGCATCGCCTGTTTCACATTTAAGTTAAAGATGCGTATTTTGGTGTTGATTGAGATGTGTTTTGAGCTCCAGATCTTCCTGAGCATGTTAAACACCACCCTAGCCTTATTGATTCTATTTTTTATATCTGCCTCTGCCCCTCCGGTGATGTCCACAACACTGCCTAGGTACGTGAATGTTTCTACCTCCTCTACAGCAGTGCTGTGCATAAGGATAGGGTTGCTGGTTTTGGAGTGGAGTGAATAAAAATATACAAAGAACAAATGAATGAAAGGTATGAAAAGAACAAATCAGAGCCAGCAGCGATGATCATGGAAAGGTGGAGCCCACAATGGTCCATTGGTGTTGGCAGTGAGTCATACAGTGATACAGTGTGGAAACAGGCCCTTCAGCCCAACCTGCGCACACCGGCCAACAATGTCCCAGCTACACTAGTCCCACTTGCCTGCGCTTGGTCCGTATCCCTCCAAACCTGTCCTACCCATGTACCTGTCTAACTGTTTCTTAAACGATGGGACAGTCCAAGGCTCAACGGCCTCCTCTGGCAACTTGTTCCATACACCCATCACCCTTTGTGTGAAAAAGTTACCCCTCGGATTCCTATTAAATCTTTTCCCCTTCACCGTGAACCTATATCCTCTGGTCCTCGATTCCCCTACACTGGGCAAGAGACTCTGTGCATCTACACGATCTATTCCTCTCATGATTTTGTACACCTCTATAAGATCACCCCTCATCCTCCTGCCCTCCATGGAATAGAGACCCAGCATACTCAACCTCTCCCTATAGCTCACACCATCTAGTCCTGGCAACATCCTCGTAAATCTTTTCTGAACCCTTTCAAGCTTGACAATATTGTTTCTTTTTGTATGGCTGTAGAAACAGAGTTTTGTTTGAGCCTCAATTGAGGTTCAAATGACAATTAATAAATATTGTATTGTATTGTATTGTATTGTAATATCTTTCCTATAACATGGTGCCCAGAACCGAACACAATATTCTAAATGCGGTCTCACCAACGTCTTATACAACTGCAACATGACCTCCCAACTTCTATACTCAATACTCTGACTTCTTCTTCTTGCGTATGGTGTGCACAGCCTAAAGTTGTTGGTCAACTTGTTCTATTTGATCTTGTTTGTGAACATCGGGTTGATTGCATTAGTCGAAACAGGGTGGAGCACGTGAAGGTTGCAATCTCCCACCCCAATACTCTGACTGATAAAGGCCAAAGTGCCAAAAGCCGTTTTGACCACATTATCCTCCTGCGACTCGACCTTCAAGGAAACATGCACCTGTACTCCAAGATCCCTCTGCACTACAACACTACCCAGAGGCCTACCATTTACTGTGTAGGTCCTGCCCTTGTTCGATGTCCCAAAATGCAACACCTCACACTTCTCTGTATTAAATTCCATCAACCATTCCTCCGCCCACCTGGCCAATCGATCCAGACCCTGCTGCAATCTTTCACAACCATCTTCACTGTCTGCAAAACCACTCACTTTTGTATCATCAGCAAACTTGCTAATCTTGCCCTGTATGTTCTCATCCAAATCATTGATGTAGATGACAAACAGTAACGAGCCCGGCACAGAACCCTTTTAGACTTTAATGATACAGTGCGGAAACAGGCTTTTTGACCTACCGAGTCTGCACCGACCATTGATCACCCTATACACTAACACTATCCAACACACTAGGGACATTATTTTTACAACTTACCAAAGCCAAATACCTAATAACACTATACGTCTTTAGAATGTGGGAGGAAACCAGAGCACCCGGAGAAAACCCACACAGGGAGAATGTGCAAACTCTGTACAGACTGCATCCATAGTCAGGTTCAAACCTGGGTCTCTGGTGCTATAAGGCAACAACTCAACCGCTGCGCCACTGTGCCGCCCCAGTGCTACATACAAATATTCTATCAGATTAAGGGACCGGATGCATGTGAAATAAAATAGGGCTGTTGCTTCTTGTGTTTCTCTTGTTATTCCACTTTTTACAGCAGAGTCTGGCAGCTACATTGCTGAGACCAGCATCCAAATGACAGATTAAAAGCAGCAAACCACGACCCACAAAGGGCACTCTGTCCATTCAGGACAAGGACATTCATTAGAAGCAGAGGGATGGCTGTGACAATACTTTTACCATATTGAGGAGTTCTAAGCTACATCTTTTAACATGAAGTGCAGTTCGAAATCATCCTGTCTTCGTGAATTTGAGAGTTTCACTTTTGCCACACCTGATAAATAAGAGAATTCTACTTCTCACTTCAATATTTTGATTGAAACATCCACGGCGGATATACATGCGGAGATCTCTATATGTGTAGCAATTAAACTCATGCAATGTCTTCCTTCCATGGTGCCTGATCACGAGCCGACAGTACCATCAGCTTGTTTATGCCTAGCAGCCACCACAGAACTGGAAAATTGCAAGCAGGCCACTGGGACTATTAAAGGATCATTCAGCTCTCATTAAAATCACAGTTGAACTACAAGGCCAGTATCCATTAATGTCAGATTCTGTTTGTGTTCGGCTGTGGAATGCTGTCGGCATGAAGCAAGCAGGAAAGCCTCCCTGGTTTTATTCATCTAGATTGACTATTTATTTAGAGGAACCTCTGTGACGTAGGAGATTCTCACCCTAATTACTACTTTAAATCAGAGCATTTAATGAAAGTGTAACGGAAGTTAGCCATAGGGGTTGACTGTGACTGAAAGACCACGAATTAAAAGCAGAAGCCGAATGTGACTGAAATTTCTCTTTAAAATCTGATGCCTTTTTGTGTTTTTTATCTGCCTTGTTGTCTTGAGTCCTCCTAATGCTTGATGTGTGGGTGGAAATGCTTCATGCCATCTTCCAGAGCAAAGCATTATGCAGAATGGGTGCTAATTAAAAATAAATACAATGATGGATGGCAGCAGTAGTTTGCATGTGTTGAATATCTTTTGAAAAGGCAATCAATTTTTCTTGTTATCTCTGACCTCATTAGAATCTTTACAGATTATTTAATAAGGATGACTCTACCGGTGGGATAATAAATGTGTTGAATTGTGAATACGGTCGATAATTGGGGTACACATTTTAACAAGCTATCTTATTTTCATTTACTCACACTGGTGGAAGATAAGGATGAGAATATTATCGGGGCATATTTATTGTCAGTCATATATGGTTAACGTTATATTAACTAGCAGTCTTTAGGAGTAAGGGAGCCCACTCCAGTTTCTCTTGTCCTTGTTATTCTGCATGGACTATCTGAGAATTAACGATTTCACATGACTCTGATGAGAAGTTGACAATGTTTATTCGGATCAACAAAATGCGGCGGCAGTGGTGAAGCCTCGCGACGATGGGGCCTCGGCGGTGGTGAAGCCTCGCGGGTCGACCCACGGTCCACGGTCGATGAGAGCGGGAGGACTGCCATGAGAGGGGAGAGGAAGAACAATGGAGGACCCAGTGTGGGGGAACTGCTGTGGGGGGGGGGGAGAACAAAAGGAGGAGCCGGAGTGCTTTGTAACTTTGTCAGTGCCATAGGTGGCCGCTATTTGTATATATTGGGTATGCAAGCAACGGATGTCACTGTGCCTCGTCACATGTGGCAATAAAGTATTCCATTCCAAAATTCTATTTCAAACTACTGGGACAAAAGACCATACGTAAATCGGACAAATTCATCGTTTAACATTTATTGTCTGAATTTTGCTTTTAGAGTTCACTTTTGGATGATTGTTTTTCAATCTGTGCTCCATTTTACTGCACGATTTTACTGCATGCTGAATGAAATCATATGTGTAGGAAGGAACTGCAGATGCTGGTTTAAACCGAAGGTAGACCCAAAAAGCTGGAGTAACTCAGCGGAAAAAGGAGCATCTCTGGAGAGAAGGAATAGAAACATAGAAACATAGAAAATGGGTGCAGGAGTAGGCCATTCGCCCCTTCGAGCCAGCACCGCCATTCAATATGATCAAGGCTGATCATCCAAAATCAGTACTGCGTTCCTGCTTTTTCCCTATATCCCTTGATTCCGTTAGCCCTAAGAGCTATATCTTCAGAGTCTCAACCTGAAACGTCACTCATTCCTTCTCTCCAGAGATGTTGCCTGTCCCGCTGAGTTACTCCAGCTTTTGTCAATCTTCGGGTGAAATCATATAATTAAATCCTGTTTACAGATGTAAATCAAACTACAAAACAACAATCATAGTTATACAGCATGGAAATAGTCCCTTCGGCCTATCTTGTCCATGATGTCCTAATTATGGGCTAGTCTCATTTGCCTGCATTTGTTCATAGCCCTCGTAACCCTTCCCAGCCATATCTCTGAAGGGGCTCGACCCAAAACATCACCTATTCCTTTTCTCCAGAGATGCTGCCTGACCCGCTGAGTTACTCCAGCATTTGTCTATCTTCACTATACAAATATTCGTGATACGTTAACTAAGCAACTCGAGTTTGAAAAGTATTGGAAGCAATTTAGAATAAATTAAAAGGTGAAAGAATTTTTAGATGCCAGCCGGTAGATTGTGGACAGCAGATCTCTCCGTATGCACAAGCATCTGAAACAGTTTGTTGTGACTTACTGAACAGGCATCACTCAGCGAGGGGTGGTGTGACCAGAATTCCTGCCTTCTCTTCTGTAATTAAAGTAGTTGATTATTCAACCTGAGGATGCAGCTCAGAACGATGTATTGATAACAGGTTCTGCATGTTTCAAGGGAACAGCTACACAATTGCAATCATGAATCCTGCAGTGCAGTAAGGCCGCTCTCCCATTGACGCCCTCAGTCAGGTGGCTCTACAAAACGCCATCAATTTCTGTTTCTACTCTTGCTGCAGCTATGCTTCCAAGTCCCAGCCTTTCCCAATGGTTACAGATCTATGTATGGTTGCATACATTGCAGGGCCGGCCTTAGGGGGTGCGGGGCTCAATTGGGAACAATTTTGGTGAGCCCCAGGTTCCCAGCCAAGGTGTGTCAGCCCAGTTATTTAGTATATATTATGAAATTGTACACTGAGGTGCTATGGATTATACATTGTCTGAATCTCTCCTGCTCCTGTTTGACTGTCAGTACCTCCACTGGCTTCCAACCTTTACCGTAGCAGCTAATTACCATTAAACTGCATTATGTGATTGGACACAATGCCCTTGGAGACAGCGGCTGAGGAGGAGACCTATTTGTTGATTGGACGGGAATTTTAAGGCAAGCTGGTTGGTGAACGCAACCCCCTTAGAGACAGCGATTGATTGGCCGCCAAATAAAATTGACAAATAGGAAAACAAAAATCGCTGGTGTGAACTCAGTGGACTATCTGGCTGTATCTCCAAACTAAACAGTATAACATGCAGGTACATTCATTTAAAATAAAATTCAGTGATTATTTCTCACTGTGTAAAGCTCAGTATCTGACCAATTTCTGTTTAACGCGTTTGGTCTTCCGTGAGCATTTTTCTCTCCAAAAACAGTTCATATCTAGCAATATGATCAACGAACCAGACAGCAGTTGGACGCAGTCATGCGATTAGCAAGCGATTGATAAGATTTGATGGGGCACCCTGAACTGTTTTGCACTAGTATTAGGGTTAAATTATTGAATTTAGTTGTTTCTCATACGTTCTCATACAATCTATGATTATTGTGTTTACACGCCTTTATGCTGCTGCAAATAAGAATTTCATTGTTCTGTTGTGGGTACACATGACAATTATATATTCTTGACTCGACTCTTCACTCATGCATTTGTGAAATGGAAAACTGGTAACCAAGATTCAAGATTCAAGAGAGTTTATTGTCATGTGTCCCAGATAGGACAATGAAATTCTTGCTTTTCTTCAGCACAACAGAATATAGTAGGCATGAATAATACAGAACAGATCAGTTTGTCCCTATACCATTATATAAATATATACACACATGAATAAATAGAAAGATTAAACGAGAACTTACCATTTGAAGTTTGATCTTTATTTTATGAGAAGTTGAAGTGAGGGATTACGTGAAGAGCCCACCAACCCGCATGCGCGTCAATCTTCAAAGTAGCTGTATGAAACCACAGAATAGTTGCTGACCTTTGACTGAAACCACATGTGTAAGTCGCCAGAGTGCACAACACAATCTCTTCGACCCGCCACTCAATCAGGAATACTGGTATTGAGAGCCTATGGATTATTTTAAATACATTGTTGATTCGCAACATGAACCTGCAGGTCAGATAAAATTTATATTATATGTCAGACGAGCTCCCTGCTGGTAACTACCCGTCCCAGAGAGGATGGCAATGATGATTCCAATGAACCAGCAACTCTACTAACTGAGGAGAAATAAACCATATGTTGAGAAAGACTTCAACTACTTCATTCTATTGAGTAGTCTGATAACCTCAATCACAGATGATGAGCCAGTGCTTCCCTGGTCACTATGACCCCTATGGCCAGCCAGTTCCATGATGGTCTACCCTGAACCAGGGTAACCAAACTGTTCCTACTTGGAACTTACAGAGATTACTATGCAAGGCACCCTGCCAATGTCTCTACATCAACCTGATCTATCCGAGAGACAGTGAAAACGACTAGACAGCCCATGCTGGCAGTAAACCCAACCTGGGCCGACAGACTGCTCCATTTCGGAGTTTACGGAGGTTAATAACGAGACCTTACTTACCAGCGTCTCTGACCCCGGGTCGCTTTTCTTTGTTGGAGCTTCAGCGAAGTTCCATTTGCAGACCCTGTCTGTCATGCTTGTCATTTCTGTTAGACAGCTGATGCCGCTGGCCAACTCCTTTTGTAGTGGTTTGTCCGTCCCCGAGGGAACAGCAAATTTAGAGGCAAGAGCAGGCAGCTCTTCCTTATGCGATTGTTGCACATCATGCATTAAAGCATGGGATTCAGGCACATAGTCATGTTCGGAGTCAGATCCATACTGATCTCTGACACTCTCTTAGAGTGGGAGAAATATTGCACCCCGAACCAGGCGTTGCCATATGCGTAAGCCTCGGACTGCCTGTGCATGCTTCCATAACACAGAGCATATTTTGTGACACCATCTCCGATAGTCTTTCGGGTGGGAGGAATATTCCAACCCTGAAACCAGGGGTAGCTACAGGCATATGACTAGAACTGCCTGTGCATGCTCCAGTAATACGGAGCATAATATATGGCACCATCTCCATCACTTCATACATCCGAGTGGGAGGATTTATGCAACCTTGAATCTGGAGCTGCCTCAGGCATGTGTGCATATACTTTAGCACCATCTCCATCACTCCGTTCATCCGAATGGGAGGGATATTGCAACCCTGAACCAGGACCTGCTTCAGGCATACGTGCATTTACTTTGGCGCCATTTCCACCACTCCTTTCATCCGAGTGGGAGGAATATTGCAACCCTGAACCAGGAGCTGCTGCCTGACATGCCTTCGTAACACGGAGCATTTCTTGTGCCATCATCTGATTATCTAAATGGTGGCCGACTAGGAAAAGGGGAGATGCAGCGAGACCTGGGTGTCATGGTACACCAGTCATTGAAAGTAGGCATGCAGGTGCAGCAGGCAGTGAAGAAAGCGAATGGTATGTTAGCTTTCATAGCAAAAGGATTTGAGTATAGGAGCAGGGAGGTTCTACTGCAGTTGTACACGGTCTTGGTGAGACCACACCTGGAGTATTGCGTACAGTTTTGGTCTCCAAATCTGAGGAAGGACATTATTGCCATAGAGGGAGTGCAGAGAAGGTTCACCAGACTGATTCCTGGGATGTCAGGACTGTCTTATGAAGAAAGACTGGATAGACTTGGTTTATACTCTCTAGAATTTAGGAGATTGAGAGGGGATCTTATAGAAACTTACAACATTCTTAAGGGGTTGGACAGGCTAGATGCAGGAAGATTGCTCACGATGTTGGGGAAGTCCAGGACAAGGGGTCACAGCTTAAGGATAAGGGGGAAATCCTTTAAAACCGAGATGAGAAGAACTTTTTTCACACAGAGAGTGGTGAATCTCTGGAACTCTCTGCCACAGAGGGTAGTCAAGGCCAGTTCATTGGCTATATTTAAGAGGGAGTTAGATGTGGCCCTTGTGGCTAAAGGGATCAGAGGGTATGGAGAGAAGGCAGGTACGGGATACTGAGTTGGATGATCAGCCATGATCATATTGAATGGCGGTGCAGGCTCGAAGGGCCGAATGGCCTACTCCTGCACCTAATTTCTATGTTTCCATGTTTCTATGTTTCTATCAGATGTTCTAATTGAGACAAATGCCCAATCACATCTGCCATAGATGTCCCAAATCATCCGACAAGACTTGTCCCAAAGACTTGGCTATGACTTTGCCCCGACTCGGGGTTGTCAGGCTGCTCCCTTCAGCAGCCGAACTGGGACAGATCGGTGCTCTGTTGGTATCATCATTATACTTACCAGACAGGTTGCACCTACTAGTGACTCCGAGTCCTTGCTCCCTTCTGGAGCCCCAACGGAGTATTACAGGGAGTATTACAACTGGAGCGCCTCTGTCCCCCATATGCGCTAGACAGAGTGGGAGAATACTGCAACCCTGCCAGGTGTTGTCATAAGCAATTACGTTCATATGATTAAAAGAAGCATTAAATAAGAGATTTAACTGCTTTATCGATATGCACATAGTTGGAGTCTCTTATAAAAGAATCTTCCACAGTCCCGTCCAGTGAGCGGAAATTACCATGACGCCACCAGGTGTAGCTCCCACAGGTGTCTGATAGGCACAGCTCAAAAAAGGCTTCCTAAGCCAGGAGCTCTGGACCAATGGCAAGTCCAATTTCACTACACCATTGGTGTATGTGATAATAAATGTCCTTTGTAAATATCATTTTTAACATAAACTTTATTGGCATGATAAGATATATCGTTATATTGCCAAAGAATTAAACGTGACTTTAGAATGCTGTCAACTATGATAGTCACAAACGTGACCGATTGGCAACTGCTATTAATGCCAACTCTATTTATAGCCGCCCAAATATAAAGCATACATTATATGCTGCTGCAGCATAGCTGAGTCCCCTCAGCTAGCAGTAACTATGTTTAAACCGCGGCTATTTTTAAACTCACCGGCTGCTGCAAACCTCCTGCAGCGATAGTAGACCTGGCTGCCGGCAGCCGCAATTTATGAATCCTAGCTCCTTACGGAGCCCCACGGCTGCCTCCAAATCTGGCTGCCTGCTCCCGTTTGGAGCTCTGATGTCGGCAGCTGCAATGACTTATCCCAGCTCCTATGGAAACCCATGGCAGTCTCCAATTTCGGCCGCCTGCTCCCATGCGGGGCTAGAACACGGCAGCCGCAATCCCAGCTCCTATGGAGCCCCACGGCGGTCTCCAATTTCGGCCGCCTACTTCCCGTGCGGAGCTCGAACTGCGGCGCAAATTTTTTTTCTCTAGCTCCTTATGGAGCTTCCACGGCAGCCCAAATTCCGGCCTCCTCCATAGCTACTCTGGGCCCGCTATCGGAGCGGCCCGCTGAAAATAAAATTGACTTACCTGCCAGAGCAGTTCGAAACTGCTCCAACTAGTGCGCCATGACTCACGTGACTTCGAAATAAAATAAACAGATAAAGTGCAAATAAACAGATAATGGGCTATGAATGTTCAGAGTTTTGTATGAGTTGAGTTTAATAGCCTGATGGCTGTGGGGAAGTACTGCAGCTATTCCTGAACCTGGACGTTGCAGTCTTCAGGCTCCTGTACCTTCTACCTGAAGGTAGCGGGGAGATGAGTGTGTGGCCAGGATGGTGTGGGTCCTTGATGATGTTGCCCACCTTTTTGAGGCAGCGACTGCGATAGATCCCCTCGATGGTAGGGAGGTCAGAGCCGATGATGGACTGGGCAGTGTTTACTACTTTTTGTAGTCTTTTCCGCTCCTGGGCACTCAAGTTGCAGAACCAAGCCACGAAGCAACCGGTCAGCATGCTCTCTACTATGCACCTGTAGAAGTTAGAGAGAGTCCTCCTTGACATACCGACTCTCCGTAATCTTCTCAGGAACTAGAGGCGCTGATGTGCTTACTTTATAATTGCATCAGTGTTCTCGGACCAGGAGAGATCTTCAGAGATGTGCACGCCCAGGAATTTGAAGCTCTTAACCCTTCCAAAGTCCACAATCAGTTCCTTGGTTCTTCGGTCGATCTCTCTTCTATACTCTGACTCGTCCCCATCAGTGATACGTCCCACAACAGTGGTGTCGTCAGTGAACTTGATGATGGTGTTCGCACTATGACCGTCTACGCAGTCATGAGTATAGAGTGAGTACAGCAGGGGGCTGAGCACGCAGCCTTGAGGTGCTCCCGTGCTGATTGTTATCGAGGCTGACACCTTTCCACCATTGCACTCTGCGACAAGTTATAAAAAGTCAGCAGTTAGTCAGGAAGTGACTATTCGCCTCCAAAGAGCAACCCTTTGTTAGGTGACTTCACTAAATGGTGTGACTCAATATTCCTCCAGCAGTTCATTTTTTGTTTTCAAGATCTGCAGCATCTGCAGTCGCTTGCAATTTAATACTATGTTCTGCTGCGATCTAACTAATGGATGGCCCATGCTGAAGCACACGCAGCATTGAAATGCTAATACGACAATTAGCAAGAATATTGAACAATACAGTAACACGTAGCTCAGTGGACACTGGGGTTTAATTTTACAAATGCCCATTTTCACGAAGCAAGTAACTTTTGGCAACGATACCAGTTATTAAAGAAGGCAGACTTTGCACTGACCACTTGAAAATAAATCAGTGGTTAACTGGCAATGTAAACGTGATGGTGTGCCTGCCACCAAAGCAGCAGGCACCGTGGGAGGAAGGTGGGGGAGAGGGAGATGAATGTGGACGGACAGGGAGTAAAACAAAAAGATAAAGAGCTTGTTTCAGTCCAACAGCAGTACAAAACTTGAAACAGCTGGTCACAGGGCGAAGAGGATGAAATGCTTCAGGCTTCTGTTGGACTGAAACCAGCTCTTTATCTTTTTGTTTCACAGAATCACTTTAAGCATTATAAGTGCAACATGAACAGTGATGGAAATGGGTTTTAGGAACTAGGGGTACGCTAAGGTCCGTGAGGCTGATGTTGGGAAGGAGGGGGGGGGGGGGTAGACGCTATAAGCCCCCCGTGAGAAATTGTATTTCTCTGAAATTGAAGATAGACATAAAACTGGAGTAACTCAGCAGGACAGGCAGCGCAGCGACTCTGGAGAGAAGACCCTTCTTCAGATTGAACTGAACTCTCGTCAGTGAGAGTACTTGTGATTGTCTGAAGAAGGGTCTCGACCAGAAACGCAACCCTCTCCCCAGAGCCCATGCCCGTCCCGCTGAGCCACCTTCAACTTCAGAGCCAAACAAAAAACAGAGTGCTGGAGGAACTCAGCGGGCAAGGCGGCTGCATCACCCGCTAAGTTTCGCCAGCATTTTTGTCTACCGCTAAACGTCAATGATTCCGGGAATGCCGAGGCGACAGGGTGAGAGAGAGAGCTAGAGAGAGACGAGATGGGGAGCGGGAGAGAGAGAGCGCGCAAGAGAGAGAGGGAGGGAGAGGGAGGGAGAGGGCGAAAGACAGAGAGACACAACATGGGTCGGTAGGTGAATGACTAACCTGCACACCAAGAAGAAGCCCCTTCTCGTGGTCCGGAGCCCTCAATCATGATGGTGAGTTTTAAGAAATGTTTTGAACAAGTATTAATGACGCCGCGTGAATTTTATTCAAAGGAACGCGGCGTCATTAATACTTGTTCAAAACACAATTACATTTACTGAGGAATGTGGATCGATGCATTGATGACACATTGTATAACTACTTGTTAACTACTGGCTGTTAACAAGTGCTAACAGTAGTAGTTAACAAATCGTTTGTGTCTGATGGCCGTGCAGCGGTTGTTATCCATGTTCGTTTAAAAAAAAATCTGGATGGCGAATTAAAAACAAAATCTTTATTTAACAATGCAAATTCGTATTTCCGCACGAAATACGGAACATTAGTGCGGGGCCCCCCTTAGGTGCGGGGCCCAATTGGGAGCAATCGGTCCAATCGGCTTAAGGCCGGCCCTGGTACATTGGGTATGCAAGCAAAGAATTTCATTGTGCCTAGTAACATGTGACAATAAAGTATTCAATTCCATCTATTTCTTCACTTCTTGGATTTTATTCCCACCCTCTTTAGAAATAGACTTACCAGTGATAAATAGCATAATTATTTTCCCATGCACCACTATCTTTTTAATAAACCAGTGTGCAAGGGACAGAAATCGAGCTCTCTGGGGAACAGGTTAATGGTTGCAAACACTTTGTCACTGCATTTCTCTGCCCTGCTTTGAACACGTTGTCTTTGATCTTTGACGCTGCTTAAATGAAGCCCCACATAAACATAAGGGTGACACAGTGGTACAGCTGGTGGAAATGCTGCCTCAAAGCACCAGAGACCTTGGTTTGATCCTGCCCTCTGGTGCTGTGCGTGTGGAGTTTGCAAGTTCTAATTGTGACCACATGGGTTTCCTCTGATGTTCCGGTTTCCCCCCACATCCCAAAGATGAGCGGAATTGTAGATTAAATGGCCTCTGTAAATTGACCGCAAGTGGGTAAGGAGTGAATGTGAAAGTATGATAACATAGAATAGTAAGATTAAATGAGAACTTACCAGTTTGAAGTTTGATCTTTATTTTATGAGGAGTTACGTTGGTGATTACGTGAAGAACCCCGTCAGGGCGCATGAGCGTCAATCTTCAAAGCAGCGGTATGAAATCACAGACAACACCATAATTGAAGTAACATATTAAGATGATCAACATGAGAACTACCATTATGACCTTTTTTTCTATGAGAGAGGGTTGGGCGTGGCGGGCACGTAATCACTTCAATGTAATGTAACAAATGTGTCCTTACACATAAACATGGAGCTGTAGGATATGCTGAGAACACAATCTTAAGACCTATCACACCTGGCCTGCTTTGTTTGAGCAGGTCAGAAATATAAAACAGAACATTCTCTGTATTCACTTCCATTCTCTCGAACTGAAGTTTTTGGAAAGTCTGCACTCTCTGTACTGACACTAATGCCATTAGCATAGCCAATTTCATGGTTAATTTTAACAAAGTTATAGACCTGACAGGGACCCAATAACGAAGTATGTTACAAACAACACTTACCTCGCAGATTACCATATACCTAGGCTTAGGCGGTTTGGAATTAAAGATTCCTTTCATCAACCTAGATATGAGAGGGTGAGAACCTATACTTTGTGTCCATGTACCTATTACAAGATATGCCGACCAAGCACTTCTAGCTGTATTGATAGCAGTATAGCTAAGACCCTCATCATAATAAAGTGTAGATAAACTCTAACACATTTTCAATAACTACAGTATCATATTGAATATTCTTTTGAACACAATATTGTTCCCATTTTTTAAATTTTTTTTTCATAAGTCATATACTGTTTTTGAGTACTGTTTCTCCAGGCTGCAGTGAGTATATCCACCGTTGGCCTAGAAAGTCCTCGACCAATGTAAGGCATTCTTAAAACCTGCAAATTAAAAGATCCATACCCTCACATAACGGATGAACTTAATGCGTTACTGGATGCTCCAGCAAATTCCTACTGTTTGGAATCAGCAAAAAGAGGTTGGATCGCTATCTGTAACATCAAAGGAAACCATGGTTGAATCAGGCAATTTGGTATCACCAAAACCCCTGAAGCGGCATCCTGCTTGATTTTCTCAAACACTGACCTATGAGGCAGAATGGTGGGAAAATGTACACAAACATATCATCCCAATTTAGTGAAAAAGCATCAATTGCCACTGCCCCTGGATCTGGTGCCTATGAAACATATTTTGGCCTTCCATATAGAAGTACTATGTTCTTGAACACATCCTGGTTCCACATCCACTCTGTGTTATGATGGAATTTTCGTGAGCTGCCATCTGGTACTACATTAAGTTTCCCTGGCAGATAGATAGCTCCAATCCAAATCTCTCTATCTCTACTCCAGGTCCAATTGTATTTGCCAACCTGTCACATGATAACAATTTGATTCCACCCATGTGATTCATATCAGCAACTGCTGTAGTGTTGTCTATTTTGCACTGCACATGCAAACTAGTTTAGTTAGTGCCATAAGCCTCGAGTCCATAAAATACTCTTGGTTAATTCCCCATGTTTGCAGAAGCAATGTTCATCTGTCTCCACCGCTGGATCTTGTATCAGTAGCACCCTACCCAAATGCTCTTACATCTGTCTGCAAATCATGGAAGCTTGGTCCAATAACACTTTGGAACTACTAGTGGACTCATGCTGAATCCACCATTGTACATCAGCAACAGCCTCTATTGATAGAAGCATAGGTCTATTATAATGACCCCAATGTATCCTCAATGCTTGTTCCTTTGACCTTTGTAATTGTAGATAATAAAGTGGCCATATTGAACTGCTGGAAATGCTGCCAGCCATTACCACAGCAGTCTTGTCACTGGCTAATTGAAGGCTGTGTGTTAGCAATTAACTTGATATAGCTCTTAATTAGCTCTACCCTTTTTTGCCTGGGCAAGGTCACAATGATGTTGATTAAGTCCATTGTGAACCCAACTAGTCAATTTGTGTCACAGGTATAAGTTTAGATTTCTCAGAATAGCTTATAAAGCCCAATTAAAAATTGGTTTTTACCAACTGCCACTGATGCTTCAGCTGTTTCCTTTGATTGTCCTACAATCAAGATATTATCTAAGCCATGAGCACATGACCTTGACTTCTCATCATGCCTAGAATAGGTTTTAACAACTTTGTAATCCCTCTAGGAGCTGAAGACAACCATTAGGCAGTGGATTGTATTGGCATAATTCCCATCCAGCTGAATTTTAAATCTTCTATCCTGCAAATGAACAGACACTGAATCCGCATCTTTAAGATCTCCTTCACAAACGTTTCCATCTTAAAATGTCTATACCGTACAAAAGGGTTAAGCCTATTCAGGTCTGTATAATTCTGCTTCCCCCCATCCTTTTTGGTCTGGGAAAGATATTGGACACAAACTGATGGCTTTGGTAAACTGCCTTAGCAATTACACCTTTATTACATAAGGTTGCAAGTTGCAGCTGAACTTCCAATTGTTCAGTGATACTGAAGTCAAACTCCTTTTTTGGAACATGTTGCATGGGTAAATCAGAATTTGCATTTAAGCTTTATTCGATGCCCTTGAATAACCTTCAGTATAAACATATCTGAGGTAAACATTTAATTGTATCACATTAGCTCTGTCTACATGAGAACCAGACCCTCTTACCTCCTTACCACCTGGCATTCTTCCCCGGCCTTGAGCTGGGATATCTCACCTCCGTGGCGGTGCTACAGCCGAACGCCAACTGCGCTGCATCGTAGCTGGACTCGTCCCTTGCCCGGACCAGTCTGCTCCCTTATAGGGATACTTCCGCTTTGGTGAATATGTGGCTGCCTTCTTAGCCTCCTCCTCCAGCTCCTTCACCTGCTGTGCGAAATCCTCGCCAAACAGCTGTGCCGGTTGCACTGTGCCAGGCTGGCAGAGTGAAGCATATTTATCATTGATGGTTGGTCTAATCGCATCTTGCGGAGGCAGTTGATCTCAAAGTGGGCACTCCACAATAGCGCCTTTTGTTGTAATTTGTTATGGCCTCTCCATCCACCATCCTGGCAAAGCTCGTTATACCAGATGCCAGCAACTTTAAAGATATGCTGGAGCTTCACATGCTCCTGGGCTTTCATTAGTATGCCCATCTTGCCCCAATTCTTCCTGTTCCCAACAGGAACTTTTAACAGTCCACAGTTGATTAGGGCTTCATACTTCGTTACTATCTCATCCATTGTCAGCTCCTGTAGCTGATGTGAGACTTGGTAATTTATGCTGGTGGCAAGTTCCTCACCCAGAGGCTCACCAGCATCCGACGACATGGCAAACCGTGCTGCACACGGTGTCAGCTCTGGCAGCTGCCTGCCCTCCCTTTGGATGTCGTCGGACTCAGGGTCAGAGCGTATCTGCCCTTCTGCACTCACCTCTTGCAAAGAGGGTGCTTTCAAGCAGGCCTCTACTAGGCACTGCCAGCGGAGCCGTCCCCACGGCCTCCCGCCTGCACAACTCCTCCTGGAGTATGGCTTTATGAAGCAGGCCTCTCCTAGGCACTGCCAGCGGAGCCTTCCCTAAGGCTTCCCGCCTGCACTACTCCTCCTGGAGTGTGGCTTTATGAAGCAGAACCTCTCCTAGGCACTGCCAGCGGAGCCTTCCCTATGGCTTCCCGCCCACACAACTCCTCCTGGAGCGTCTCTGTGGAGCAGCCCCTGTATGAGCTGCTCCTTTTGGATAACCGCTGGGGAACGGTATCCTGTCCCCGACGGGACTCTCGTGGCCCGACTCTGCGGAGTCTATAGCCCTGACAGACTTAGCTTATGCCGGACCGCCCGACTGGCGGTGGCTGTGTACCCGGCTGGGCACTTTCCGAAGTCTGTCGCCGCACCGCTACCGGCTTGCGACTCCCCGAGGTGACAGGCTGCCTTTCAGAGACTGCACTCCCGCAGCTCTCTCTCTCCTTGTCGGCAGCAGCCTGCACCTTTTCCCTTTTTCCTGTATGTGGGGGAAACACACAAAAACAATATCTTTTACTTTTCTCTAACTCCTCCAAAGTCTGCCCGACTTTGGTGGAGCTGTATTTACTCACGTTGCAGCAGGAGGTCCGTGCTCCTGCTGCCGTTCGCACCAATGCGTCCGACGTAATGACGCGCATGCGCCCTGACGGGGTTCTTCACGTAGTCACTCACGTGACTCCGAAGTAAAATGAGTGTGAATGGATGATTGATGGTCAGTGTGGACTTGATGGGCCAAAAGGCCTGTTTCTGTGCTGTATCTTTCAATCAATCAATCAAATAGCAAATCATATTCAAGAATTACGATAAATTCCTGAGTTACCAGAGTTCCCAGCTATGAATGAATGATTTTCTTCAAACACATCTGCAATTGCCACTTTCCCTTCTGGCAGATCCATCCAGATCATTACTGACTATGTAAAAAGAACCTCCTCTTGTCTTCTGCCAAATGGTGTGAAGCTGTGCCCCCTGGTTACTCACCATATGACACGAAAAGTGTTTCTTTTTTCACTCACCAAAAACGTTCATGATTTTAAAGAGTCTGTTATCTCTCTTAATGTTATCAACTTCAAAACGAGCAACTCACATTTCTGTCTCACTGCATATCTCCATCACTCGAGCTACCTTTCAGGTAATACATCCCATGTGCCTTTTCAAGTGCATCGATTGCTCTTAAGATGTGATGCCAGAATTTATATACTCTGCAGTTGTTTCATTCAGTATAATGTTCAGTATAATGCCGCTTTTGTACTTCGTAATTAAATCCAACCTCTTATTTGCTTTTTTAAAGGCAGTATACTATTATGTATAGACACCACTCATATTCCTTAATATTTATACATAAATACATAAATACATTCAGAAGCAAGCCAGCATACTCAATCATTGCCTAATTTCCCAGCTCTCGCATGCCTTTTATTTGTTAAGTGGATATCTGCCTGATATCCTTTGCATTGTTCTCAATCTTTTACATTCTGATTGCCAATGCAATATTGTTATAGACCCATTGATTATTCTGTACATTGTTTTATTGTTGCCACTTGCCAACAGGAAAAGTGTAAAATTAACTCAAATTGGAGTCGGTGACATTTAAGCGGGTCTTGATATATCTCTATATACATATGTATATAGACAGAACATTTATTATTGTGAGGAAAAATGTATTACAAAGGTCCTGTAACTGCTTGGATATCTTCTAAGCCTGTTGATCCCTCAGCTTTAGCAGGCCTACAGCTTGTTCTGAGCACTGTTGCTGCATTGCTCCATCCATCTACGTTCGATTCTGGTGTATGGTGCTAACTGTGTGGAATCTTCACATACTCTCTGGTGACTGTCTGGGTTGCTCCAGGTGCTCCTGCTTCCCCCCCTCTCCCCCCCCCCCCCCAAGTTTCGTGCTGCCTTCCATAACATACGGAAATTGGTAAATGTTCTATTTTCAGAGTCACATCGCACAGGTATTTTACCTGGTGAGACGCAGGAGGAGCCGGGCCCGGAATCATCCCATAGAGCCTGAAGCCTCCAAATGGCGCAACTAGTCCATCGGAACAGTTCTCCGGAGAAGGTTCGAGTCAAATGGCCTCAGGCCTGCAAGACGGCAGTCTGGCATCAGTTCGACGAGGACGTCGACAAAGTGCTAGAAGCAACTGAGAAGGGAGACGTGGACCGAAGGCTGCGGACGATGACAACAATCATCATGAGCATAGCTGTGGAAAGGTTTGGAGCAGTGGGAGAAGAAGCCGGCCAGAACACCTTTCACCATGAACCAACGAGCAACAAAGATCCACAAGATCCGGCAGGAGCTGAAGTCCCTCAAGAAGCAGTTTAAAGAGGCCAGCGAAGAGCAACGTCCCCCCTTGGCTGAGTTGCGAACCATTCTGAGGAAGAAGCTGATGACCCTTCGTAGAGCTGAGTGGCACCGAAGACGCCGGAAGGAAAGAGCCAGGAAGCGAGCTTCCTTCATAGCCAACCCCTTCGGCTTCACCAAACAACTACTAGGGCAGAAGCTCAGTGGGAGTTTGGCTTGCTTTAAGGAGGAGATCGACCAGCACATCCAGACGACCTACAGTGACCCCGTCAGGCAGCAGGAGCTGGGCCAGTGCAACATCCTGATAAAACCACCACCACCCATCAAGGAGTTTGATAGTAGAGAGCCACTCCTGAAAGAGGTCCAGGATGTTGTGAAGAGAGCAAGAGCTGGCTCAGCCCCTGGCTCGAGCAGAGTCCCCTACAGGGTCTACAAGAACTGCCCCCTTGTTACTGAAACGGCTGTGGAAGATCCTGAAAGTCATCTGGAGGAGAGGGAAAGTGGCGCAGCAGTGGCGATTCGCTGAAGGAGTCTGGATCCCAAAGGAAGAAGATTCCAAGAAGATCGATCAGTTCAGGATCATCTCCTTGCTAAGCGTTGAAGGCAAGATCTTCTTCAGCATAGTGGCGAGGTGGCTGACCAACTTCCACTCCTGCAATGGCTACATCGACAGCTCAGTGCAAAAGGGAAGCTTGTCTGGAGTGCCGGGGTGTCTAGAGCACACGGGAGTGGTGACCCAGCTCATCAGAGAAGCCAGGGAGAACAAGGGAAACCTGACAGTGCTCTGGCTTGACCTGGCCAATGCCTACGGCTCCATTCCGCACAAGCTGATCCAGACAGTCATGGCCAAGCATCATGTGCCGGGCCAAGTGGCAGATCTCATCCTGGATTATTACAACAAGTTCAGCATGAGAGTCTCATCAGGGTCAGTAACATCAGAGTGGCACAGACTGGAGGTTGGGATCATCACAGGCTGTACCATCTCTGTGATCCTTTTTGCCTTGGCGATGAACATGATCGTCAAGTCTGCTGAGCCAGAGTGCCGGGGCCCTCGGACCAAGTCAGGAGTGCGGCAACCAACAATCAGAGCCTTCATGGACGACCTGACAGTCACCACTGAGTCAGTGCCAGGAGGCAGGTGGATCCTGCAGGGGTTGGAGAAACTGATTGGATGGGCAAGGATGAGGTTTAAACCAGGAAAATCAAGGTCACTGGTGCTGAAGAAGGGCAAAGTCATGGACAGGTTCCACTTCAGCATTCAAGGGACACCAATCCCAACTGTCTACGAAAGGCCAGTGAAGAGTCTTGGCAAAGTGTTAAACAGCAGCCTGAAGGATACAGCATTTGTCCAGGCAACCTGTCAGGAGCTGGAGAGTTGGTTGAGTGGACCGGTCGGGGCTTCGCGGCAAGTTCAAGGCATGGATTTACCAGCATGGTATCCTGCCAAGGATACTCTGGCCACTGCTTGTCTACGAAGTCCCAATATCCATCGTAGAGAGATTGGACAGGAAAGTCAGCAGCTTCCTCAGGAGGTGGCTGGGACTGCCCAGGAGCCTTAGCAGCATCGCCCTATATGGAAATAACACCAAGCTCCAGCTGCCCCTGAAGTCCCCTGGAGGAGGAGTTTAAGGTGACTCGGGCCAGAGAGGTGATGCTGTACAGGGACTCTAGCGACCTCAAGGTGGCTCAGGCAGGGGTGGAGGTGAAAAACTGGGAGGAAGTGGAGAGCCGGCGAAGCCGTGCTGCAAGCGGAGTCTCGGATACGCCACAGAGTCCCAGTGGGAGCAGTGACTCGGGGGAAGAGCTGGCCTGGGAATCTTCCCATCTCCCCAGTTTGACAAGGCCAAGGGGAAGGAGAGGCGCAGGCTGGTCCAGGAGTAAATGAGGGCAGCGGTGGAGGAGGAGAGGTGTACCAGAGCGGTTGGCTTGAGGCAGCAGGGGGCCTGGACAAGGTGGGAGCAGGCCATGGACCGAAAAGTCACATGGACTGAGCTCTGGCAGGCTGAACCACAGCGCATCAAGTTCCTGGTCCAGGCAGTGTATGATGTCCTGCCCAGCCCATCGAGCCTCTTCATCTGTGGCAAAGCAGAATCTCCAGATCGCCCGCAATGCTCAGGCAAGGGGACGTTAGAACACATCCTGAGCTGCTGCCCAAAGGCTCTTGGGCAGGGCCGGTACACCTGGCGTCACAACCAGGTTCTTAAACCCATTGCAGAAACCATCAGCATGGGAATCAGCAGCTGCAGACGAGCACGGCCCACCACCCAGATGATCACCTTCGTGAAGGCCGGAGTGCAGCTGCCAAGAACCACAGCAGCCAGGAATCCGGCAGGAATCCTGTCGACTGCGCAGGACTGGCAGCTTTCCGTAGACCTGGTGAAACAGCTGAAGTTCCCACAGCACATTGCCACGACCACCCTGAGGCCAGATATCCTCCTGGTCTCAGAGGCGACCAAAAACATTGTCTTGTTGGAACTGACAGTGCCGTGGGAGGACCGTCTGGAGGAGGCCCACGAGAGGAAGATGGCCAAGTATGAAGAGCTGGTCATAGACTGCCGCAAGCAGGGCTGGAAGGCAAGGTGTATGCCCATCGAAGTTGGCTGCAGAGGTTATGCAGGGGAATCGCTCTACAAAGCCTTGAGTGCACTGGGCATCACCGGAGTGGTGAGGAGAAGGGCCATCATGAACACCACAGAGGCAGCGGAGAAGGCCTCGAGATGGCTCTGGATCAGGAGAGAAGGTCCATGGGAAGGAGCGAATGCCACCTGAACACAAGTCGTGGTCATAGTCGTAGCAGGTCGCTGAAAAAACGGCGACTGGCCCCCCTATGACAATGTCTACAACAAGCTACAACAACCTACCACCTAGTCGACGTCAAGCTACGGCAAGCTACCGACAACCGGCAACCCAATCGTCGCGACTTAGGACGTCTACCTACGACCACACCTACGACAACCTACGACCGCACAGGCATCCTAAGTCATCCTAAGTCCGCCCGCGACAAGCTACGACCCTGTCGGCGACAACTGAAGACAATTCACGTCATTTTGGCCTTCAAAACAATGGAGTCACCCATTTTTCCTATAAAAGGGGTTATAGGGTAGGGTTTCCAATCATTCTGCATCATGACTAACATGGAGCAACATTGACGTAGGTTGACGTAGGTAACCGCCAATGGAATTCACCGAAGTCAGCACCGGTGACAACCTACGTCACTTGGCGACAACCTACGATAGCACCTACATCAGGAGAAGTCAAGTTACGCTCATTGGCGTCAAACCCACTGTCGCCGAAAATGTTTGAAAATTTTGAAAATCTAGCGGTGACCAGAAAGACGCTACGACTCTTTGGGTGACTAAGGAGACTACTCATCATACAGGCGACACCCCGGCGACCATGTGGTGACAGCCTAGTCACCTGTAGTTGCCTAAAAAATTGCCTAAGTGGGACAGGCCCTTTACTTTATTTTACTTTGAATAAAAGTTGATGTCTCCATTTGTATCAAATCCTGCTAACATTTACAATCAAAGAACAATTGACCCTGCTCCTTCCCATGCATAGCTTCACTTGCAACCATTTCAGCAGAGAGACATCCACTTTCAGCAGTCCTGTAATTCAGCAGTGTGAGCTGATTAACACAGGGAAGAGTCAGTAGTTGTTCAATACTGAGCCAGTTATAATTGTCACCTGCGCATTGACAAGATAAACGGCGACATTTTGGGCTTAGAATGCTCAAGGGCATTCTAACACTGACTGTGACCCAAGTTGGACAGGCTAGAGGCAGGAAACATGTTCCCGATGTTGGGGGAGTCCAGAACCAGGGGCCACAGTTTACGAATAAGGAGTAAGCCATTTAGAACGGAGGTGAGGAAACACTTTTTCTCACAGAGAGTGGTGAGTCTGTGGAATTCTCTGCCTCAGAGGGAGGTGGAGACAGGTTCTCTGGATGCTTTCAAGAGAGAGCTAGATAGGGCTCTTAAAAAATCTCAGGGGATATATATGGGGAGAAGGCAGGAACGGGGTACTGATTGGGGATGATCAGCCATGATCACATTGAATGGCGGTGCTGGCTCGAAGGGCCGAATGGCCTACTCCTGCACCTATTGTCTATTATCACAACAGACCTGCAACAGCAACAGTATGGATTGTTTAAGCACAGACGTTTTATTTAGGAGCAATTTAATTTCTGGGAACAAAAGCTTTCATCAACTTTCCTGACTTCAGATGTTGCCTGTGTGTAATTTGCACAAATTTCCTGTGACCGTGTACTTTTGCTCAGGCTGGTCGGTTTCCTCACATGTCCCAAAGACCTGCAAATTGTTGAGCTGCTGCAATTAAGAATTTCATTGCTCTGCCCGGGACATATGACAATAAAATACTCTTGACTCTCTTTAAAATTGGTAGTTAATTGGCCACTGTATGTTGTCCTAGAGTGTAGGTGAGTGGCAGAATCTATTGAATCTAGCAAATGAAATATGGGACTAAATTAGGATTAATGTCAATGGTTTACAGTCAGTCAGTGTGGAATTGGTGCACCAAAGGTCCTGTTGCTGCGCTGTTTATCTCGAAAAATTGACAAATTGAAAATGTTTTGCTTGAGTTCTGGTTCAAATCAGTTGAAGCTTACATACCTTGTGTGAGGGAGATATCCTATGTTGGTTAAAAGGGTTGCCTCAATATTTGCACCTAGCAGAGAGCTGACAGACAGAGACACAAGAAGCTGGACTGGAATCTGGAGCAAAATATAAAATGCTGGAGGAACTCAGCAGGTCAGGGTCCATCTGTGGGGGGGAATGCCAAATGTTGTTCGGACTAATGGATTAGAGAGGGTGACAGCTGGAAAAGAGAGGGGAGGGTGGGGCAAAGCCTGGCAATTGATAGGTGGATACAGATGAGAGAGGGGTTAATGGCGGATGAGTAGAACAAGTGACAAAGGCTAGAGGTGAAAAGGAGACAATAGAGTCTCAGATAAGGAAAGAAAAGGAGGGATGAAATGTAAAGCCAGAGGGAGGAATATGGGTGGAATGGGATGGGGGGAAGGGGAATGAATGGAGGTAAAAGGGAAATATGGTACTCGGGGATGGGAGATGAGCAATAGGAGGAGAGAAAGGAAGCAGTGTCACTAGGGTGGTGGGAACAATATCTATGCACCTGGGTGGGGCTTAGTATGGCTTGAAACTTGAATTTGATGTTCATATTTTTGGGTTCAAGGCTACCCACGTGGAATATGAGGTTCTTTTCCAGTTTGTGGTGGTCTCACTCTGGCAACAGAGGAAGTTAAGGACAGAAAGGTAGTAGTGGGAATGGGAAGGGGAGTTAAACTGGCCAGCAAATGGTCACTCCAGCAGGCCCTAGTGGACCAAGATGACAGAAGTGTTCACCCCCTGATTTCTCTCTCTTGACAGGATGGAAAGCAGTTGAGACCAAGATCAAATTAGCCATAATCTTATCGCATGGCGGAGCAGAATTGAGAGGCCTTACACTCTCCTATTCCAATTTCTTAGGTTTTATTGATTGACTGGAATACAGGCTGATTTCCCCTAAATTGTTATCAGGATTTCACATATTTCCTGTTCTCATAATAAACAAAGGGCAATTTCTGACAGCTTGCTGTCTATTTCTCTTCTGTAAAATTGCTATTAACAAGCCAGGGCTGATGGAGTGGTTAGTCTCACAATCTCTTCAGTCATGCTGCCTGATAGCAGTTTTAGGTGCAGCAATAACAAGCAGGAGGCTGTTTAAATGTGCAAATTGTACGTTCCTGTCATTGAAGTTCAGTTTAGTTTAGTTCAGTTTTGATTTGTTTAGTTTAGTTTAGAAATACAGCATGGCAACAGGCTCTTTGGCTAATCCTGTGCACACTAGTTCCACGTTATCCCACTTTCTCATCCACTCCCTACGCACTAGGGGCAATTTACAGAAATCAATTAACCTTTCCACCTGCACTTCTCTGGGATGTGGGAGGAAACCAGAGAACCAGGAGGAAACCCACGCGGTCACAGGGAGAATGTGCAACCTCCACACAGACAGCGTCCGAGGTCAGGACCAAGTCCAGGTCTCTGGTGCTGTGAGACAGCAGCTCGACCAGCTGCGTCATTGTGTCACCCCTGCTGTTCTTTCTGGGTCCACATTTGCCCACTTGCTCTTTCTAGGTCTACAGTTCCATGTCATGAACCACTTATGCTTGGCTCAATAATGACCGAGAATGAAGCCAACTGTCCTGATAGGGGTCTGATGGGCAAGGGACCACCACTATTTAAGGATCTACTTTAAAATCATTAAATCACAGAAATTTACAACATAAAATGAATGCCATTAAACCATGGTGACCATGTTTATTAAAAAGGAGTATTTTGGCTAATCATTTGTTTAAGAAGGAACTGCAGATGCTGGAAAATCGAAGGTAAACAAAAATGCTGGAGAAACTCAACGGGTGAGGCAGCATCTATGAAGCGAAGAAAATAGGCGATGTTTCGGGTCGAGATCCTTCTTCAGACTAATCACATTTCCCACGACCAATCCGTAGTCCTGCTATGGATTCTTTTTAAGAATTGCAGTGGTAAAATTGCCGCCATGCAGCGCCAGAGACCTGTGTTAAATCCTGATTAAGGGGTGCTGTCTGTAGGAGTTTATACGTTCTCCCCGTGTTTTGCATGGGTTTTATCCGAGATCTCCGGTTTTACTCACACTCCAAAGACGTACAGGTTTGTAGGTTAATTGGCTTGGTAAAATTATAAATTGTCCCTAATGTGTGTAGGATAACATAACTGTGTGGGGCTGGCTGATCGGCGCGGACTCGGCAGGCCGAAGGGCCTGTTTTACGCGTCGTATGTCTAAAACTAAAACTAAAAGCTAAAGCTGGTAAAAGCTTTTGAGCACTGTTACCACCTGGACAATGCAGTCTTGCTGAGGAATCTCTACCTTGTATGGGTCCAAATACTTTAAGCAACGCTGGGATATTGCAAAGTACAGGAGTTTAACTTAAATGCATTTGAAAGGGGTTAAATCATCAATGAGTTTCAAGTGGTGGAGGTGCAACTTGTAAAGCACAATCTGATTGGATATTATGTATCATCTAAGGTCTGTCAGTTGCTGGTTGGTGAACTGTGGAGGTGCTGATGAAAGAAATTTGGATTAGATTATTTGTTTTTCTTAGGCATTATGAATGATAAGAAAATGCAGGAAAATAATCTCTCTATAAAAGAATTGCCTATAGCTCAGGCAGGGATATCTCACTGAAGCGCACACCATCTTCATGCAACAATTGCTCCTGCTGGCTCACTGCATCTGCTGCCTGGTCCACAGCCCTGAGGTTTTTGCTCTTCACTTAGCACCAGATGTCTGTTGCCAGGTTATGCGGAATGCAACACAATACTAGTCTCCTGGACTCATAATGTCAATTGAATGTCATCTGGAGACAAATGGGATTCTCTACTCTTATCCTTGTACTTGTGTGGCTGTTGTACCGATGCTTGGCTGGTGTGAACAAATGCCAGAAGCCGTGGAAGTCAGAGCAACCTCTTATCCCTTAGGATCCAACCAATAAATGTAGCTGCTAATAATGCCAACTTGTGGATAACTTTTATGAAATTCTGTGGATTTTGAATAGTTATAGCCTGCAGACATCTTTGTAGTTACGTGATAAGATCTCAATGCCAGCAGAATCTCCTTTTAAAGTGAGTAAAAAAAGAATATATCACACAGTAATCTTAGTCCTCTTGTGAATGTTCCTCAGTGGTCGTTTTCTGCAGCTTTGAGCTACAGTCATGCCAGGATAGGTAGGACACGCCATTGCATGAGATTTCATGTTATTGGGTGGATAACACTGGGGGAAATATCAGGCACGCTGGGGTAGATCACAATTGGATCCACCCATTCAGGTAGTGAGTTCCGAGGACCACCAATCACCCTCACACTATTACTGGTGGGCAGTGAGGGTGGAGTCAACAATATGTGCTGGCTGTGGGAATCTTGCAGAGAAAAGCAAATTATCTTAAGTGCTCACTGCCCCTGAATGCTTGTTTAATGAAGTGAAAAATGAGTGCAAATCTTGAGAGGTAGGCAGGACTCTTCCAAAAGAGGTTGAGGTAGACTGGGCATCTGTATACTTTAATAAGAGAGTGGCTTCTAAGCAGCGTTTTCAATGGCAGAATGTTTCTAAGCATGATACATCCATCATTCTACAAGAGATGAGTTCCTTACCGCATTCAATATATGTTCCTGGCCTCCTGACCTCACCTTTGTAACACCAATAAATTCTAGGTGGTACCTCTTAGCGTTATTAATTACCTGATTGATACAGACAGAGCAGGTGAAGTATTGTGCTCCCTTAAGGTTATGAGGTGTGCAGTGAGAACGATTGATAACATAACTGGCATCTTCGTTACTCTTTACAGTTTGTCATCTCAGGGCATTTAGTTGTGTTGTATTGCATGTTCACTTGCCAACATAAAAATGAGTCCTCGTTTAGAATTCTGAGTGATCTGTGTGGTGTCCTTCCACTGTCACAGTGTTTTCTTTTCCTGTCCATTAGTGCAATGAATAATACACACTGACCTACTGTATGTTGGAACTGTTGGAGCGGAAACTAAACTGAGGATTATATGTACAATGACAAATTCTCCTTCAACTTTCAGACTGTATCCCTGGTTGAGACTAACTGCAATTGTTACATTTGATTGCATGTCCTGTTTTTTTGTTGTGTGTGTATATTGAGTGGGAAAGCAGATTGAGACCTGTGCTCAGCTGTTTGTAAACTGCCCATGTAGGTAGTGCAATGAGACCAGGTTGATTGCAACTTATATCACAATTGTTTTATTAATTCAGGCATTTGAGCTTCTAAAGGCTGAGCCAGCATTGAATTACCCAATCCCAATTATCCTTGAGAAGGTGGTGTTGGGCCGCCTACTTGACCTGCTGCAGGTCTTGAGGTGTGGGGAACATAAAAAGCTTTACCTTGGTACACGTGACAATAATAAACTAAACTAAACTACTATGCTGTTAGGGAGAGAGTTGACACAAAATGGTGGAATAGCTCAGTGGGACAGGCAGCATCTCTGGTCAGAAGGAATGGGTGATGTTTCGGCTCGAGACCCTTCTTCAGATTGAGAGTCAGAGGAGAGGAAGATTAGAGTAATGGAAGGGTAAGGTGTGAAAATGACAGATCAAATCAGACGATGGTCAAGGCAATGTAGAATGGTTCATTGTTAGCTGAGGGGAAGGTGGCAATGAGGCATACAAATTAATCAGGAGGACAGTGAAACTAGTGGGAGAAATGCAGTGGGGGAGGGACGGAGAGAGCGAGAAGCAAAGCAAGTGTTACTTGAAGTTAGAGAAATCAATATTCGTACCGCTGGGTTATAAACTGCCCAAGTATGACTGTTCAGCTGATGGAAGACAGTGTGAGGGACAAGTCTTCCCATCATACTGAAAAGTGGCCCTTGCACTGTCCGTAGCACCACACAGACCTACCATTTCCTGCCTCTTTTAGGCAGGTAGCTAACTGTTAACATGTGAAAAAGGCCTGTGAGACCCTTCAGCCCATCAATGGGCATGCACCATATTGGCTCCACCCCCAAAACCTGTCCAGGATAAAACTGTACCTCTTTACCTTTCATGATACCAGCAATGAAAGAAATATTGCTCTTTGCTGAAGGGTGAGAACCACAAGATGTGGGTGAAAAGAAGTGGTTAGAGATAGCTTTGTTTGCAGAAAAATGGATGAGAATGGCGATGGCAGGATCTGGGAATGGCTGGGAATGGAGATGGCTGGGAGGACAGCAAGGTTGGTTTTTGTGCGCCTTAATCTGACTGGGAATCTATAACGAGTGCCATGACTTGTTTGTTATATATACATGATTTGGATGAGAATGTATGGGGTCTTAGTGAGTTTGCAGTTGCAGATAGCAAAGGTTGTCTAAGGATATAGAGGGACACAGATCAGCTGGAAAGTTAGTTGGAGCAACAGCAGATGAAATTAATCCCGATAAGTGATATAATGCACTTAGGAGGGTCAAAGTTTGGTACGATGTATAGGAGCGTTGATGTGCAGAGGGACCTTGGGGTGCAAGTCCCCCATTCCCTAAAATAAATGACACAGGTAGAATGGATAGTGAAGCAAGCATTTGGTATGCTTGCCTTCATAGACCAAGGCGTTGAGTATGAGAGTTGGGATGTCATGTTGCAGTTATACGAATCATGGGTTACACTGCACTCAGAGCATTGTGAAGTTCAATGCAAGAACGATGTGGTCGCAAAAGAGAGTGCAGAGAGACGCAAAAGTCATTTTTCCCAAGGAATCTAGAAGTGAAGGACAAAGGTTAAGGTGAAAAGGGAGAAATTTAAAGTAGGTCTGAGGGGTAAGTTATTACCACCGAGGGAAGTGACTATCTGGAATGAACAGTCAGACCAGGTAGTGGAGGCAGATACACTTATAATGTTTAAACGGTATTTGGACAGGGACGGAGACAGGAAAGGTACAGAGGGATACGGGCTTAATGCAGGCAAATTGGATTAACATAGATAGTTAAGGGCCTGTCCCACTTGCCGATTTTTTCGGCGACTGCCAACATCATTGACTGACGTACCAGGTCACCGAAAAATTTGCGGTGTGATGCGACATGACGCGGCGTGATGACGTATGACGTGCGGTGTTTTTTCAAGTTTTGTAACATATTTTTGTCGCCATTGGATTTGGAAATGTTCAAAATCTTTTGGTGACTGATATGACTCCGGCAGTCGCCGAAAAAAATCGCCAAGTAGGACAGGCCCTGTATCACAGTTGGCATGGAAGATGGGGCGATAGAGCCTGTTTCTGTGTGTATAATTCTATGATATTAGAAACATAGACATAGAAAAAGTGCAGGAGTAGGCCATTCGGCCTGAGCCAGCTCCGCCATTCAATATGATCATTTATTAATACATTTTACTTTTATAATTTTACCAAACAATTGTAGCTTTTTTGACAGGCTGGTTTGAACAAAGGTGTTGCAGGGGCAAAGGCCAGTGGAAGTTCACAGTAAAAATGTAGGGTGAAAATGTAGTGATGAATACATTTTTCATATTGTGCCTGACCCCTCCCTCAGCCAGAAATACATTTTGCTTGTCTTGAGCTGCTATGAGGTCTTTGAAAAACTTAGATTAAAAGGTTGCGTATTCTGTTTTAATTTTCATCTGAACGTATCAATTTTAATTCATAAAAAAGGAGAAAACATTTGTATTTTCAGTATTTATATGCAGCCAATCTTGACTGCAGTCAGCATCATTTTTCACTTGGGAATTTTACAGGAAATATTGGACTATTCTTGGATAAGGTGAGAAGATTTTACAATTGTTTTGTTTTAGTTTTAGAGATACAGCGCGGAAATAGGCCCTTTAACCCATCAGGTCCGCACCGACCAGCAATCCACGCACATTAACACTATCCTCCTACACACACTAGGGACAATTTACATATACACCAAGCCAAGTAACCTACAGACCTGCATGTCTTTGGAGTGTGAGAGGAAACCGAAGATCTCGAAGAAAACCCACGTGGACATGGGGAAAACGTACAAACTCTGTACAGACAGCACCCATCGTAGGGATTGAACCAGGGTCTCAAACACTTGCAGCAACTCTAAGGCATTTGTAAGGCATAACGCTGCGCCTCCCTGCCGCCTGTTTGTTGCATAGTTCATGTTGAAACATCCTTTATGAGTGGGATATATTTCATTTGAACTTACACCAGCATTTACCCCAGTTGCAGTGTGCCCAGCATATCATATTGGCTTTTCTTGCATCACAGATGAAATTCAACGGGGTGGGAGATTGCAACCTTCACGTGGTCCGCCCTATTTCGACGAATGCAATCAACCTGGCGTGCACAATCAAGTAAGATCAAATAGAACAAGTTGTCCTACAACTTTAGGCTGTGCACGCCATACGCAAGAAGAAGAGAAGAAGATGAAATTCAACATGTGAAAACAAATGAAAGGGACTCGCTGTTAAGCAGCATCTTGCTTCTCCTCTTCCTACAGTTCTCCTGCCACTATGCACTACCATGGTTTTCTACATAATTTGTTTTTTGCACTATCATAGTCCAATTTACTTTGAATAACTGATTGTTTATTGTATAGTTAGAATTGTTGTCATTACATCTAATGTACCTGTAACGTTGCAGCAAGTAATAATTTCATTGTTCTAGTTTATATCCAATGTATAATGCGAAAAGCACTCTTGACTCCTTGCTTAAAGGAAACACTAGTCTGCTTCCCCATTTTGCAAGGGCACTACAAACACTTCACCTCCTCAACAAGCCCAAGAGATGTCTTACCCCTTTAACCCTGTGACAGAGAGGGCAAGAATGTCAGGTCTGCAAAAGATGTTAGCGCTCAGTACAAAGACTTTAAATGTGATAGAAGTCACACCATATGCTTCATTCAATCATTAGAGCAAGCTGCTGATCCTGGCAAATCATTAACGGTTAAAAAAGTTAATGTGGAGTATGTGTAAGGTATATGTTTTGAGTCATAATGTGAAAATTTGAGCCAATTTGTCTGTTCAGGAAAGGTCTTTTTCCACAGAAAATTACTAACTATCATTCAACCAGAAGATAGATTATGGTCCAGAATTTAAAATGATGTTGACAGTGCAAGGATACCTCTAAATGAAAAGTGCTACAACTGATTAAAGCTTCTCAGTGTTATGAGTTCACGTTATGACTTTACTAGCTGACACTACCTCTTTGTCAAGAATGTGGCCGTGACTGGAGCTCTTGGAACCATAAACAAATTAGCTGCTTGTCGATTAAATCAAATTGCTTCAGATTACAGATTAGTTCCTTTATCCCATTAATAATGTGTTACCTTATATCCCCATGATAAAATGTTGTTATTGCCTCATTAAGATGGATTTTGGAGAATTATGACAGTTTGTGTGAAAGAAGAATCATTATTCTATGTTTATCCACATTTAGCTTTCCTTTCACTGCAAAATCACTGCTGAATGTGCTACCTGCCAAACTTGACTGTAGTATACACCATTTTAAACTTTTCATTTATACAGAAAATACTGGAGTCCAAATTATGTGCCAATATTTTATAATTGTTTGTTCATGTTGGAATATCCATTATGAGTGGGATATATTTCATTTGAGTTTAATGCCGTCATGTAATCTTTGCCCACCATATTATATAGGCTTTCCTTGCATCAAAGATGAATCTCAAGATGTGAAAAACATACCAAACATGGTTACAAGTGGATCATTTGGTATATCTGTTGTTGATTATTTCAGAAAATAATAGCACTAAGCCAGGAAGAGGTTGGTAAATTATAAAATGCTGAAAGTAGCAGGTCAGACAACATCTAAGACAGGGGTCGGCAACCTTGTTCTTCATCGGGGCCAGGACGCACGTCCGTGAGCGGTTGGTGGGCCACATCTATCACGTGTACACATGAATCCCGCCCCCATCCCGCCCCGGATGGCAGGTATCAAATCACGTGTTCACATTGATCTCGCCCTTTCGAGGACGCCACCCGGGGAACTGGCCCCTAGTTACGGGCGCTCACGAACATGGTGTACCTACGGACAATTATCTTGGCTCTGTCCTGAAGGCGGTGGCTCAAATACTCACTCTCACTTGTCCTCGGCCTATTGACAACCCCGATCCCGACAGTGAAGCCCAGACACAGAAGGTGCGCGGCCGTGCCGGGGGCTTTGCGCAGGATGTGGTACAGCCAGAGCTGCTTGGTGCTCAGCACTCGCTACTGCTCGCCGGCTCCGCCATTGCAGCTGCCAACGCAGGCCTCCTTGCTTCCTTGCGTCACCGCCTCGGGCCCGGGAGGTACCGGAGATGATGGAGGTCTGCGGGCCGGATAATTACGGGAAAAATTACGCCTGCGGGTCGGATGATTTCAGGTTACGGGCCGCATTCGGCCCAGGGGTTGTAGGTTGCTGACTCCTGATCTAAGCTATTTTCAATGATTAAAAACTTAAAATAATAACTCCTCACAATGGTATCTGAGGATCTCAGTTTTATCACATTCTAATTATGTTCATAGAGTCATACAGCGTGGAAACAGGCCCATTGGCCCAACCTGGCCAAGCCGATAAATTAGTTAATGTTGTATTAAACCTGTGCAGGCAGTGCTCAGTTATTAAGGTCTTGAAACATACTATGACAGAACATTTCACATTTAAGCAACAGAAAAGCAAAATAATATGAATGCTAGATATTTGGAATAAAAATAAAACCTGCCTGAAAGGCTTAGCTAGTGAGACAGCATTTGTGGAATGAGAAATTAGGTCAATGTTTCAGGTCGTCGGCCTTACATCAGAATGATCAAAAGATGTCTGCAATAAAAGGAGCTAAGAATTTTGTTCAAATACATTAACTGTTCATATCCTGCTTCCTATAAAACCATAATCTGCACCATTTCTGTAAAGTTTTAACAACTTGTTTTTTCGAATGTGACTGATATGTCTTTTGCCTGTGACATTTTCTGGGAGTGCAGGAATTGACCTGGCTTAATGGACTTTACAGCAGAGTAATAATGTCTCTCTGTCTTCCTTGTGGTGTGGACATAGTTGCCATGTTTTTTTATATTAAAAAACTCTCTACCTTTTACATTAAATTCAATTATTTTTCAAAGAAAAGAGGACAAAGCTGGAAACATTAGGAAGTCCAAGACGAAATCTTATTCATCAGCCTTTTCTTCTTGCAGGAGTGACTGGGTGACATCGTACAGTGTTCTGTTGAGCAATGACAGCTACAGCTGGGTCACTGTCAAGAATGGATCAGATGATATGGTGAGCAATAACATTCGGAATGATTTTATGTGCATAAAGATAGAAAATAACTACATAAAGTTGTCTCTAACTAGAATAATTAAAAATGGAGATGATTAATACATACAAACAAATGTGAAACAAGGAAGTGACTCGTTTTGAGTAGGAACGAACTGCTGATGTTGGTTTACACCAAAGATGGACATAAAATGCTGGAGTAACTCAGCAGGTCAGGCAGCATCTCTGGAGAAAAAGGAATAGGTGACGCTTTGGGTGGAGACTTCTTCAGACTGAATATTGCACTCTGAGCAATATTCGTCTCAAGGGACTGCAAAGTCTTTGCATTGCAGTGAAACACAGAGGAGTCTTGTTCCTACTAGCTCCACATTCAGGCTGCACATTCACATGGTGCTGGCTGCATTCAGTATGTTACAATTCTGAACTGTTGTAGAACCAATGCTTTGCTGTGTATTTACACACACAGGTCCAAGGTTTGGAACGGAATGCAAAGGGATATTATTGTGGGAGTCTGCAATCAGACAACAAATGTTTTGTTCAAGGGGTCTATTGCTATAAAGTTTGCTACTGTACAAGGCCCATGGAATACATGTTATGCTCTTCATTGTTGTCAGATGCTAAAAAGCTGATTATGTTGGTGGGGGACTGGTTGAGGAGATTAGGGGAGAAAGTATAGGAGAGCATGTAAAGGATTGGGATCTTATATGGTTGAGACTGGATGTTGTGGAGCAGGTAAAGGGCGCCTGCTGTGGACGTTGCCATGAGCTTTTTGAGTTGGGAAGATTGAAGATTGGTAATCAGCTGAGAGGAAGGTTGAGTGAGGTGAGCAACAGATTTCTTAATCAGTGGGTGGGGGATGGTGGGGAAGTGCAACAAATCAACGAGTGGTAGTGTGAGTATGTGTCTCGGACTGTTGGGGTATGCAGAGGGACCTTTAAAAAAAATCAAGAATAAGCTTTATTTTAATAATAAATGTATACAAAGCAAAACCATGCAAATCTCTTAATACATTCCTAGTGTCTATACATTCAATATTATTATTGTTATGCCCAGCAGTGTTGGCATCTTTTTTTACATGCTCATGTGGCCCCCTGTGGTGATATACCCTTTCCTTGTTTGTCCCCACTGGATTCAGCCCTCAATGTCCAACAGGGGAAGGACCCTAGACAGTGCTCCTCCCCCCACATAGACATTGTGTTGGCTGCACCAAGCTTCAATGTGTCCCTCAACACATACTCCTGCAGTCTGCAATGGGCTAGTTGGCAACAATTCCTTACGGACATCTCGCTGTTCTGGAAAACCAGGTTTCGGAGCGACTGAAGCGCATCTTTCGCAGAATTGATGGTCTTCCAGCATCATTTGACATCCATCTCAAGATTCAAGATTCAAGATTCAATTTAATTGTCACGTGTACCAATTAAGGCACAGTGAAATTTGAGTTACCATATAGCCATACTAAGTAAAAAGCAGTGTTAGGCAGCTGCTCGGGATGAATCATGATAGGGACTCTTGCATCTTTCTCCAGATCCTCTTAGCTAATCTACAATCTGCAAAGAGATGGTATCCATCTTCTGGGAACATGTATTGGGAGTAGATTTACGATAATACAGGATTCCTGTCTGTATGGAGTTTGTACATTCTTTCCGTGACCTCGTGTGTTTTCTCTGGATGCTCCAGTTTCCTCCCACATTCCAAAGACGTACAGGTTTGTAGGTTAATTGGCTTCGGTAAAATTTGTAAATTGTTCCTAATGTGTAGGATAGTGCTCGTGGACGAGGATTGCTGTTCGGCGATGAGCCTGTTTCTGTGCTGTGTCTCTAAACTAAACTAGACTGAAAGGAAGGATCTGACTTACATGGCTGGCGGCTTCACACCGCCAGCCATGTAAGACCTTGGAGTTTGTTGGTAATTTCTGCCAATGAGGCATTTCGCCAGATGAACTGGGCAGTCTTCTCAGGGAGCTACCCCCAGGGTCCATCCATTTCTTGCCCCGTAGTGCCTGCAGGATGTTCTGTGCTGACCACTGCCTGATGGTCTTGTGGTCAAAGGAGTTGGTCTGGAAGATCTTCTCTATGCAGAAGGCCCTGAGAAGAACTGACACGATTTTGCTTAAATACAATCTACTGAATGTGGATTCCCCTCCATTGGAATCCATGGTTTGCAGGTTCCATTTGAGTGATCATGACCATTATGAAGGCTTCTTTTGCAGGAGTGCCCCATCCCCATCCACATTTACAGCTATCTGTGTTCCTCCAAACATCTGACGGAAAAGCCCATAAGGTGAGTCCCAGACTTGAAGGAACTTGTAGGATGTAAATGATGTTTCTTTGAGGTTAATTTTGTAAATTGAAATGCCTGGCTACAAATGCATGGTGTTTTACACCGTTTCTTGCAGTAGCACAGGGTTCATGTGTAGAAAATGAACATTCTGTTCTACTTTTACCAAAATTTTACACATTTTGAATTTACAAAACATTGATGCTGAAACTCTTGGAAGAAATATGCATACTGTTGTATTGCTTTCCTCAAAATTCTGTTAGCCTTTAGTTTGTGATATCTCTTTAAGAGATTGAAAATCATAAACAAACACTAACTACTGATATCTTCTTTTACCTTTCTTTGGAGAGGTAAAATTAGATTAAATGTTAAAAGACCCACTTCAAATTCCACTCAGAAGACATTGCCACAGTGTTTAGAAGTTTTGAGAGAAAATGGCAATAGATCTTGCTTGCAAAATGGTGTATTCTATTTTTGTAGCTTCTTTAAAAATATAGATAACACGCAAATGATGCTATTGATAGCACAACTGCAATACAACAATATAATATGTATCATCCTGTGGTAGGACTGTTTATTATAAACAGCCCAATAAATAATTTATAAGATGCAAAGATTAATTTTTGTTTTCTCTCTGCCATTCCTGAAAAAGAGGTTAAGATGAAGGATTAAGTTTAGTTGCAAAATTCCTTCAGAATAATTTATTAAGTCTATGTTTTCAAAATAACTAAAACTAGATTTTTGGCACATTTTGTGATGCTTGGGTCTCAGCCTTAATGTAATTTTTGGCACATTTTGTGATACTTTGGGTCTCAGCCTTAATGTAAGCATCTTCCAGTTTACTGTCCATGAGATTTTTTTAAAGTTTATTTTGCTACTCAGCATAATTGGAAGCCATCACTTTTGCTGGGTGCCTGACACCAGCAAGAAACTAACGTTCACTAAATAGGAAATCCACATCACGGGGATTACAAAAGCGGTGTAGATAGCTATCTTCATGGTCAGTGGCCAGCTCTGTCAATGTGCCAGTTGCTGCAAATTATTTGGATCGTTATCCCTTTCACCAGGATTCTATAGGATCATGAATTACGTATTAAATGGTGGCTTCCAGTTTTAGTTTTAGAGATGCAGTCTGGAAAAAAAGTCCTTTAGCCCACCGAATCCATGCCAACGAATGATCACCTGTACACTAGTTCTATCCTGCACACCAAGGACAATTTGCAGAAGCCAATTAATCGACAAACCTGCGCGTCTTTGGAATGTGGGAGGAAATCAAAGTTAACGGAGAAAACCCAGGCGGTCACAGGGAGAACGTACAAACTCCGTACAGACAGCACCCGTAGTCAGTATTAAACCTGGGTCTCTGGCGTTGTAAGGCAGCAACTCTACCGCTGTGTCACTGTGCTGCCCATTTGATCCTGAAATCAAAATTTGTTCATCAAATATTTGTGATGTGGCCAAATACACTTCCCCTAGAAAAAAGATCTCTTTAGTAATAATGTACCAATCAGCATCTGCTAAATAAATCTGATATCATCCATCATTTGCTGAGGTGGAGAAATCGTGAGAGAGCTTTGACCAGCCTGCAACAGGCCTAAAGTAATTTTCCAAATGCTCCCGTATAGACAACTGGATCATATTCGTAAAACACTTGTTGAGTTTATAATTACTTTTGGCTGCATACTTGATGAAAAGGCCATTGTGTGCAACTAATTATCTTGCGGTTTGAAACTTCAATCTATTACAGATATTGAAAGTTTTATAGAACATTTGATTCTGCTATCGCTAGTATATAATTTTCTCTTTACTCCTCAGATATTTACAGCGAACCAAGAGAAAGAGATTCCTGTACTGAATGAGTTCCCCGCTGCAGTAGTTGCTCGCTACATTAGAATAAATCCTCGCAGTTGGCTCAAAGATGGTGACGTCTGTATGAGGGTGGAGATCTTGGGATGTCCCATGCCCGGTAAAATATAATTCTGACATTGTACAGTACGTCACAGAATTATACTTCCTTGCAAATATAGTTGTTTTTAACTGGTAATTCAGATAATTCTTTCATAGAACATAGAACAGTACAGGAAAGGGCCCTTTAGCCCACAATGTCTGTGTCAAACCTGATGCCGTTAAACTAATTGCCTCTACCTCCATATGATCCATTTTGCTGCATTCCCTGCCTTATGGTTACCTAAAAGTCCCTTAAATGCCACTATCGTATCTGCCTCCACCACAAACCCTGGCAGCGCATTCCAGGCACTCACCTTCTCTGTGTGTAAAAAATTGCCTTGCACACCACATTTAAGCTTTGCCCCTCTCACCTTAAACTATGCCCTCTAGTTCTTGACATTTCCACCCTGAGAAAAAGGTTCTGACTGTCTACCCTATCTATGCCTCTCATAATTGTATTTACTTCTATCAGCTCTCCCTATATCCTCCGATGTTCCAGAGAAAATAATTCAAGTTTATCCAACCCCTCCATCACTCTCTAATTCAGGCTGCAATCTGGCAAATCTCTTCTGCACCCTCTACGCAGCCTCCACATCCTTCTCGTAAGGGGGTGACCAGAAGAAAATAAACAAAATAAACAAAATGTTACATCAAATCCAAGTTACATCAAAATCTAGTCATTTGTATATTGTCTAGATTTTGGATTGAGCCACGCTTATTTAGGGTGAAGGGAATATTAATCATCATCTTGCAGCAAGAAAGGTGACCTTCGAAATTTTCTAATTCAGAAAATGCTGGATGATAGTGATGAAAATATTCAATGTTGACATTAGTGTTTTTGGAATATACAGTAGGTGGGAAAGGATACATGATGACCATGATCAGCTATGATCTCTTTGAATGGCCTATATGGTCTATCCCTGTTTCTTGTGTTCATAAATTACGTGATCAGCAGATTCAGATTCTATCACCAGAATGCCTCTGGCCTTCACCTCTCCAATTCCTCCTTTATTATCTCCACATGTAACCCAACTGTTCAATAATGCCTTCCGTCTCCTCTTATTATTATAAGACACCTTTAACAACTGTTACCTTGCCACTCACTGGGCAAACTCTGGAGATATTCACCATATTATATAACTTTATTTCCTTTTTCATGTGTAATGTGACTGCAGAGACAAACTATGTTGTGTACTTCCACCAGTCACACTCTGCAATGAGCTCAACTAGTTCCAGTCATGTTACATTCTTGATTGTGAATTTGTTCCCTTCTACAATTCATTGATTTTTTGCTAGTTCAAATGATGGAAAATTGAAAATTGCAGGGAGAAACTGACGTGTCTATCATTTATTCTATCCTGCATGAAAAAGGAAGCATGAATCATAGTTAGATGTTATTGGATCATTGTCCTCTGGGTTTGCCTTTCCTGATACTGATGTTACAATAATTCCAGTTTGAAGTTGCCGTTTGAAAGATCACCCTTTGTGGCCTGGGTGTGCATGTGAAACTCTGAAGTTAATAGAACATAGAAAAGTGGAGCACGGGACTCAATGATTAGAATGATTGCGTCAAATATGATGCCAGGACCAACCCTTATCTGCCCACATGTAATGCATATCCTTCTATTCCCTGCATATCCATGCATATCCAAAAGTCTCCTAAATCATATCTGCCTCCACCATCATCTCTAGCAGCGATCTCCAGGCACTCACCACCACCGCAAATAAAATTCCTGCAAACATCTCCTTTAAACTTTCTCCCTCTCACATTAGGATTATGCCCCCTGGTATTTGATATTTCCATCCTGAGAAATAAGTTCTGATTGTCTACCCTATCTGCTTCTCATAATTTAATATAATTCTAACCTCCCTGAAACCTCCACCACTCCAGAGAAAACAATCCAACTTTGTCCAATCTTTCCCAGTAGCTTATACCCTCCAATCCATGCATCATTCTGGTAAACCTCCTCTATACCCTTTCTAATGTCTCCACATCCTTCACATAATGGGGCGACCAGAACTGCATGCAACATTTCAAATGCGGCCTGACCAAAGACTTCTTGACTCTTATACTCAATGCCCCGACCAATGAAACCCAGGATACCACATGCCTTCTTCCCACTCTATCGACTTGTGTTGCCACCTTCAGGGAATTATGGATTTGAACCCCAAGATCTCTCTGTACATCAGTCCTGTTAAGAGTCATGCCATTAATTGTATATTTTCCTTTATATTCAACCTCCCAAAGTGCTATAACCTCACACTTGCTTGGATTAAACTCCATCTGTCATTTCCCTGCCCATTTCTTTAGCTGATCTATCCTGTTCTATATATCCTGCTATATGCTGTATGTTTTGTCAGCCTTCCTCTCAGTCCGCAACCCCAGCAATCTTGGTGGCATCCACAAACTTACTAACCAATCTTTACAACATTTACATCCAAGTTGTTGAAGATTAATTGAGTCGAACACATTGAGATTAAGAGGTTGAGATCAAGCTAGCATAAAAGTCTGCCACTTTTATGAGATGAATAGCAATTCCCTGCTTGTTTACCATGTCCCCATGCTATCGGTATTGATTGTAGCCTCAGTTAGTCTTGGAGTTTTAAGTCAATGACAATGAGGTTAATCATTGGAATTGGTCTTATGTGACTTGTGGGGTCAGTGCATCATGCCAATTCAGAATTGGAATCAAGATGTTTTGAATTTTAGGTATTCAGGCCAAGTATTCATTGTAGTTTTGTACTGACTGTTCTGATGCCACATGTTTGGTTAATGTTGGAAATTGGAAATTGAAAACTGGTGTGAATTGTGCTTAAGTATGTTGCTGTCAAAATATTGGTAACTTAACTAAACCAGACTGATATATTCTGTATAACATGGGTTGAAATCCTTGGCAGATGATCCAATTTTCTAAACAACGAACATTTAAATACACGCAATAAAAAGCTTTGTTGCTGCCTACCATTATTCTCTGTTACTGATTTTAAATAACAATTTAATGGCAATTATTCTACATTTATTTATCTTCATGCTCCGGAAATCTACATAGCTAGAATCACTAAGTCACAGAAGAAGAACATCTTTTGATTAATTGTTCTGTGGCACTATTTTGAAAGAACACTCAATTAATCCCGTTCTTTTGATGTTTCCGCATAGTTCCATGATTTTTCATTGCATTATTTGTCCTTTGTTCTATTAAAAGTTTCCATTGAATTTGTTTTTCTCCCTGCTTCAGCCAGGAAATTCCAAATCACCTTTACATCTCACCTAGTTTCTTTGCCAATTAGTTTTAACCTGTGAATATTGGTTACTCGCCTGTCTGCCAATGGAAACAATCTCTCCGTAAATATTCCATCAAAACCCGTTGGAACTTTAATAAATCTCCCCTTAACCATCTTTGCTGACAGGAAAGCAATCATAGCTTCTCTGGTAATCGAAAAGCAAGAAAAAAAAGTCAGATGTTGCAAATCTGGAAAAAAAAGGAAAATTTATTAGATGCTTTTATTATGTATGGCAAGCAGTAGCCATCAAGAGAGCCACTGTTCCAGCTCAATGCTCTACACTATGAAAGGTATGAAACTCCATTTTCTTTCTCCACAGATGCTGCCTGACCTGATAGGCATTCCCAGCATCATGCTTTGTTTCAGATTTCCAGCAACTGATGTGTTCTGTATCCCACAGCTCTTTGTTTTATATCTCCTCTAATCGCCATCTCTCGGGCTATCCTTGATTGGACTTTGCTAGCTTTACCTTGCACTAAACGTTATTCAATAGACAATAGGTGCAGGAGTAGGCCATTCGGCCCTTCGAGCCAGCACCGCCATTCACTGTGATCATGGCTGATCATCCACAATCAGTACCCCGTTCCTGCCTTCTTCCCATATTCCTTTACTCTGCTATCTTTAAGAGCCCTATCTAACTCTCTTTTGAAAGCATCCAGAGAATGAGGCAGAGAATTCCACAGATTCACAACTCTCTGGGTGAAAAAGTTTTTCCTCATCTCTGTGCTAAATGCCTACCCCTCATTCTTAAACTGTGGCCCCCTGGTCCTGGACTCCCCCAACAACGGAAACATGTTTCCTGCCTCTAGCGTGTCCAATCCCTTAATAATCTTATATGTTATCATGTAACTACGTATACACTGTTAATGGCTCGATCGTAACCGTGTATTGCCTTTACGCTGACTGGATAGCGCGCAACAAAAGCTTTTCACTGTACCTCGGTACATGTGACAATAAACTAAACTGAAACTGAAACTCTTCAACTCTCCCTCAGACAGCTTAGCTGCCATTAGTAAAGTTTTTCACTCTCAATCAATTTGTATTATTCTTTTCTATTGTTCTCCCCTCTAACAAACTTTCCTTTTATTCTTCCCAATCCCCTCCCCATTTTCTATTAAAAGCATGTTGGATTAAAACATGCCAGTTTTCAAATCTTTCTCAGACTGAGCAGAAACATCAACACATTCTCTCCACATATATGCTTCTTGAAGCAATGAGTATTCTAGCATTTGTAGTTTTTATTTGATAGTTTCACTGGTCTTTTCACAAACTACATCTTTGTTTATGAATAGGCATAGAGATTGAGAGATGGTTAAATATTATTCAGTAAATGTGATGTGATCTAAACTGGCTGACTCTTCATTTAACCTTCTCTATATAAGAAACAAATATATATGTTAAAAGACTACATAGGAGAGAGTCCTGATGCACTGTGAATTTTTGCTATTCACTGCAGACACTTCAGATTGTTCTGGATGTTCTATCACAGCTATGAAAGGATGCTTTTTATCTTGGACCTTAGGAATGGAATGGATGGAATGGAATGCTATTTATTGTCATTCAAACCTAGGTTTGAACGAAATTGCATTTACTACAGTTTGTTACATTACAAAAAAAAAACAAGACCCACACTTAACACAGTTTACATAAACATCCATCACAGTGAGTCTCCAACACCTCCTCACTGTGATGGAAGGCAAAGTCTTATCTCTTCCCTTTGTTCTTCACCCGCGGTCCAGCAGTCCAACTGCAGCGTCTAGGCGAACTGGGGCTCCGATGTTAAAGCACCCAGCGGACGATGGTGAGTCCTGAGGCCATTTTGACACGCCAGGCGATGTTAGGCCCCGGTTCCGTGTCCTTTAAACCCCGCGGTTCAAGCAGTCCAACCCGCGGTCCAGCAGTCCAACTGCAGCGTCTAGGCGAACTGGGGCTCCGATGTTAGAGCCCCCGGCAGACAATGGTAAGTCCCGTGGCTGCTAACCCGCATCAGGCGATGTTAGGCCTCGCTCCATGTCCTTTAAACCCCGCGATTCCAGCGGGAGAAGTTGCCGTTGCGGGAGCTCCGAAAACGGTCTCCCACCAGGGACCTGGAGCTCCCGATGTTCCTGTCCACCGGGCCTGCAGCCGGAGCTTCCGAAGCTCCAAAGTCGGGTCGCAGCCGAGCGCCACCATAGCTCTCCCCGCTCCGAAGACACTGTCATTGTCATCCTCTAAGCAAACCAGTTGCATTTGCTAAGGCCCATTGTGAGAAAATATCAGAAGACATTTCTCATGCCAGCAAGGAAATGTAGACAGTTCGTCATGGTCCCATGATTACACCAATGGAATATATGTTTAGATTTAGTCACCTTCATGCCAAGGAGTGAGCTAATTAATTCCAACCGCTCAAAGTCCAACCCAGGCAAGTGGCAAAACAAAGTAGTCTGAAACAGTTCAGAATATTGTATGAGTGATGCATTTCCCTGCAAGATGCTCTCCCCATATTGAAAGACAATAAGAAGCAAAGATTGAGGTCTTACATACTTCGGAAGTTCAATGTATTTTGTAACTAAAATGAATATATAACTAACACAGAGAGGGGGGAGAGTAATATTCTAGTTCATGAATTAATGACCTGAATGTTGAAAATAACATTACATGACCTGCCACTTCACAGCACTTCATAAACTAAAAATATCACATATTATTCTGCTTTATATGCATATCTTCAAATGATGTGGAAAATTATAACTTTTTCCATGCTCTGGGAAAAATGCCAGCTTTCCCCATGCCTTAGTCTATATTTTGGGATTGGAAGTGAAAATGGCCGCAGCTCAGAAAGATCTGTCAAACTCTGTGGATTAGATTTACCCCTTTCTCCAATATCAGGTGTTAGTTGTGGAGTATCGCCATTGAAATCATCAAATGTGCCAATTACAAATGCAATGAAGATCTCTTGCAGATGGCAAAACATGGTAAAGATAATTACTTTAATTATCATTGAAAATATTATACTAAATAACATATTGACTATATACAAGAGTAAATGGTTTCAAGGAACAATATTAAACCAAGAAAGTGGAAGAAATCCTTCTTATCCAATTCATTCATTATAGTATTTATTTGAGGTCAGGATAATTTATTGGGTCAGGATAATTCTTTGGAATAATTATGCCTTAGTACAGCATTAGAACCTTGCAAGCATCTCCTGCAATGAAACAAGACAATTTTAAGAACATTTTGGAAAATAAGAACAAATCATATATAGCTGATTCTTGACATCGGCCTGATCTCTGAATATTACATTGGAAATCATTTACAGCAAGCTATGGATTTCTATGTTGAACATCATCTGTGCCTGCTCCAAAAAACACTGGCAGTAAAATGATGAAAGCTGACTGCATTCTGTGATAGCAATTGCAAAATCACAGTTTTTTTCCTTTCTCTACCTAAACACCAGGAACATTAAAGCTGTAATCTTTACCGCTGACCACAAGCATTTCTGCCATTTCCATTTGAACCACGCTGTAATTTAGACTCCAGTGTCTTTCCTATCTCAAAAATTATTAGGCTCCACCTCCAAATTACCATCCATATTTTTGCCACACTAAGCTTTGCTGCTTGAAACCTTTACCATGATATTCTCAAATTTGGCATTAACTATTCTGGCATTGGGGAGGATTGGGAAGGACTGGTCTACCTATCTTCTTACCTGCATTACCTTGCATTCAGTTTGGCCTCTATTGTCATATCCTGAAGGGGCTGTCCCACTTGGGCGACCTAATCCGCGAGTCCAGAAGAGTGTCTTCGACCTTCAAGCTCGAGAGCACTCTCCTGGAAAGCCTCGAGCTGGATCGACCGTCCGCGTTGAAACCGCGAGCTGGATCGACCGACCGCACACACACACACACACACACACACACAAACACATCGCAAAGGCGGGGGCCAGGGAAAGCGGGGGAGCGCTGTCTGAAATTCGCACCCGCAATGAAGAAGAAAGTAAAACGGCTGCACAGTGTAAGGTAAGTCCGTTAGAGAGCATATAGGGGGGATTGGGGAGAGGGGGAGAGGGGGAGAGAAGGAGAGAGAAGGGGTGAGAAGGGGGGAGAAGGGGAGAGAAGGGGGGGAAAAGGAGTGGAGACACTTTTAAGAAGTTTAATAAAGTTTAGCAGGCATGTTACCTATCGGTAGGTCTTCCTTGGTCCTGAAAACTCCAATGAGCCAATCAAAATGCCCGGTCAGCGAAGGAGATTTGCCTACGGCTGCCCTCGACTGCCTGTAACTAAATAGCGACCCCACTCCACGGCACTAAGAGTTAAAAAGACCCATGCCGACCAAATTTTACTCGCGCAAATTTCAACATGCTGAAACATTTTCCGCGACCTAGCTGAGGCCACGAGTATTCGGGAACTTCCCTCGAGCATGAAGGAGAGTTCCAGCGACCTCATAGGACCTCCTAGGACCACGTGTCGACCATGCTGCGAGTTTGAAGGTCGAAGACACTCTTCTAAACTCACAGATTACGTCGCCCAAGTGGGTCAGCCCCTTTACCCATCCATGTTATACCCACTCATTACACTATGCTCACCAATCTTTGGTATTGGCCAAGTATAATCAATAAATACAGTGAAAACATTGTTTTGCTTGCCATCCAAATAAATCATATCATACATGAGAACAATCAAACCGTATAGGACCACAACAGATGCAACAGTGCTGAATATAGTATTAAAGCTATAGAGAAAATGCAGGGAAAATAAAAGTTCAAGGGCCATTGAGGTAGATTCGAAGATCTGGAATGTATACTTACATCCTTATGATGGGTTATGGTTAACAAAAGCCTCAAATATAAAATCCTTATCTGTCTATTCAAATGTATTAATTAATTCAATTTCTCTCTGATTCTGTAATCTCTTTATCCCTTAAATCCTTTGAGAATTCCAACCCTGCCCTCTCTTATGTCCTTTGTTTGACCAACGGTAGCCTTACTTTGGATTCTAACCTCCTGAAATTTAAGCCTCAGAATCTCACTCACATTAACCAATGACAAAGCCTTTCATGATTTGCCAGCGGGGGAAGTAAATTGACGGGGGCAATCATGACATTTAACTAGAAGATATATCTCATGCAAGATTTTGTGACAAACCATATGGAAGCTCACAGTGCATGGGGAATGCAACCAATAGGCAGCTGTAGTGGCCATTTGGCCTGTTTTGCCTGTAATTGAAGATGGCATGTGCCTTTAAATTTTAGACTGTCCGTTATATTGTGGGTGGGATTTATGACGTGTTTTGGGGCGTGTTTGGAGCTAAGATGCTTGCGCAGAAGTTTAGTTTTTAGTGTAGTTTGGAGACCGCAGGAAGAAGGTTAACCCTTCGACCATGCGGGCCACATGCGAGATCATGCGAGATCTAAAGGAGATCATGAGAAGTGTAACGGAGACACGAGGAGTTTTTAATGTTTGAAGTAATAAGCTGGAGTTCGATGAAGATTGTAGTAACGAGTCGGAAGAAATTTGGATGTATCTTACTGTTTTCTATTAACAATAAAGCATTTATTCATCAAAAAACTGTTTTGAAGCCATATCTGTGAAGAAGCTCTGGTCTCTGTGAGCCAGCTCGCATGCGTATCGAAGATATTCATCTTATCCCTGCGCATCCTTTTAGCGGCTAGAGAGTTAATTTCTCGAAAGATATGAAAATCTGCCGCTACAGCAAGTGTGTAAGAAAGTGAAGGGCCCAACAATAAATGGCAAAAAGAGGTAAAAGTTTAATTGAGAGTGAAACCTTTGGAAAGGGTTATTTTCACAGCAATCTAATAAAAGTGAGGAATTTAGCAAGAACAACCCCACTTCACTTAGCAATGAAGGAGATACTTAGACGAGGACTGTGTGGTTGACTGTGTCAGATGCTGCAGATTAATTGAAGAAGATGCAGAGCAATAAACCATAATGTTCACTGTAACGGAGAATCTCATTTGGCTCTTTAATGAAGGCATTTTCAGTCTTGCAGCAGGGTTGGAAAGATTCAAGCAGGGGTTTATAAGAAAGAATGCTGATTTATGTGTATAAAAATAACAGCAAAGAAAAAAAGTTTGAACTGAAGGAAAGTTAGTTGGATAAAGTTACAAGAAAGTGTTGCAAAGACCAAAAATCTAAACTATAGATAAAAAAATACCTGAGTATATAGCAAATTACACATTCCATGTAAGATGATGAACCAACCACAAAACTGTAACAAAGAGTATTTCTATTATACCACTGTACAGTTTTGTGGTTGGTTCATCAAGGTTTCCTGCCACCTACTTTGCACCGCACTTTCTTCCAGTAAGGTCCCATGTGCAGTCTTGCATTAGGAGGTGCCAGTTCATTGATGTGACCCAAGGGATCATAGAAAAGAGTATCCCTACCTCAATACAATGGTCCCATTATACTTGCGGCAGGTATAATGACATTGAAGGGAATTTAAAAGCCACTAAGAATCATTTAAACAACTAAGAATGCTTCAAAGTGATTTAAGATTTTTTTTTTAAATCACAACCAGCATCAAATAATTTAAAAAAAACATTAAAGCAAACACAATTAATTAAAAAGAATAAAAGTCATCTAATGCTTACTGGTCTACATTGAACCAGTCTCAGGCATTAAATGAGCAGGTTCTCCTTTGCCAGTTCTGGGGAATTCTGCAAGTTTGTCCTTCTTGCAGGACTCTGTGTAGCATCCATCATTGGAGCGCAGTTGGGAAACTGCCAATGAATCCAGGCCAGTTTCTGCCCTCATTCAGTTGATGACTATTATGACAGTTATGGCTGTTCACTGATGTTTCCCAGCAAGTCCTAGCTCTATGTAATCTGTTTACTTTTTGGCAGTTCTAACACCATTACTCACATTACGCCCTCTTTCTGATTTATTGATTCCTTCTCTATCTCCTCATCATACTTTCTCAGCTTCTCCCGCCTGACCTGAAGTTTACATGCGTCCATTTTAGGCCTGATCCAACCAAAAGGCTTCCAGCCTGAAAATAGGTCTCTTCTGCTTGAGTGCTTGTGTCTTTTGCATCTCCAGAAGTTTGCATTTCAGTTCAAAGTATTGGGCATTGTTTGGGCTAACATTGGAATAAAGATTAGACTCAGAGTCATCAACGGGACTGTGCAACCGGGATGATTATAATGACATTTAAGCTAGATGAAGTCCAGAGAGGAACTTTTCTTTAAAAGACAGCATCTTACCTTTAATACTTTATCCAGCTGCAGAATCTGAATGAGGTAGTCACATCATCAGTCCTGCTCACTATAGCCAAGTTTCTAAAAGTTACGAGGTCTGTTTTTTACATATCTTAGGATCTATCTATATCTTAGGAAACATATCTATTTTAAACAACTACCCGAAGCCCAATGAATGGCCACATTCAATAGGTCTCATAGCACCCATTTTATGCCTGTAGTTCCTGAAAATGTTTATAAAATTAACTAAATAGAACCTAAAACTTGTATTTCATTTACTTTCAGATCCTAATAATTACTACCACAGGCGAAATGAAGTTATTACATCAGACGAGCTTGATTTCAAACATCACAGTTACAAGGAAATGAGACAGGTAGGAGTGTGATTCTTACAGACCCATGAGAAGGGAAGGAGAATCAGTGCCCCAGAAGGTTCAGTTAATTTGAGTAATATGAGGGTGGCACAATGGTGTGCAGGCAGAGTTGCTTCCTCACAACTCCACAGACCCAAGTACAATCCTGACCTACAGTCTATAGATACAAAATGCTGGAGTGACTCAGCAGGGCTGGCAGCATCTCTGGAGAGAAGGAATGAGTGACGTTTCAGGTCGAGACCCTTAGTACAGACCCTTCTTCAGACCCTGAAGGGTCTCATCCCAAAACATCACCTATTCCTTCTCTCCAGAGATGCTGCCTGTCCCATTGAGTTATTCCTGAATTTTGTGTCTATCTTTGGTTTCTTCCTTGTAGATTCCTTCCTACACCTAACTTCCAGTCTGCTCAATTCCTCTCTCCGTCAAGTGCATGTTAATGCACCAAACAACAACTGTCTGTGTGGAGTTTGTACATTATTTGTGTAACTCTATTGGTTATCCCTTGGTAGTTTGGTTTCCTCCTTATCCCAAAGTTGGCTGATTAATAGGCTAATTGACTGCTGTAACTCATCTAACCATGGATGGTTGGAGAACTGTGGTGGAGTTATGGGCAAGTGAGAGTGGGTTGCAGTAATTGGTGGACGGGGAATGGGATTGCACTGCAAGTTGGCATGGACAATGGGATAAATGGCCTTTTAATGAGTGATGTTTTTTCAGAACTGAACTGAGTAAAGTGTTTTTATATATATTTTTAAATCATACTGTTAATGTTTAAATCTAATGTCTAACACATTGGATTACTTGAACCCTTTATGCAGCCTACGTAATTTTACGCTCTTTTATTAAAATATGTAATATACTTCCATACTAATTTCTATTGAAGAGATGGTAAATAAGCTGCTTTAAGAGCTGGACTACCTGACGCAAGGATGGAATTTAAGAAATTCAGTATTACGTTTTTATTCATGTAACAACAATTATTTAGCAACCCTGGAGTGGAGAAGCTGTAACATACTGCCACAAGCAGCATTGCTACCTGGAATTCTGCACCCAAATGCAGACAATTAACCAATAGACTAGAGTTCTGGAAACCATTGACATTCCCATCAATCATTCAACTCGTGTATTTGGCAGTTTTGTGTCCCCGAGCCATGGGGATCAGAGATTTCAGGATGGAATTCCAACCAGTGCTTATTGACAAAACTAAACAGTGATAACATTGGCATGAAACTAGCAAGAGAAAGACTTGCCAAGCCCCTGTTCCTGATCATCATCCAGATAAACCAGCTGAGAAATGGAGTGTGGATTTGAAGTGATGTTGTAATTGGGTTTAATTGCCAAATCATTAATAAGATTCACCATTTAGTTACATACCACACAGGTTCAGGTGGAACACTTTGCCCAAGTGCTGTTTCAGAAATGCTTGCTACCTTATGAATCCAACTGCACCAGAAATGGATGCATAAAGGCAGAATAGGAAAGTAGATTATCCACAAAATAAGATCATGGAATGAGAATACATGGAACTGGTTCTGCAGAGCACAATGTTTATTTTGTTTGGACATACATTGAATTGATCGGATAATTATTGCATGATCACAAAGCCTACCAAATTGCTCCAGGATTTTTGGTGCTTATAATACCCTTATGCATGGAAGAGCCTAGTCATGCTCGATAGAGTCCAGATCTTGACCTAAAAAATCTCCTCCATCCACTGTTCATGAGCCAATCCAACCCTGAATGGACCAATTTTCATCCCCCATTTCCAACACTCATCCATCCCAGATTGATATTTCAAATCTCCCAGTATTCTCTGGTTCATTGGATCCTCCACATGATATCCTACACACTCTCCCTCGGTCACCCCATGATCTGCCTGACTTCCTCTTCTCAGACCTTAGTAGTAGAAGAGGGATTAAGAAAAGCCTTTGTGTGTATTTCCGTTCAACCCTGTATAGTTGTACATGAGGCCTTTTGCAGTGGGCCATACAGGCTTCCTCTCCTTACCCACTGCAGAAGAATTTCTTGACGTGGAATGGAGATAATTCAAGGAAGAGAATAGTGACGTCTTGAAACACATCCACATTACAAAAAAGAGGTTCTGATCGCCTGAATGTGCATGTCGTTATACAAATACTTGGGCATGACCGAGCGTATCTTAGGACATTGTAAGAAGAAAAGGAAGATATTGCTGTGGCTGTGGCAGATATGTTTCTGTCATAATTTATCATCATTGAGTTATTAGAAGACTGGAGGGTGGCTAATGTTGTGCCTCTATTTAAGAAGGGTTGCAAGGAAACCAAGGGAAGTAGAGGCTTGTAAGCTTCACATCCATGGTGGAAAAGTTGCTGAAGTTGTATTCTGTCATCTACCAACATTTGGTAAGATTAGGAATTGTCAGCCATGCTTTGTGTATGGGAAATCATGCTTCAGAAATTTGATTGTGTATTTTGATCAGGTGACCAGGGGGTTTGAGGAGGGCCATGAGATAAACAGGCCCGACATGGAGTTTAACAAGGCTTTTGACAAAATCCCACATGGTGGGCTGGACTACCATGGGGTCCAGGGTGAGCTAGCCAATTGGACACAAATTGTCTTGGTGCCTGGAGGCAGAGGGTGGTAGTGAAGGGATTTTCAGATTGGAGGTCTGTAATCAGCGGTGGGCTGCAGGGATCGATGGCAGGTTGTTCACCATCTATGTTAATGATTTGGATAAGAACATGGTTGGATGTGTAACATGTTTAATGATTACACCAACATTGGTGATATAGTGAACAATGAAGAAGATTATTTAAGATTACAACAGGATCTAGAACAACTGGGAAAATGGTGCCAAGGAATGACAGATGGAATTTAATTTGGACGTACAAAGTGTTGAATTTTGGTTAAATGATCACAGGTCTAACACGGTAAATGGCAGAGCTCAGAGGGATTTTGTAGAAAAGAGAGACTTTGGGCTTCAGGTTCATAGTTTCCAAAAAGTGCTGATATGGATAAAGAGTTTTTTAAAAAAGCATTTGGCATGCTTGCCATCATCAGTCAGAACATTGAGTACAGGGACTTAGGATGCTATGTTACAGCTTTGCAAGACGTTGATGAGACCACACTGACAAGTTCTGTGGAGTTCTGGTTACCGTGTGCAGTTCTGGTCAGCAAGCCCTAGGAAGAGTGCAGAAAAGATTCTCAAGAACATTACCAGGACTGGAGGGCTTGAGTTATAAGGGTGTGGGATAGGCTTTTTTCCCTCAAGTATAGAAAGGCTGAATGATGACCTTACAGAGATGCATACAACCTTGGAGGGCATAGATATGGTGAAGGTCAGTCTTTTTACTGACTATTAATGGGGATAGATTTAAAGAAGATCTGAGGGTGGTGGACATGTGGAACGAGCTACCAGATTACATAATTTTCATGTCCATCTTGTTACAAATGTTGACCTTGCTGTCATCGTCCGTCCTGAAAAGGACGCAAGCTTCCAGCGACAATCAGTGGAAGCCATCACTTGTCGCAATAGATGATGGTGGTAGCAGAATTAGCTCAGGATACTTCCAGTTTCCAGCCCCGCGACGTGGACGCTTCTGCTATGCGGCCATTTTCATGATAGTTAGATAAGTGCATAGCAATGTTCTGAGCAATATGGGCCAAACACAGTCAAATTGGACCAGCTCAACTGGGCAACTTTGTCGGCATGGATGGGCTGACCTGTTTCATGCAGTATATCTTCATGACAATGCAACTCTAATCTCAACGCCTGTACCAACCATATTCTCAAGAAAGATCTCCTGCATTTTTGAAGATTGCCTGGATGAAGTTAAAAAAATGATAATTTCGCAACTCAGCCTTTCAACTTTGGTCTGGTGTTGTCCACGGACAGTAACCCCTCAGATTTCCCCAACATCTATCTATCTCCAGGCAATTCAGACACCAGTGCAAGCAGTTTATAATTAATTGATTTCCTTAGTCTCAATCAGATTCTAAATTATCCAATTCCTATTCATAGCGAGATATTTACCAAGATTCTTTTTGAAGGAGTTAATGATTCAGGCTTATCTAGAACTCAGTGGGTCAGGCAGCATCTCTAAAGGGCAGAGTTAGTTGCAGGTCGTGACCCTTGTGTCCTCGTTGTATTTCCCAGCAGTCTCCATTCACTCTAATCTGTTTTGGTAAAATTCTCTACTACATAGGAGGACCCGGCATGGGGGGACTGCCGTGAGGGAGGGGGGAGAACAATGGACAATGGGGACCCAGCGTTGGGGGGGGGGGGGAGAACAAAGGGGGACGTGGCGCGGATACTGTGTGTACTTTGTAACTTTGTCAGCGCCCTTATGTGGCGACTATTTGCATACCTTGGGTATGCAAGCAAATAATTTCTCTGACTTGTCACATGTGACAGTAAAGTATTCATTCACTCTACTGGCCTAAGGAAAATATTTCCTTTTAATCTTCAGTCTAGACTTCACGTGGTACTAAAGACCCTGCGGCAGACGGGAAAAAAGGACAGGAAATTGTGGATATCAATTCCGAATCAAAACTATTTTTTGCGCGATGTGGTTGTTGTGGCAGTGATACTAAATCCTCCCTCTCCCTGTAACCCATGCCTTTGTTACATTTCTGTCCAACGTTAGTCTGTGCACCACCAGTCAGCAGTGCAGGCCAGTCTAATAGTGGTCCACAATACTTACTAAACTGGTTTCCTCTGTCAGATGGTTGAACTCTCAGTGTGCCATTGACAGAGACTCAGCTTTGTGTCTGCTATCAACAGCAAGACCTACTGCAGGACTTCATTCACTGAGCACCATTTTGCCACATGTTTAACCATTCCATGTTTTACTATGCTACTTAGTGAGTGAGATTAAAACTTCGCTAAAAATTCAGAACAGGAGAGATTTTTCCCTTGCCACGGATAAATTACATTATATACTGCATCTGCTCCAGCAAGACAATGTGGATATTTGAATCGACCAAATCATAGACATTAATCATGATCTAATGCAGTCATGATCTAATAGTCTAGCTACTCTAAATTTGCCTGAACCATAAAATATAATTACCATTTACTGTATGGTCATATAAACTGTGCGATTTGTAACTTTTGATTGTTCAAATGACAGTTTATTATTCCATAAAGGTAAAAACATGTTCTGCTTATGTATTAAACTGGCATAAATAGTTCAAACTAAAGGGGTAATATAAGCATACTGACAATTTTTTATTTGCGGAAATTATGATGACTATAATCTTTATGGTTGCTATGTTTTAATCTGAACTCTCTAACCTACTATGTTATTTTAACTACTAATACAAGTACTGTGAATTTGCCAGCCTTAGGGCATCTGTATTGTATAAAAGCCATGTAAAGGAGCACACATGCTAAGGTAATGCTCTGCATATTAATTTACAATCCTAATCACACTTTTAATGCTGTGCATTAAGACATGAATCGGTTCATACTTTCTCATAATTACTCATGCTGTATGCTGGTAATGAAGACCGAATAAACCAAAGGCTGCAAATAACTTAAGACAGCCCATTGCTTTCCTAGGCATTTTCCTCTCAAGAGCAGGTTGACAAATATTTGAACTCAAGAATTCACTCCAAACTTCTTGTTTTGCCCCACCTGTTCCATCATTCTCATACTATGCCTGGTTTACTTTCAATGCATGCAATTCAATGCAATACAACCCATATGAAACTGGGTTACATTAATTATGTTGCATTTTTCACGCCTAACTGTGAATAAAGCTCACAGTCAAAGGCATGTTTAACATGTCACCTTATGTAACTCATGAGGAGAGTAAGACAGTTGAAATCAAATATTTATGGATCGTGGTGAGCTGACGACCGATGGTAAATATAAAGACTACATTTTCCTACTTTACATCATCCAAAGTTAATCGGTCTGCAAAGTGAATCGTCGCCAAACATGAGCATGTTGCAAAAAGCCTCTGCTATTCTAAGTGTACATAACAGGCTTTACTTTCACTGTTAATCCTCCCCGTATTCACAACATCTGTGCATGTGTGAAAAAGCATTAATGGGCATCAGTCATAAAAAATAAATGTTGTGCTTATTCATTTATTCATTTTTTGCACACAGATTCCAGGAAAGTGGATATTATTCCGTATCTCAAATTTTTGGGCATATTAATTTGTGAATTGTGTACAGGGGAATCTTCGTAACACAAACTCCTGTGCACTTTATTAATGCGTTGTTATTTTGTTCTTCTGCCTTTAAGGATTTGTAGAAACTTTACAGATATAATACCTGCATAATTTCCATGTCTTGACAATAATTCATGTCTTCACATTGCATTATGTCTTTGTAAAGCTAATTTTAAGAGTATGCACTTCAGTATCTGTGGATCAATAAAGTCTGAAACTGCACTTGTACATGATTCATAAATAGAAAATAATTCCTTCAAAAGGAGAAACAACAACACACTCGTTTAGTCATGCATTGGACCATGTTGTTAGTCCAGTCATAGTTTGATGATTTGGTTGTGGTGTCATTACATGGAAACCGACCCTTCGATACATCAAATCCATGCCAGCCATCACGCACCTTTTTTCAAAACTAATCCTATTCTGATTCATTTTATGCTTCCTACGTTCCCATCAACGTCCGTTAACCCAAATTCTACCCATTGCCTTCATACTGGGAGTAACCTACATTATCCAATCAATCCACCAATCTGCATGCCTTTGTGCTATGGGAGGAAATTGGAGCAGCAAGAGGAAACCCTTGCAGTCACAAGGAGAACGTAAAACTCCACACAGAGCAGCAGGAGATTGGGATTAAGCCCAAGTCATTGGAGTTGTGAGGTAGCAGCTCTACCTGCTGTGCCACTGTTTCACCTTGTTTAGTGGTAGTTCAGTGCTCACTTGTGTAAATTCTAATGGTTTGAAGGAAACGTTGGTCTTCAGAGACCGTGCAGAGTGCTTACAGCCCAGTTTAATTGAGCTGTAGGAGAAAATCTGAACGAATAATGCTCCAGTGCCCTCCGGGGAATTTCAAACTTGTTGCAATTCTCTCAGGCCGACCACTCACTCTAATTATATTTTACATTCTGTTGAACAGATGATGAAGATAGTTAATGAGCAGTGTCCAAACATCACTAGGATCTACAACATTGGCAAAAGTTATCAAAAAATGAAACTCTATGCCATCGAGATCTCTGATAACCCAGGAGAGCACGAAGTTGGTAAGATTTAACTCCTCTCGAACGGGGCCTCATTCATTTTCTAAGATGTGGTTTCTTTACAACAATGTTTATCAATGCACTGACAGAAATATTACCTGCCATTGAAATATCCCAGGGGTAAAATATTTCTAAAAACATTATAGCTTTAAAGTGAGGGGGGAAAGATAGGTTTAAGGTGGGGGGGGGGGGGGGAAGATTTAAAAGGAACCTGAGAGGCAACTTTTTTTACACAAGGGATGATAGGTCTATGGAACAAGCTGCCGAAAGAGATAGTTGAGGCAGGAAATATCACAACGTTTAAAAAACATTTGGACAGGTACATTGATATGGTAAGTTTAGAGGTATATAGGCCACACATAGGCAGGTGGGACTAGTATAGATGGGGCATGTTGGTCGGCATGGGCAAGTTGGGCTGAAGGGCCTGCTTGCACGCTGTATGACTTCTATGACTTTTTGTTCCTGAAATAAACTCTTGGAGATATTTGAACATTCATGCAGTTCATGCAGATTGTACCTCTTGAATGTACAATCATTTTAAAATAGTAGACCAGATCTGAAGTACAATCGGAGGTATACAGCACGGAAACAGGGCCTTAGGCCCAACTTGTCCATGCCGACCAAGATGCCAATCAAGGTTAGTCCCATTTACACATATCCCTCCAAATCTTTCCTACCATTTACCTATCCAAATACCTTCAAGTGTTGGAGTAAATAAGAACAAGTCTAGAAGAAGAAAAACTGAAAGAAAGAAACATTATCTTTTTATAAATGAATCAGTAAGACTGAAAACCAGTTGATCTGCAGTGCAATGTTTTGAAATAGGTGATTATGAAGAAAGTGGATAAAGATTCACCCAATCAGAACCCCAAATGGGAAGAAAGGGGGATAGTTTATCCTCTTTGATATTTAATCAGTATAATTTGTTTTATTTGTAAGAGTTTTCTGATTCAAATAGTCACTGGAAGTGATAGCATATTGCTGTGGAAGGAAGATTGAATTGGTGTGGGGTAAGTTATGGACCATCCCTTTGGTTCCGTATGATGTAACCTTGGTCTGTGTTTGAACCAGGTGAGCCTGAATTCCATTACTCTTCAGGAGCTCATGGCAATGAAGTGCTTGGTCGTGAGTTACTCCTCTTACTGATGCAGTTCATTTGCCAGGCATACTTGGCAGGAAATCCAAGAATCAAACACCTTGTAGAGGAGACAAGGATCCATTTGGTACCTTCTATTAATCCTGATGGTTATGAAAAGTCTTTTGAAATGGTAAGTTTTCATTTGATTTCTTCTTTCTGTAGCTCTCTCCAGCTGATAACAGAAATTAAAATAATCCAATTTTTTCCACCATGTAGAAAGTAGAACAAACAAAGGCACAGCGTTGGCACAGACACTTCGGCCCACAATGTTTGTGCCGAATGTATGGCTATGATAAACTAATAAACTAATCACATCTGCCTGCACATAATCCATATCGCTCAATTGCCTCCATATCCATGTGCCTATTTAAAAACATCTTATACGTGACTGTCATATCTGCCTCCACCACCACCCCTGACAATGCATTCCAGACACCCACCGCCATCTGTGTAAAAGATCTTGCCCCACACATCGCCTTTAAACTTTGCCTATCTCACCTTAAACTTATGCTCTCTTGTCTTTGACATTTCTATCCTGGGCAAAAGATTTTACTGACTATGTTTCTCATAATTTTATATACTTCTATCAGGTCTCTCAACTTCTGACATTCTCGAGATAACAATATAAGTCCGTCCAAACTCTCCTTGTAACTAATGCCTCCTAATCCAGGCAGCATTTTGATAAATCTCTTCTGCAAACTCTCTATAGCTTCCACATCATTCCTCTGATAGGGCGACCTGAACTGCATTTAGTACTCCAAATGCGGCCAAAACAATGTCTTACAGCCTTATGTCTTATGTGTTTGAATATGATCATTCGAGTGTGTTGTATTTCAGGGTTCAGAACTGGTAGGCTGGTCTTTGGGACGTTGGACTCATGATGGCATCGACATCAATCATAATTTTCCTGACCTCAATTCTATTATTTGGGAAGGAGAGGAGCGCAGGAGGGGCTATAAGAAAGTGGATAATCATCACCTACCAATCCCCGAGTGGTATTTATCTGAAAACGCCACTGTGAGTCATCCGTGTACATACAAATCACATTTAAGTCATTTGAGTATATAGAGTGCGTATTTGAGGTTTAGTTCTTGACATAGACACGAAAGCCTTGAGCAGGAAGCAGAAAGATGGTAATGTGATCAAATTGCAAGGTCGATCAAGCTTGCTGAGAATAACTGAGAATAAGCAATCACCTCCTTATGGGGTTGGGGGAGGGGGTGGGGGTGAAAATTTCATTCTGTATCCAGGTTGTTTGGTATTGATTTGTGAATTCCATAAGGGTGCATTTTCATTACTCAAATTAAGATAATCTGAGAAACCTAAAATATTGAGAAGGGTCTCAACCCCAAACATCACCCATTCCTTCTCACCAGAGATGCTGCCTGTCCCGTTGAATTACTCTGGCATTTTGCGTTTAACTAAAATATCTACCTTGTAAAACTTGAATCCTTTAAAAAGCTTATGTATTAATCATTTCTGATTACATTTCAGATGATTCATCTCAAGTAGATAAATGGCGTAACAAGAGACTACAGATGTTGGAATCTAGAGCAAAAAAACAAACTGCTAGAGAACTCAACATGTCAAGTAGCATCTGCGGAGGCAAAGGGAAAGTTGACATTTTGGATCTTGATCCTGCATTAGGATCCCAGTGCTTTCACAGAAGCTGCTTGAACGGCTGAGATAGTGGTTAAATATTATTTTAATAATATAACAGGATAATTTGTCATGCTGTTGTGCAGTCAGCTCAGAACAGAGGAGCATCTGAAAGAGCAGTGTTTTACTGCTGCTCTGGAGGCCAGCTTAGGTAGAAGTAAATGGCAATTACTGTAGACATATGGCACTGAATCTACTGGCAGGGAATGACCAAGTGTTATGCTTGCACACGGAGGGTAGTGGTTTCCATATTGCCCGTCTGGGTAGGCTATTCACATAACGCCAGCAACGGTTGTGAGCGTGGTAGACAAGTCACTGTTGGAACTTTTAAGTGACAGCTTGTACTGTATGCTGCTTGCATGTTCACTGTTGGTTCAATAGTCTCGCTGGTGATGAAGAATCTGCCCTGTGGTGATTTCACTACCTGCACTTGGGACTGTTTCTACTTAATATACAGGTGGTATTAAATGACAAGGATCAGACACATTGTCAAAAAATATGGTCCAACATTGTGATTTCTATACCTATAATCCGTCAGATGAGTTTAACATAAAATACTTCTTGACTGGAATTATCTAACTGGATCTGGTTTTATTCTATAAAATTAAGTGTGTTCATGTGCAGATATCCAATGTGGTTCAAATCATGATAAATGAATTAATATTAATACAGGAAACATAATTTATCATCTCAGAAATCATGAATAATAATATTGCTAGGAAATGGCATTTTAATTAAGGAGCATAATTTAGCTATATTTTACCTCAACAACAATTTGTTGATTACCTGTATTTAATTATACAAAGTATTTTGTTCTAGCTTTGGGTTTTTCTGTAGTTATTCTTTAAGGAATACTAATGCTTGCCTCGACCAATGTTATTATTTTCAATTTATCCTCCAGCAACCTTGATTGCATCCTGACCAGTATAAACACCAGCCAAATTTTTAGCCAATTCTCTATCTATTTCCATCCCACCTAATTAAACAACTACCTCCTCCAACTCTGTGATAATGGCTGTATCCTTTACTTTGGTGAAGATAGATGCTACAGTATTTAATCTCCAAGTTGAGAGAATCTTATAGCCAGAGGAAAGCGGAAAGCAAAGTTAGCATACTTTCATAAATTGAGGATGCCAACTTTTATGCTTCATACCATCAGAGAAACTAAAAAGCTGGCATGTTTCAGAACGTAGCTATAGTCAGAAAGGTTGCATAAGATCAAAAGGGTAGACCTATCACATATGAAGTATATTTAAAATACATCGAGAAAGTAATAAAATTCAATGAAATATAATGGGCCATTGATACGATTGTACCTGATTAGTACGTAACCATAAATTAATTTCCACCCAGAATCTGTGTCCACTATATTGAAGCATTTAATTATTTTTAAATCATATTTGTAAGGTCACATCCAAGGCTTCTGTTTTTTACAATAACCGATACCCTGCCTACTCATCCTTTCCGACATGGTTAGACCTCACATTTCAGGAGGCATCCTTGTAAATCTTCTGTGTTTCAACACTATTCTTGATGATGAGGTGGCCAGAACTGTGTATCGTACTCCAAGTGCTGTCTAACCAAGATTCAACGTAACTTGTTATTTCTCCACATGAAGTAAAAATCCATGCTTCTTTTGCTTTTGTTTTGTCCATGTTGCACTCTGTCAAAGCTTTTAGTGATTTGTGCAATGTATTGCAAAGCACTTTTTGTTCTTCCAGGCCGTTTTTTAAATAATACGATGCTCATATTTTTCTGAAAAAATTATACCTCACAATTATGTTTAAGTTAATTTTCTAGTCTTATGACCATTCTGCAAGCATGTTAATTTTATTATTATTGTTTGTAGTCCTCTTCTCTAATCTCTTTCTCTTAATTTGATGCCAGCTTATCTGCAAATTTAGAAATTGATTCCATGGTCTAATTAACTATAGTGTCAGCTGTGATCTTGTGCAATCCATTTTCCACCTGCTGCATATCTCAATATCAACCTGTATTCCCACACTCTGTTTTCTGTCTTTCAAATAGCCAGCTTGCTATTCTGTTACTTGTGCCCTGATTGAGAACTACATTCATTACTGTTACTAGATAGATGATGCATCAGCTGCATTGTCCTTCTCAGCTATCTTTGTTGCCACGAAGGAGACATAATGATTAAAGACATAAGAGTAAAAATCAGGATAAGGGAAGAGATCAGCATTGCTCAAGGAGGACTTTCCCTGCAGATATAAATGTTGACATTATTCTATCTCGGGTTTCGGTGTTTTTTTCCCTTTCTCGCCTAGCCATGGTGTTTCTTGCTGTACTGTAGATGTTAAGCTGCCAGTTCTATCTACTTTCTTAAATAAGGATGATGTTAGCCATTCACTATATCATTATCCTTATAGAATGAATTATTAATTCATTTGGAGCCACAGAGACTGAAAATGTAAAGATTTTTGTAGAAAAATGTAAGATTATGAAAGGCGTAGATAGGATAGACAGTCAAAACCATTTTCCTAGAGTGGAAGGCGGCATAGCTTTAAGGTGAAAGGAGCAAAATTTAAAGTCAATCTATATCAAAGGGAACTGTTGTTAGAGGTGGTGAGGGAGGCAGACATGATAGTGGCATTTAAGAGGATTATGCATGACACATGGATATGCAGAGAATAGAGGATATGGATCACATGCAGGCAGGGGGAGATTAGTTAAACCTAGCATCAAGTTCACACAGACATTGTGGGTCGAAGAGCCTGCTCCTGGGTTGTACCGTTCTATGTTTTATAATACCTCTGTTATTTCTTTCCTAAATTCTTTCCTAAATTAACCAACCTGATCTCCCGGTGGCTCAGCACTTCAACTCCCCCTCCCATTCTGAATCCGACCTTTCTGTCCTGGGCCTCCTCCATGGCCAGAGTGAGTCCCACCGCATATTGGAGGAACAGCACCTCATATTTCACTCGGGTAGTTTACACCCCAGCGGTATGAACATTGACTTCTCCAATTTCAGGTAGTCCTTGCGTTCTCCCTCCTTCCCCTCCCCTTCCCAGCTCTCCCATAGCCTACTGTCTGTCTGAAGAAGGGTCTCGACCCAAAACGTCACCTAGTCCTTCGCTCCATAGATGCTGCCTCATCCACTGAGTTTCTCCATCTTTTTGTCGACCTTCGATTTTTCCAGCATCTGCAGTTCTTCCTTAAATAAATCTTTCCTAAATTCATTCAGAATTCACAGATTCAAGCTGCTTGGTCCAGCCGTTTATTGTTTTGAGTTTGATTATTACATAATATTTTCCTATTATTTTAAATGCTGTTACATTATCACTAATCTCACATTTCAATGTTATCTCCACTGTGTCTATGATAATAATGAAGCAAAGTAATTATGTTACATTTCTGACAACTTGCTGTTGATGTCGGTAACTTTCTCCTGACTTTACATAATGGCTCTATTTTCATTTTAGTTTTCCTTTTCTTAATCATGTGACTACAGAATACTTTGTTATTTTTGTTTCTGTTCTTTAATTCTTTTTGCTTTCCCAGTGTTTCTTGGGCTTGTGTCCCTATCCCTTTGTGTTGTCTCTTGTGATGCTACCGTTCATATCATGCACCCAGATATATCTAGCATTGCTGTTCCCTTATTTCACTTTTTTGCTTGTGTATTACTTAGGTTTAGGTTTATTATTGCCATGAGGTACCGTGAAAGGTTTTGTCTTGTATTCTGCACAATCAAATCCAATAATACCATACATAAACACGAGTAAGTCCAAATTCAAGTACAATAGGAAAAAAGAGATTCAAAAGGGTAGACCTATTGTATTGGAACAAAGTACATTCTCCTTTGGAACCAGTACATAAAGTCGCTTTGTTCTGCTACCGTCTTGCCACCACTCCTTGATCTAAGATCAGATCATTGACCTGCAACTTGGGTCTGGACTTTTGAGTTTTGCCTGTAATTTTACAGTACTACTGTCTAACCGATGATTATATCTGTTTATTCCTTGATAATTTATGTCCTGTATTGGATTAATTTGTACTCCACCTTTTCTTTCTGTATTTTTTTATACTTGTTTCATTTCATGGACATTCCAGTTCCCACCATCTCCCTCCATCCCATCTATCTGACTCATTTAAATCTTTTGCAATCTTCTTATTTGACCAACAAATAATCTGCTGAAAGAATTCACAGGTCAAGCGATGGCCGAGGGTGGAGAGGAATGGTCGACTAGTCCTGATGCAGGGTTTTGAACCAAAATGTCAACCATTTCTTTCCATCCACAGATATTGCTGTTACCCGACATCCCGTCTGAACCTACCTGATCTCCCGGTTGCTAACCACTTTAATTCTCCTTCTCGTTCCCACACAGACCTTTCTGTCCTAGGGCTCCTCCATTGTCAGTGAGGTTAAACGCAAATTGGAGGAACAGCATCTCATATTTCGTATGAGCACCTTACAGCCCAGTGGAATGAATATTGATTTCTCCAACTTCAAGTTGTTTCCTTTGCTCTCCATCTCTCCCCCACCCAAGTCGCACAAGCTTCTCGTTCTCACCCAACAAACAGCTACCAATGGCCTGTTTCCTTTATCATTGCTACTTTTTTTGCATATCTTTCATTCATTGTTCTATATCTCTACATCTCCGTCTCTCTCGTTTCCCTTTCCCATGACTTTCAATCTGAAGAAGGGTCTTGACCAGAAAGGTCACCCATTCTTTCTCTCCAGAAATGCTGCCTGTCCCGCTGAGTTACTCCAGCATTTTGTGTCTATCTTCGGTTTAAACCAGCATCAGCAGTTCCTTCCTACACTGATACTGTTCGATCAATTCAGTTCCTCCAGCAGATTATTTGTTGCTCCGGATTCCGGCACATACAGTCTTTGGCGTCTCCTTCTTATTGATAATTTCACTAAGGCACTGATCCTATTTTGGGTTCTATTAGTACAGTTCTTCCCTTTCCTAATAAAGTGTTATTCATGTATCGGCACAAAGTGTTGGAGTAACTCAGCGGGTCAGGCAGCATCTCTGGAGAAAATTGATTGGTGACATTTTGGGTCAGGACCCTTCTTCAGACTGAAAATGGGGGTGAGGAAAGACCAGGATCAATCAGGGCCGGTCACAAATGACCTCAGGCAGGTTGGTGCACTGGTAGGCCTATTGTTGGCCCATTGTATGATCTCAAGAGAGATACAATGTAGAGAACTGAGGGACTGATTAAACGACTAGTGGTGGAAGGCAGAAAGGGGGAGGGTAGAGCGGAGGAGAGTGTAAGTAAGTTACTTAAAATTAAAGTATTATACTGGAGATGGAAGGATGAAGAATCAAAGGGAATCTTACTGATCATCAGAGGCTCAAAATGGTTGTTGTTCTTCTCCTGAAATCCACAAAAGTGGAATTTATAAAAAGGTAATTTCAGTGGTTTTCAAAGATGTCTTCTACTGGCAATGATAAACTAAGAAATAATAAAAAATAATAATTTGAGATTTAGTAAGTGAGGAATGCAACCAATTAAAGTAAGGTGGCTCTCTCTTCTAATCAGGATACTGATGGTAAAATAGATTTTTTTACAAACCCAATTGGAGATTGTACGAATTGGGATTTGATGCAATGTCAAGAATATTCATCAATGGAATTATCCAAATATTTAACATTTCTATTTGTGTCCAGTTTGTGGCCATGGTTGGTAAGACCAGCTTTTTACTGCTTTTAAATATCCAGCATCTCTTTAGCAAGGAACCTTCCGAGGTTAAGTTGCATTAATTTTCTTTCAGGTTCACAAAAATACTCATCAGGTTGACTTTCAAATTGATCATCAGTCCATCATAAGTGATATGCACACAGTAGCCTTGTACTGCCCACCTGCAAATAGTTAGCAAGCTAAAGCTTGAGTTACCAGATAAATGTGAAACAGATGGGTGAGCAGTGAAAATCCTCATAAGTACAGCTGCCAGCATCAGCAGTAAAATAGTTTCAATAAAGTCAAATTGACTTTCCATGTAACTGAAGCAAGTAAATTAGCATTCTGTTTATAAATTGCAAAGGATTGAGCTTACAGTCCTTCTCCTTTGAGTGCTCATTAGAGCAGAGCACAAAAATGACATCAAGATAAATCAATGTTGATTGATGGGGGCTCTCAACTGTAAAGTAAATGCTCGTCACTCCACACAAGAAAATAATCCATTTATTGAAACGTTCCTATTAACATATTTTTGGCCTATTTTTGCCAAACTTTGGAAGAATTCCTCAAAAGCAGCAATGAGATTTTTTCTCCCCTATTTTAAATGCATTTGCCTTCATGAACTCTCAAATCTAGCTATTGTCCCTTCATGTCACCGTTGCCACCGTCAGTGGGTTTCAGACAAATACAAATAGAGCTAACTTCACATCAGCCCATTAACATATCTTCAGGAACTCATCACCTATTGGCATGGTGGCGTAGCGTTAGAGCTACTGTCTTACAATGCCAGAGCCCCGGGTTCAATTATGACTACGGTGCTGTCTGTATGGAGTATGTACGTTCTCCACGTGACTTACGTGGGTTTTCTCCGAGATCTTCATTTTCCTCCCACACTCCAAAGACAATAGATTTGTAGGTTATTTGGCTTGGTATGAATGTAAAATTGTACCTGGTGTGTGTAGGGTAGTGTCAATGTGCGTGGATCGCTGGCTGCTGTTGACTCGGTGGGTCGAAGAAGGGTCTTGACCAGAAACGTTTGGGTGACTAAACTAAACTATCCACATTCTCTAGAGATGCTAAGTGACTTGCTGAGTCAATCCGGCACTTTTTTTTATTCTAACATAATGTAAGGAGTGATTTTAGTGCATTTAGTATGCACATTGCTTGGCAGAGCAGATCTTCACACGTTAAAAAGATGCACACATTTAAAAGTGCAACATGTGATTGGAATCTCAAAAGCACTGTCTGCAGATATGGTGGGGCAACGTCCACTGTGGCCTTTAAGAGGAAATGAGTAAAGTTATATGATGGTAAAACATTTGCAAGGTTACAGTAAAAGTGCCGGTTGAAGGTGCTGAACAGTTGATCAGGTAGAGAGCCAACTCAGAACTCGGGTATAATGGGCCATATAGCCTCCTTTAGTGCCGTAGCCAATCTGTGATTCTACAATGCTACAAAAAGATTATGAAGAACTGAAGGCCCTTGTTTGCTAAACTCCATCATCATATCATGTTGAAATGATGCACATGGATCCAATGTAAAAGATTATACAAATGTGAGGTTTAGCATGTTGATAAATCCATAGAGATACTGCAGTAGTCTAGCAGTATCTTTGCTTGCTGTGTCCTTACCAATTCAATTCAACACACACGCAGACATGGCTAATAAAATATCAACTTGATTGTAAGCATCCGTGCATCGGCACTTGGAGGAGTATCAGTGTGAGCTAATAGTGATCTTTGCAGGGAGATCTCAAACATAGAAACATAGAAACATAGAAAATAGGTGCAGGAATAGGCCATTCGGCCCTTCGAGCCTGCACCGCCATTCAATATGATCATGGCTGATCATCCAACTCAGTATCCTGTACCTGCCTTCTCTCCATACCCCCTGATCCCTTTAGCCACAAGGGCCACATCTAACTCCCTCTTAAATATAGCCAATGAACTGGCCTCAACTACATTCTGTGGCAGAGAATTCCACAGATTCACCACTCTCTGTGTGAAAAATGATTTTCTCATCTCGGTCCTAAAATACTTCCCCCTTATCCTTAAACTGTGACCCCTTGTTCTGGACTTCCCCAACATCGGGAACAATCTTCCTGCATCTAGCCTGTCCAACCCCTTAAGAATTTTGTAAGTTTCTATAAGATCCCCTTCAATCTTCTAAATTCTAGCGAGTACAAGCCGAGTCTATCCAGTCTTTCTTCATATGAAAGTCCTGCCATCCCAGGAATCAGTCTGGTGAACCTTCTCTGTACTCCCTCTATGGCAAGAATGTCTTTCCTCAGATTAGGAGACCAAAACTGTAAGCAATACTCCAGGTGTGGCCTCACCAAGACCCTGTACAACTGCAGTAGAACCTCCCTGCTCTTATACTCAAATCCTTTTGCTATGAATGCTAACATACCATTCGCTTTCTTCACTGCCTGCTGCACCTGCATGCCTACTTTCAATGACTGGTGTACTATGACACCCAGGTCTCGTTGCATCTGCCCTTTTCCTAATCGGCCACCATTCAGATAATAAGACTTTTTTCCATTTTTAGTTATTCTTAGACAATCTACCACATGATCTCCCTCTAATTCATCCATTTCCTATCATTTCATACTTAAAAAATAACCATTCATTTCTAAAAATGTCAAAATACACCAACCCCCTCCCCAACACTTGTGAGAAAAATATATTAAGAAATGAACCTACCTTAAAATGTAAGGAAGACAAAAGTGCTGGAGAAACTCAGTGGGTGAGGCAAGGATTGGAGCGAAGGAATAGGTGATGTTTTGGGTTGAGACCCTTCTTCAGACCTTAAAATGTGTTTTGTTTGCCAATAGATGTTATTTCTTACCTTTCCATTGGGTACCTGGATATTCACTTACAATACGACCATGTGACATCCAAGTGTAATTGAAATACCTATGCCATGAGATTTAATTAACAGCTGCATTAGTACTAGTTGCTCTACAATCCATGGTAGCTGTTATATTTGCTAAGTCATGGATAAAAAACTTGTTGAAGTCAGTACTGAAGAATGAGGTTCATGGCACCTACTGCCATTTTTCTCTACTGGCTCCTTCCTCACAAAATCAAATCTTCCTGGATTTTGTCAAGAAGTGTCTGCAAAACTGTGGCCTCATCATATTCTGCCTCTGCTTGCCTGGGTTTTTCCTTGCAAGCCAGCGAAATACTAATTTGAAATCATGATACATTATGAGAATCCATGGGAAATTCTTGACCATAGACCACTGGAATTGATAATTCTGAAATATTCTGTGTGAACCAGATGTATTCCTTATCTGCTGAGCCTCTTGGAATTGGATGCAATTTCTTGAATGCACTAACAGTCTAAAGCATCCCATTTCCTACTCCATTCCTGCACCACAAGACAGTTGTTTTGCAGCTTTATTACTAACCCAGCAGTAAATAACAGTTTGAGCTGGAAACACCCAAGATCATCCATTCCAAAGACAGTTGCTTGCTCTTTACCTAATTCCTAATTTCACAAGTGTCTCTAATCATCTCAGAGATGGGTGCAAGTACCATTTTGCTGGTAATAGTGGGCACGTAAATTTTTGGAGTTGGTGTGAATGAGATTCGATAATCCACTTAATATGGTACTAATTCATGTTTGAAACTATTCTAGCTTTACCCACACCAAAGCCAATATAAATCACTGAAAAATGTACATCAACAATGTTGAAGCTATAAAAATCTTCAACTTATTATTCAAATTCATTAATGTATTTGCCTTGGATCAAATTATTATGTTGTAAGTTTCCATTGAATTGTGCGCACATTGGAATTAGAGAATATCTATTAAATCCATGTTGTGAATTATTATCAGACTATATAGATACTTTATGTTTTACAAGTAATAAACCAAGCTGGAAAGAATTTTATGGACGTTCTTAATTTCTTTGGAAATGGAGAGAAAGGACAGAATGGATGATGCTATCCATGGAATATCTATCCGGCACTTGCAAAAGTAAAGAGTGTAGATGTTAGGGACTAGCTAGAAGTGTATGTCCTGTCATTAGCGTATAAATGTTGGAGACAATTCTGTTTGAGAATAATTTATTTCACAGGTAGCCGTTGAAACACGAGCAGTGATTGCCTGGATGGAGAAGTTTCCATTTGTGCTGGGTGGAAATGTACAAGGTGGAGAATTGGTGGTGACCTACCCGTTTGACATGACGAGGTTGAGCACAAAGGTTCAGGAGAACACGGCCACGCCAGATGATCATGTCTTCCGGTGGCTGGCATTCTCTTATGCTTCCACACACCGCCTAATGACAGATGCAAACAGAAGAGTGTGTCACACAGATGATTTTGCGAAGGACGACGGAACTATCAATGGGGCGTCGTGGCACACAGTAGCAGGAAGTAAGTGTTTCATCTGTGCATGAATGTATTGAACAAAGAAATAATGAGGACGAATTGACCTACAGGTGCTTGCTTTTCTCAGTCCGATGGATCTTGCAAACAGCATTACTTCTTGATTTTTGGAAATATTGTGACACACAGATTATGATTGAAGTAACTATGTAAAAGCAAAGCTGTTACTACAATATTCCCTCTGATAATTTAGCCAAAATGCTAATCAGCTTATTTTAAATGGATTATCGTGATATTTAAAATAACAGAGAAGAAATTTGTCTACATACTCTGAGAACATGGATAATAATGTTGCAGACATTAAATTCCATTGTTTATATCTTTAGGAGTCATAACCAGTCAGAATAGCATGCTGTGTATTGCAAGAATTACTTTGTGAACCATATTAACATACTTTAATTTAAATGTGTTGTTTCTGTGAGTTTGTAAAGAATCAACGGTGAAATTATGGTTGACATTCATTTCTGTGTTGACCAGCTGTTTTGTCCAGCCTTTTAAACGTCACTTCCTGATCCATTTGGCCTTGTGTTCTTTTTCTTTGTCTCCAAGAGATTTAGTTTAGTTTAGAGATACAGCATGGAAACAGGCCCTTCGGCCTAGTGGGTAATTTACAGAAGCAAACTTGCACGTCTTTGGAATGTGGGAGGAAACTGGAGCAATTGGAGAAAACACGCATGGCCACAGGGAGAACGTACAAGTACAGACAGCACCTGCAGTCAGTATCGAACCCAGGTCTCTGGCACTGTAAGGCAGCAACTCAACCGCTGCACCACTGTTCAAAACATACTATTCCTCCAATCCTTGGTTCTTCCATCAGCTCTCCATTCTTCAAATATTTATCCTTTGCGGCTTTAAACCAGACTTAAAATTGATTGCCCTCATGTTGACCTCTTTTTGACTGATCTGTTGCTGTAATTAATTATCAGCTCTGGTAATTCCGATCCGTGTCAGAGCTGAAAGAATTCATTAATCCTGCCTCACTGCTAGACTGTTAGTATCCACGCAATTCTTATGATCTGTAATGTATAGGGGAAATACAGTGAGCTAAGAAGGGTATAATTAAAACCAAATCTAGCAATTTATTGTGGCCAAGATAAAAACAAAATCATATTAGTGCTTTATGTAGTACAAATAAATAAATTATGAAAGCAGATCTTCAGACCAAAATAATTAAGGTGGAAATCTGTGACATTTATTTTTTTTGGAATACAGCTATGAGTTACTTTTCAATAGCAATCAAAATGAATATTCAACAGATGGTTAAAGAAAACTCAGCAAATCCTGTGTGTAAGAATTATTCCATAAAAACTATTAAACTAATCAGTATAGAAAGTTTAAAAATTCAACACAGACATGAACTGGATTTTAATCTACGCCAAAATGACAATATAATCCCGCATTGACGCTCCTTTTTAATACTTCCAATGTGATAAAAGTGTCGGAGAGTTATAGAGCATGTAAACAGGCCTTTCAGCCCACCTTGCCCATGCCGACTAAGATAGTATCAGAAAGGAATAATTCTTCATGGTATTAGATTCTATTGTCATGATTTAAGTCATTATGGGTTTGCTAAGTTCAGCTGCAGCAAAGGGAACAGGTTGCATTGGTTGTCCTAAAATCTTTTTTTAAATGCATGCCTATTGTCAGGTGGATATTTCCACCATTCTCTTGAATATTGGGTGGGTTCAGAAGTGGGTGTGAACCGAGCACAGACAGTTCCCACAGGCACTTACCTATCCAGGTACGACCTGTAAATACAACATGATGCCGGATATCTCGACTTTTTAAAATATATATATTTTTTAAATAATGAACTTGAGTTATCAGGAGGGGCCGGAGAGGCTGACACATTATTCACTGGAGCACAGGAGGTTGAGGGATGACTTTATGGAGGCATAGAAAATCATGAGGGGCATGGATAAACTGATTAGTCACAGTCTTTTCCCTTGGGGTAGGGAGGTCTAAAGCTAGATGGCACAGATTTAAGGTGAGAGGGGAAAGATTTAAAGGGACCTAAGGGGCAGCTTTTCCACGCAGAGGGTGATGGGTATGTGATATGTGCTACCGGAGGAAGTGGTACAGGTGAGTACAATTAAAATGTGTAAAAACTTCGGGGCAGGTTTCTAAAATGCGGCTGAATATTACCCATTTCTCCTGCTTTTGAGGGCTGCAGGGTTTGCTGCTTGTAATTATGTTGCCTTAGAGATATCCAATTGAATATTTTACTGTGACCCCACCTGATGCTTTGTTGAAGTAAGAACATACATTCAACCTTCTGAAAATGTTAACCCCAGGAGTTTGAGAGAGATGGAGATACCACAGTGCAAGTAACAATATATATTTGTCTGGAACAAAATTATTTTCAAAACTAGTTGGTATCCAGCCTACTGGAATTTTTATTAAATGTAAGAAACAGAAAAAAGGAAATGCAGCCAGATTTCTATTGTCGAGTTTGACCTAATGTCCTTACTATAATTTATATTTGCAATAAATCCAACCATTATGCACAATCATTGGACAGCTGAGACCTTATGACATTCATTGATAAACACAAATTAATCTGAGTTGCTGTAAATAATGACGTCTTGCAACATATTGAAAGTACCCTTACAAAATATTTCTCTACATCAAGGCATCAATAAAAATTAGAATATAGAGAATTAATGATGACTCAAATACCAATAGGCAATTTCAGCTAAATTTCTATCCTGCCTAATTTTATTCTTCACTGACTTTACCACTATCCAATAATGCGACTGCCCAAGGTCAGTTTCACCCACTTGATACCATCTCCATTGCTAGTAAATTTGCATAGTTGCATCTTCCAAATCAAGCTCCTTTCTCTTCAGTCCTTCATTTTTCCTTGATGAAGAATTTCTATTACTTTTCCATTAAAATGGAAAGGATCTTTTCTCTGTAGCTTTAATCCCTATCACAACCATACTAGTCTCTATCGATTGGAGGTCCTATTTTTGTTTGCTTGCCATTTGTAATCTGAACAAACATGACCTGTTCTTCCCTCTCCTTGCATCCTCGTCATTGAAATTCACACATTGTGGCCAAAATTCCTCAAACTCTCGTCCACTTGTACAACTTTGGTGGATTGGCACCTCATCACCCTGGCTCCATTGTAGAATCCCATACCGACATTGTGGCATGACATATAGCTGCCATAAACTGCCTATATTTGCAAGGGTGTATCAGCGATATTTACCCCCAACTGCATGCCCGATGGTGGAGCAAACCCACGCCTTGGAGTCAAGAGCAGACAAACTCTAAAAAATGCGACCTCCTCCTTTTCCCCACTGCTGATGCAGTAAGTGTGGCTTTGACGATAACGATATGATACAATATGATAGAACTGTATTCATCCCAGGAGGGAAATTGATCTGCCAACAGTCATAAAAACACAAGATATATGAAACATCAAATTAAAGTGATGAATGGAAAGGATTGGGGGTGTGCAAAGATTTGGGGAGGGGGGAGGGGAGTCAGTCTACCCCATGACAGAAGGGGGTGGAGTTGTACCACTTGATAGCCACAGGGAAGAAGGATCTCCTGTGGCTGCATCTTGATGGAACCAGGCTGTTGCTGAAGGTACTCCTCAGGTTGACCAGTGTGTCATGGAGGGGGTGAACTGTATTGTCCAAGATGCTCCACAGTTTGAGGAGCATTCTCCCCTCCTAGACCACCTCCCATGAATTCAATTCCGCCCCCAGGACAGAGCCAGCCTTCCTGATGAGTTTGTTGATCGTGTTAGCGCCTGCGGCCTTCGCCCTGCTGCCCCAGCACATGACGCTGAAGAAGATGGCACTGGCTACCACCGATTGGTAGAACATTTGCAGCATCTTATTGCAGACATTGAAGGAGCAGAGCCTTCACAAAAAGTGCAGCCGGCTCTGTCCCTTCTTGTACAGGGGCTCGGCATTCCTGGACCTGTCCAATGACCAATGATAACCTTACCTAGTAAAGACATGGGGAGTTTTGTTTTTAGGCCACGGTGATGTAGAATAAAGAACATAACAGCACTGGAGTAGGCCCTTTGGCCCACAATGACTGCGCCAAACTATTCACTTCTAATTCATTTTAGTATTATTATTATTATTATTATTATGTTCATATTAACTATTCACTGCACCAAATTAGTCACTTCTACCTGCACATACTCCATATCCCTCCATTCCCAGGATATCCATGTGCCTGTATACTGTAAAAGCCCGTGTCACATCCATTTTCACCACCGCCGAATTGCTTTCCTGAATAATCACCACCCTCTTGTAAGATACTTGCCACACACCTCCCCTTTAAACATTACCCCTTTCATCTTCCAGCCATGCCTCCTAGTCTTTAACATTTCCACCATGGAAATAACGGTTCTGACTGTCCACCCTATCTATGCCTCTCATGCTTCTAGCAAGTTTAGAGTATTTAGGATAATATAGCTATATGGGAAGAAATAAGTCATTCAGCCCAAATTGTTAATGCTGACCAAGTTGCCTAACTGAACTAGTCCTGCTTGCCTGTGCCTGCCCCATGTCGCTCACAACCTTTCTTATCCATGTACCAGTCTACAGTAAATACTCTTTTCGGTGCTTCAGTCTATTTTGACAACAACCTGGCTGCTCAACACCCGGCTTGAGATCTAACTATTCCTTTGGTTTATGTTTCATTCGCAAAAAGAAGTGTCTATTTTGTTTAACTTCTTCCCAACAGATTAGATCAATTAAAGTACAGTGCCTGGCACCCTTTCCTGACGCTCTATTCATATTAATTAAGTTATTATCGTTAGCTTTTCTCAAACAGATCTCACCCAATTCTTATTATATGCCATCAAATTCCCAGCTTTCATTTCCACTCTGCATGTTATTGTTATAACCCATTTACATGTTGCCCTCTCCTATCATACCCCGTGTGACTCCATTCTATCTTGTTTTTGCTCTCTTCACATAGAATTCAAAGTCTTTCATCTAATGTTGCTTTATGGAAACCTCCCATGGGCATCACTTACTTTACACAACTCAAGCCTGTCTCAGAGCCATATTCCCATTCTCCTCAATCATCCTGTGAGGTGGATTGAAGACAATCGTGAATTTGACCATTAATGCCTTGCCTTCACTGAGAAATGAATCCTGAGAAATGAAAGGTGGTCAACATTTTCCAGGGACATTCATAAGGTCAGAAGGCCATATGTGATAGGATTAGAATTAGGCCATTCATCCATCAAGTCTACTCCGCCATTCAATCATGGCTGATCTATCTTTCCCTCCTAACACCATTCTCCTGCCTTCTGCATTCTGAACCATATTGTGACGTGGTCGCCTATAACCCCTCACCAGCCGTGAACATGCACTTGCTCGTCTATCACACAGTCCATCAATATCAGTGTCTAATCAAAGCGGGTCGCCTTCATGCCACTCGTTCGGTGTCCGCCCTCACTCACGTGCTTGGTCCCCGCCAGATCTTGCTCAGACACTTCCTGTTTGCCGTGACTCAGTGAACCCGTATTTTCGTGCACCGTGGTCGTTCTTGCTCCTCGTATACGTAACATTTGGTGACGAGGATCAAAGTTAAAATGGCATCCGCTTTCAGCACAACCTCCATGTTGGGCTGCAGCTATGGCAAGACCAACGCCTGAAACTGGGCTACAATGGAATAAAACCTTCCAGGATTACATCCAACTTCTACCTATTTTGACTCCAACGGCGAGTCTGGAGGAAGCTGCTTCGCATACACTTGGGCGAACTCAGTCAGAAATACTTCGACGCACTACACTTACAAGGTGAACCAGATTTGACCAGCGTATTTGTGGCTCGTCTTAGGGAAGCACTCAAGAAGGATCTTACACAGCTTCAAACTAATCATTTACTGCTGATTCAGGCAATACAGGAGCAAGAACCCCCCCCCCCCCCCTCACGAAGACGTCAATGTTTGCCAATGCTGACCAACCCATAACTCACAGCGACGACCACGTCAACCTTCACAAAGGTGCCTTCGCTGTGGTGAAAGTCACGTACAGTGGTCTGACTGCAAGCACAAAAACACAGTATGCAGGTTCTGTCGGAAGTTAGGGCACCTCGAGAAGGTATGTTTTGCGCCGGGAGAAACAACAAATTTTGACTTACAACTCCACACGAGTAGACGGCCATTACCTAGACGTGGGGACCATTTTCAAAACCCTTGGGACGAAAAGTCAGAGCCAGCCTCCGTACATGGTTATGCTGACAGTGGAAATCCAGCCTGGATACAGGTTCAGCCGTCACTTTAATAGGCGAGTCGTCGTTACGCTGAATACCAAATTTACAGCGCCCAGGCTCGGTGTTCCGCAGCTACACAGGAGATAGTGGCAATGTAGTTGGAGTTTTTAACCGCAGAATGTGCTCATCATGGCAACCTGCTCCACTTACCAGGTCGGCATGTGGTCAGGGGAGGCCAACAGCTGACCTTGAATTTTACAAAGCCCGTCTGTAGGCCTAAAGGTCGAAGAAGAACTGGACCGCCTACAGAAAATGGGTATGATCGAACCAGTGCAGTGCTCGGTGTGGACAGCTCCAATTGTGCCAGTCCTCAAGTCCGACGGATCCATTCACATTTGCAATGACTGTTAGCTAACCACCAACACGGCGACGAAACATATCCCCTACAATGAATAGAAGACATATGCATCCCTCTCAGGAGGACAGCAGTTCTCAACATTACACCTGAAACTTGCCAATAATCAAGTCACACAGTCCTGGGACGTTACAACAATCAACACAAACAGGGGCCTATTTCATTACAAACAGCTACCATTTGGAGTGAGTTCTGCCCCTGATTTATTCCAGTGCCTTATTGATAACTTAGTTAAGGATATCCCTTATGTGTGTGCTTACCTTGATGAATGTTAGTAACCAGTACGTCAGAAGCACACCATCTCGAAACATTTGCCAGGGTAATTTCTCGCCTAAAGGAAGCCGACTGTACACTAAAGAGAAAAAAGTGCACGTTTCTGGCTGACTCAGTCGATTACCTAGTGGATAAGACTAGGGTCCATCTCCAGGACCACAAGATCAAAGCCATAAAAGAGGCCCCAAGCCCACAGAATGTTGCATAGTTGCCCTCTTTCCAAGGGCTAGTTACACATTACAATTAGTACATAAATCAGTTGGCTACAGTGTTGAACCTCTTGTACCGATTACTCCAGAAAGACCAGCACTGGGTGTGGTTGAATGCCGAGCTAAAAGCATTCCAACAAATAAAAGCAGCCCTCTGTTCCTCTGCAGTGTTGGTGCATTATGACCCAGAAAATTTATAATCCCAAAACGTGACGCCTCGCCATATGCAGGAGGCGCCATCCTTCTGCATTGAATACCTGCGGCACATACTGTAGATGCCCGTGGCTTTCACATCAAGAACAATGTCTCAGGCGGAGATTAATTATTCCCCACTTGATCGAGAAGCCCTCCCTATTATGTTTGGCATCAAACGCTTTCCACTTGTATATATTTGGGCATCCTTTTGAACTCCACACAGACCACAAGCTCATGTTAGGCTTGATGGGAGAGACACGCAGTATCCAACAGATGTCGTCACTGAGAATGCAACGATGGGCCTTATCTCCATCTGCTTACTCTTACCCAATGAAGTATATCCCCAGAAAAGAAAACATTGTTGCTAATGCCCTAAGCAGATTACCAATTGTTGAGAATACAGTCTTTGGTGTACCTCCGTTCGAGGCTGTTCACCTCTTGCAAAGTCTATATAAAACGCCAGTCAAGAGTCACGTCATAAGTCAGTGGCCAGCCCGCGGTCCATTCCTGTCGCAGGTTAAAAGGGCTCTACAGGTTGGTTGGTCCGACAGCCCTTCACCTGAGGTTCAACCATTTCCGAGCCGGCAGCATGAACTAAGCCTACAGGATGGCTGTCTGTTATGGGGCAGTCGAGTAGTTGTTCCTCCTCAAGGCCATGGCGCATACTCCGTGACTTGCATGTTGCTCATCCTGCTGTCTGTTAGAATGAAGGCACTGGCGTGAAGCTACGTGTGGTGGCCTAAAATTGATACCGATATCAAAAATATGGTACGTGCTTGTCCCATTGTCAGACAACACAGAATGCATCCCCAAAGGTTCCCCTTAAACCATGGGCTTGGCCCGATTCCCCGTGGAAGTGCATTCATATTGATTATTTCGGACTGTTCTGGTGACACATGTTTCTGGTTATTGTTGATGCCTATTTGAAGTGGATAGAGGTCCTACCTATTATTATTATTATATGTCATATACATCGGCAACTACTGTGTCTAAATAACAAAGTCTTTGCTACATTTGGCATTCCGGAAATGATTGTATCTGACAACAGCCCGGCTTTCACAAGTTTGGAATTCAAGGACTTTGTAGAGATAATGGTATTAGGCAGCTGACAACAGCTCCATATCACGCAGCATCAAATGGGCTTTGCTGAGCGCGCAGTGCAAATGGTGAAACGAGGCCTCATGAAACAAACACAACGTGACTTGATGATGAAATTAAGTTGTTTACTTTTCCATTACCAGACTACTCCAAATTAATTAACGGGCACATCTCCCGCTGAATTAATGTTCAAACGCCCATTACGTACCAGATTCGAACTTCTACAGCCGACCATCCAGGAAAGCATATGCAACAAACAAAAGGCCATGAAGCCAAACAATGATACGCACGCCAGGCTGCGAACATTTAGCACTGAGGATAAAGTTGACACTCGACTCACTCACAAAGAAAGCTGGCAACGAGCCGTCATCCGGCATTGTAACAGTCAAGTGGCTGAACTAGAAGTCTTAGACGGAAGAGTGGTCAGGCGATATCTAGACCATGTACACCAGAGAACTGATGAACCACCCAGGGAAGAGACTGAAACACCCCTGGCAGACGAAGCCATCGTTCAAACAGGCGAAACAACAGATACAACACCGTGATGAAGGGCTTCCAAGTCTACAGACCTCTTTAGCAGATGATCAAGAAGACACCGAGATAGAAGATGCTCCCTTGCAGTGGTCCACAAGGGTGTGTCAGCCGGTCGACCGGTACCAGGCCACATAACAGCGGGAGTCATTTCACTGTTTTCTACATAATGTACAGTTGATTTTTTTTCTTTTCCCTCCAGTCCCCTCATAGGGAGGGAGCGATAGACAATAGACAATAGGTGCAGGAGTAGGCCATTCGGCCCTTCCAGCCAGCACCGCCATTCAATGTGATCATGGCTGATCATCCCCAATTAGTACCCTGTTCCTGCCTTCTCCCCATATCCTCTGACACTGCAATCTTTAAGAGCCCTATCCAGCTCCCTCTTGAAAGTATCCAGGGAACCGGCCTCCACCGCCCTCTGAGGCAGAGAATTCCACAGACACAACTCTCTGTGTGAAAAAGTGTTTCCTCATCTCCGTTCTAAATGGTTACCCCTTATTCTTAAACTGTGGGCCCTGGTTCTGGACTACCCAAACATCGGGAACATGTTTCCTGCCTCTAGCCTGTCCAAACCCTTAATAATCTTGTATGTTTCAAAAATATCCCCTCCCATCCTTCTAAATTCCAGAGTATACAAGCCCAGCTGCTCCATTCTTTCAGCATATGACAGGCCCGCCATCCCGGGAATTAACCTTGTAAACCTACGCTGCACTCCCTCAAGAGCAAGAATGTCCTTCCTCAAATTAGGGGATCAAAACTGCATACAATACTCCAGGTGTGGTCTCACTAGGTCCCTGTACAACTGCAGAAGGACCTCTTTGCTCCTACACTCAACTCCTCTTGTTATGAAGGCCAACATCCCATTCGCTTTCTTCACTGCCTGCTCTATCTGCATGCTTACTTTCATTCACTGATGAACAAGGACCCCCAGATCCCTTTGTACTTCCCCTTTTCCCAACTTGGCACCATTTAGATAATAATCTGCCTTCCTGTTTTTGCTATCAAAGTGGATAACCTCACATTTATCCACATTAAACTGCATCTGCCATGCATCTGCCCACTCACCCAACCAGTCCAAGTCACCCTGCATTCTCATATCATCCTCCTCACAGTTCACACTGCCACCCAGCTTTGTGTCATCTGCAAATTTGCTAATGTTACTTTGAATCCCTTCATCCAAATCATTGATGTATATTGTAAATAGCTGCGGTCCCAGCACCAAGCCTTGCGGTACCCCACTAGTTACTGCCTGCCATTCTGAAAGGGACCAGTTAATCCCTACTCTTTGTTTTGCAAACACATCATCTGGACAAAGTGCTGGAATAACTCAACAATTCTGGCAGCATCCATGGAAAATATGGATAGGTGACAATTTGAGTCGGCATTCTTCTTCAGACCCAAAGATCCTTCTTCAGGTTTCGACCCAAAATGTCACCTGTCCATGTTCTCCAGGGATACAGCCTGATATACTGTTACTCCAATATTTTGTGTCTTTCCTTGGTAAACTAGCATCAGCAGTTCCTTGTATCTTGACGATCTGGGTTCTAGAATATAGTTGGAAAATCTTCAACAGCTGCCCATTTCCCGAAAATTAGTTCCACTGCCATAGGAAGTACTCAGTTTCTGAAACTACACTGAATACTGTGTCTCATGAAAAAAAATGGGCAATTGAACAAGGTTAAAGCTACCACTTGCTATTTTGTGACTAATGCTCGAAAGCTTTTCAGTGTAGACATAACGTGACGATTGTATCATCCACAGTTGTATGAGCTGCCTACATAAACTCACACGTGATGGTGCCATTTGGCTGCTGCCACCCTGTTACCATGCAATAGCACACGTCAGAAGGGAGAGAAGGGGATTCATGGAGAGAGGGTTGGGAAGGAAATCTAGGAATATTATTATTCAATATTTTTTAGAAGTGGATAAAAAATGCACTGTCCAGCAGAATAGTAAGATTAAACGAGAACTTACCAAGTTTGAAGTTTGATCTTTATTTTATGAGGAGTTACGTTGGTGATTACGTGAAGAAGACCCGTCAGGGCGCATGCGCGTCAATCTTCAAAGCAGCGGTATGAAATCACAGATAACACAATATTTGAAGTAACATATTAAGATGAGCAACATGAGAACTACCATATGACCTTTTTTATGAGAGAGGGTTGGGCGTGGCGGGCACGTAATCACCAATGTAACTCCTCATAAAATAACGATCAAACTTGGTAAGTACTCGTTTAATCTTACTATTTTACTTCGGAGTCACGTTAGTGACTACGTGAAGGGTTCAAAGCTCTGCGATTTTATGCCGCAGATCCAAATCCCGGCCTCACTGCATTGATTGACTTTCCATGAGAAACAATCAATAATGCGTTAAACATGAAATGTGAATATCATGCAGTAACAATTGATTTGAATAATCAAAACAAACATTAACCCCTCTATCCCAGGGGAAACTAAACAGGACTTAATACTGAATTTGCAAACAGCCTCTCTCCGATCGACAGATGGTAAAATTTTTATAATAATTCATTTGACCACCTGGCACCTATAAAAATATGGCCGCTGTGAACATCCATCGCCCTAGCCGACGACGTTGCTGCTGCACTAGTGGAAAAAGGATATATACACTTCAGTGTTAATACCTGCCTTAATCAACATTTGCTTTAAACCACCTTGAGATAGTTTGCACTGACACTCTCCTGTGTGGCTTCATGTAACTGATAAACAATGCTGTTTCCACATTTCTTAAGGTCTTTATAGCTTCAATATAATGAAAATAAATGTGCCATTACACATAAACATGGATCAGTAGGTTATGCTGAAACACAATTTTAACAAACCTGTGACACCTGGCCTGCTCTGCTTAAGCAGGACGCAATTATATAACATAACATTCTCTTCAGCAACTTCCATCCTGTCTAGCAGAAGTTTTTGCAAAATCTGCACTTGCTATGCTGAACCAATGCCAAGAGCATAACCACTTTCATGATTAGTTTGGCAAATTCAGAGACATGACAGGAACCTGTCGAAGCATCTTGAGGAACACACTTACATCCCAGATCGCCATATACCTGGGATTAGGAGGTTTAGAGTTGAAATTCCTTTCATCAATCCAGCTATGATATGATGAAACTCAATAGGATCTTTCCTGACCCCATCAAAATCATACGATGACAAAGCACTTAAAGCTGTATTAATGGTGCTATAACTGAGCCCCTCATCATCGTAGAGTGTCAACAGGAACTCTAAAATATCCACAAACATCCAAATGCAGTACTATAGTCAATATTATTTTGTACACAATATTGCTCCCATTTTTTACATAAGTAATATACCCCTTTTGAGTACTCTTTCTCCAGGCTACAGTTAGCATGTCCACCGTTCACCCAGACAGTCCTTGCTCCAGGTATGACCTTCTTAAAACCTGCAAATTAACAAGTCAATACTATCACATAACAGATGACTTTCCCGTGTTAGCGGATGCTCCAGTCAATTCCTACGCTTGGGAACCACCAAAAAGAGGTTGGATCCCTAACTGACAACAAAGGGAACCATGCTTGATTCGGCCAATTAGGTATTACAAGCACCCCCAAATCGGCATCGTGCTTGATTTCTTGCAGACTCCGACCTATTTAGGCAAAATGGTAGGAAAATATATAAAACATACCACCCCAATGTAACGTCAAAGTATCAATTGCAACTGCCACCTGGTCTGGTTCCCATGAAACCTATTTAGGCTGCTGATGGCTGAACCTTGATGCAAAACAAATCGATATCTGGCATTCATATATAAGTACTATATTATTGAACACCTCCTGGTTCAACATCCAATCTATGTTGTCATGGAACTTTCATGACTTGGCGTCTGCTACTATGTAGAATCTACCTGGTAGATAAATAGCTGAAATATCTTTTTCAATGCACCAGGCCCAAATGTGATTAGCCAATCTGTCACAAAATACCAACTTGATTCCACCGATGTGATTAATATATATGCCACTTGTGTAGTATTGTCAATCTGAAAACTGAACATGCAGATTACATTTGTTAGAGCAATAAAGCCTCTTAATAGTCAATTGCCCATGTCTGCAGAAGCGATGCCTCTTGCTCAGTCCATCTGCCTCCACAGCTGAAACTCGTATCCGTGACGCCCCACCCGAGTGCACTGACATTCATCTGCAAAATTATGGAAGGCTGGTCAAGCATTACCTTGCTATAACTTCTGGACACATGGTGAATCCACCATTGCAAATTTGAAATAGCCTTTGCTGATAACTGCATAGGTCTATTATAATGACCCGAATGTATCCTTAATGCCTCCATTAGCTTGATACACCTGTCAATTAGCTCTACCCTTTTTCCCCTGGGCAGAGTCACTTAATTGAATCAATTGTGACCCAAATAGTCAGGTGTTCATTTGGATTCCTCTGGATGATAATGCCCAATCTTTGAAAATTGGATTTAACAACTATCACCTGTTACTTCAGCTGTTCTCTTGGATACCCCTGTAATCAAGATATCATCGAGATAAGCCATGAGCGCCTGACCCTGGCCTCTCAGCATGCCTATTATAGGTTTTAACAATTTTGTTGCCATAGTTGATCCATCCAGGTGAATTTCAAATATCCTTATCCTGCAAATAAACAGACATTGAGTAATGCGCATGTTTAAGGTCTATAGTCGCCATATAGCATCCTCTTGACCCAGTTGCTTGGCAGTGACAATTCCATCTTACAATGTCTATACTATATCCCCCATCCTTTTTTGGCCTGGGAAAATATTAGACACAAATTGATGGGGGGTTGGTGAACCAACCACCTTTATCACATAAGCTTGCAAGCGCAGTCTGAACATCCATCTGTTCTGTTAATGAAAACTGAATAGTTCTCCCAAGAACATGTTGAATGTGCAAATCACAATTTGGATTGAAATCCATTCGAAACCTTTGAATAACACTCTGTATAAACAGAGCTAAGGTAATTTGCTTCCATTCATCCCAGAAACAGATGTAATGTACCCCAGATTTAAGTTGTGTCACATTTGATATGTGCACCTGAGAACCAGGCCCACCTACCTCCTTGGTACCTGGTGGATGTTTGACCATGTTCCCTCTTCGTTTGTAGGGGTACTTTCTTTTTTGGAAACTTGCCGACTGCCGGTTGCTTGATCAAGCCCACCGTCTTTGCATCGTCATCCATGTCCTTGACACTCTTGGCGAGGTCCTCTCCGAAGAGTAGGTTGGCCGGCTGTATGTTGCTAGGCTGGAAAAATACTGCAATCTTGGAATTAATGGTGGGCCGATTGGCACTTTCCCTGAGACAATTTATCTCAAAAATGGGTGCTACAAAGCAACCCTAGTACCTCTTGATGCGTCTCCGACACATGCCCTCCATCCACCGTTCTCGTGAACGCCGTGATTCCTGAGCCAAGTAATTTCAGGATTCTCTGCAGCTTCATCTCCTGGGCACTGCACGCCCACGCCCGTCTGGCTCCATATCACCCGGTTCACTGCTGGCACCTTCAGCAACTCGCAGTTACCCCGGTCTCTTGGTGATTCCAGACTCTGACTGGACAGCGAATCGTACTGCCAGAGATGGGAACTCTGACAACGGCCGTCTTCGCTTTCCCAGTGGCACTCCATACTCTGACGGGACAGCGAATCGTGCTGCCAGAGAATGGACCTCTGACAACGGCCGTTCTTCGCTAGTCAACAAAGTCTCCGTCAGAGTCGGGTCAGAACTGAGCTGACCCTCTGCAAGCGCCTTTTAAATGAGGGTGCTATCCAGCAGCCTCTATATCGTGGAGGCCAGCTCTTCTCCCAGTGGCACTCCATACTCTGACGAGACAGCGAATCGTGCTGCCAGAGAATGGACCTCTGACAACAACTGTTCTTCGCTAAGTTCCAAGTCTCCATCAGAGTCGGGGTCAGAACTTAGCTGACCCTCTGCACTCACGTCATGCATGAGGGTGCTTTAAGCAGCCCTCTACCAGGTGCTGCCGGCGTGGCCTTTCTGCAGCCTACCGCCCACACAACTCCTCCCCCCCGGAGTGTGCGCTTCTGGAGCAACCTATGGATGAGGTGCTCCATTTGGGAGAACCGTTTTAAAACGTCTCCAGCCCCGTACAGGCTCGTTGTGGCCCGACTCCATTGAGTCCAAGGGCCTCCCAGACTTCCCCGTGCCTTACGCCCGACAGGTGTTGGCTTTGGTGCTTTTTAGCACTAAGTCTGAAGTCGCCCCGCTCCCGGTCGGCGACTGTGCAGGGGTACGAGGCAGCCGCTCACAGACCGCATTCCCGCGGCTCTCCTATGCTTTACCTGCGGCTGCCCTCCCCCTGGTCGTCTTCATCATGGTGCTGCCTGTAATAAAAAACACAGAGCACCACAAAAAAGGAACTTTCCCCTCCAGCTAAGTTTCTCACTTAGCTGGAGCTTTAAAACTATAAAAGTACTTTAAAAGTACTTACTACAGGAGGAGCTCAGTCCTCCCCTGCTCGTCTTCACCATGGGGCTGCCTGTGACAAAACACAGAGCACAGCACCACAATAAAGGAAACTGTTTTACTCCAGCTAAGTTTCTCACTTAGCTGGAGCTTTAAAACTCTTTAAAATTACTCTAAAAGTACTTACCACGCTGTCCGTGCGCCAATGCGACCGACGTAACCGACGTAATGACGCGCATGCGCCCTTACGGGTTTTCTTCACGTAGTCATTAACGTGACTCCAAAGTAAAATAATAGCTCATACCATTCAGAAATAAACAATGACGGGAGATGAATTGCAGAAGTATAAAAATGCCTCAAATTGGGTGTGAGTCAGACCATTCACATAAAAACAGATTAATGAAGTTCCACACTTCTATAATTTATCTCTTACCTCTCCTTTTGCATTAAATGCAGAAAATAGTTTTGCTGCATGTGGTTTGTGAAAAATAGTGGTGGCAGCATAATATTAATAAATAGTCTGAGATTGAAATTTCTGTATGCAGTGTAGGTTACAAAGGAAGAGAATAACACATCGGCAATAACATATTCAAGTTTTGAATACCAGCTTTCATCCTTTTTCTAGTTCAGGATAATAGGTGTGAGGCTAAATAAATTATAAATGAAAAGATATACTGTAGTTAGTTGATGGCTCCTTCATGTGCTAGAATAAAACAATGAGTCAGTGCCAATGATTGTGGTATTTTCCGTTTGTCATGAAGCCAATAAAATGGTTTGAAGTTTCCACAAAAGGACACGGAATACTGGGGTAACTCAACAGGTTGGGCAGCATCTCTGGAGAACAAGGATAGGTGACATTTTGGGTCGGACAGATGGTTGGAACCAAGGCCGGAGATCAAAGCAGAAAGTGCCAGACAGGATTGAAGAGTTGCGAATTGTGATGCCAGAATAAGGAATATAGGAGGAGGGGGAGGAGAGAAAGAGCTGGGAGTCCAGTTTTACGTCATGTCCATATCACATTAAAGGGCCTGTCCCACTTACGCGACCTTCTCGGTGACTGCCGGCACCCGTCATAGGTCGCCGAAAATGTTCAACCTGTTGAAAATTCAGCGGCGACCAGAAAGACGCAACGACTCCTTGGAGACCTCTCACGACCATAGGAGACCTCTCACGACCATACAGGCGACCTCTCACGACCATAGGAGACCTCTCACGACCATACAGCTCCGTGGAGGAGCTCAATGCCACTGTGGAGGTTCCTGCTGGATTGAAGGGTTGAACAAAATGTTGACAAACGTGTGTCCTCTTCCTCACCCCCGAATGAAGTAAGTTGACCCCTTTCAAGATGATCCATCCCAATGAGACTGTTTCCAGGTAGATAATTAGTGTTCTTAGTAACTGGTATTATTCAGAGAGAAACTAAAAAAAATGCTAGAAATACTCAGCAGTGTCAGTTGTGAGTGGGCCGAGTTAGTGGTCCAGGACACTAACCTGAAGTTAAAGGCAAACACGTTTAAGATGTAGAGATAGTGAGGAGGGAAGATGTGTTAGATGGGTTGGCAGGAGGGATTGAATCACGAGGGGCCATCATTGTTGAAGGTTGACAGGGTCGTAATAAAGAAGCAAAAAATATAACTCAAAGAGGTTTAGTTTAGTTTAGTTTAGAGATACAGTGCGGAAACAGGCCCTTCGGCCCACCGGGTCCGCACCGACCAGCGATCCCTGCACATTTACACTATCCTACACCCACTCGGGACAATCTATTTTACATTTACAAAGCCAATTAACCTACAAACCTGTACGTCTTTGGAGTGTGGGAGGAAACCGAAGATCTCGAAGAAAACCCACGCAGATCACGGGTAGAATGTACAAACTCCATGCAGACAGCACCCGTAGTCAGGATCGAACCCGGGCCTCCAGCGCTGCATTCGCTGTAAGGCAGCAACTTTACCGCTGCGTCACTGTGACCGCCCAAAAAAGGTGTTAATGGGAGAAACCATATTATTATCTGAAATGAACAAATTTAATACCTATAGATGTTTTATTACCAAAATAAGCTCTGGATTTAATCAATGGGCAATGTCCATCAATCTGTACCTAACTTGTCAGCTAGAATTATGCTCATGCTTCAGGTCAATGAAATCACATTTCCTTTTTTGAAATACACTCAGAAAATAGCATCAAACAGCAACCATGACACTTCTTTCTTCCCAAGGTCAGTAACAGTGCATGCATTCTCTTGTCTTTAATATTTCATATTAATGTCAATTAACTGTGAGGCAGTAGTAATAAAAATGTGTAAATAATTTGGAAACAATGTAAATGATATCGCGTAAATGTGAGAAACCCATGAAACTTTTTAATTAGACATTAAAATATTTGGCCAGAGACTCATTGGAAACTAAAACTTCCTTTTTATTCTTAAAGGTATGAATGACTTCAGCTATCTGCACACAAACTGCTTTGAAATATCTATGTACGTGGGCTGTGACAAGTTTCCTCATGAGAGCGAACTGCCAGAGCAGTGGGAAAATAACCGGGAATCCCTCCTTGTTTTCATGGAACAGGTACATTGTACTGGAAAAGTTATTCTTCATATTTTTATTTTTTTAATTAATGTCGTGAAGGCAATGATTGCTTCAGCTCTGAAAATATTTGCCATTCTAGTGCAAGACAAACAAAACCATAGTATGGGGGATAGTGACGGGCAGAAATATGAGTTTGATTATCACTGTACGAGTTGGAGAATGATGCTGAAAAGACTCGAGAGGTTTTGATGCTCTCGCTTCATCTGTGCTGAGGCGCAAGATGCCAAAACATTCCTCTTGATGCAGTGCTTGGGATTAAGTCTGCTTGGTATCATGCTGCTTAGCCTGGTGGCAAGGTTGGTGTGGGGAAAGTGGTCATAATCACACAGAGAAATGTGGGTGGATTTTATTCTTGGATCGATGAAGGCCACTCGTGAACTTTTAAACCTATCCTGCAGTGCCGGTTCAGTTCTATCACCTGCATAACCCCAGTCAGTGCAGGGCTGACATGTAGTCCAACCAGAAGAGATTTAAAATGTCAAACATGACTGCAGTTATTATCTTAAGAGACCCTGAACCAGGGCCGGATTTACGTATAGACTTCATTGGCTTAAGCCTAGGGCCTCGAGATCTAGGGGGGCCTTGCAGAGCCAGATTTACCACTAGGCTTCATAGGCTGAAGCCTAGGGCCTCGAGATCTAGGGGGCCCCCGGCCAAGGCAGGACACCTGCCGTTCAACTCTGGGCTGGCCCCCCTCTCTATCTCTCTCTCTCTGTCATTCTCCGTCTCCGCCCGCCATCCGTGTCCGGGCCGCCGCTCTCCGCTCGCTCCTCATCCGCCGGCATGGCAGCCGCCTTGCACATGCGCACTGCTACGGCCAGCACATCCTCCCCCTGCACAAGCGCACAAACACGGCCAGCACATCATCGGCCGCCCTGCACATGCGCACTGCCACGGCAACTGGTCGGCGCCAGGCACTTTCTCCCTCGCTTTGAATTGTGGGAGATCTGGCCGCCATTGCTGTCCGGTCGCCACCTCGCTGCGACCGCTGAAAACCAACGCAGAATCACTCCCTGACCCTGGAGCTGGAGTAACTCCCTGGAGTAACTCTTGCTTCTGGTTTCCTGGTCCTCCAAAAATATTCAAAGTGGAATTTACACTGGAGGTGGTGGAGGGCTGAACAATAACAGCCTATTGCATTTTATCTGTTTATTTATTGTGTATATATATGGTCTATGGTATATAAACACACTGAGCTTTTATCTCCTGTTCTGTATTATGTTTACATAATCTGTTGTGCTGCAGCAAGCAAGAATTTCATTGTCCTATCTGGGACATGACAATAAAACTCTTTTGACTCTTGACTTGGACTTAAGCAAAAAAGGGTTCTTGGGGAAAAAAGAGCTACCTTAAATTTAGTTGCGTCTGGTTGGGTAACTATGGTAGGGTGAAGACTTCCATGCTTTAATTGTGCGGAGGAACTCCATGGAACAGCCAGCAACTCTGCATAGAAAAAATTGGGTGACGTTTTGGGTAGAGACCCTTCTTTAGACTCCCTCTGGTTTTAGCGTTTTTAGTTTAATTTAAAGATACAGCGTGGAAACAGGCCCTTCAGCCCACCGAGTCCACGCCGACCACCAATCACCCGTACACTAATTCTATCCCACACATTAGCGACGTAAGTCAAGAGTCAAGAGTGTTTTATTCACTCACGTCCCAGTCAGAACAATGAAATCCTTACTTGCAGCAGCACAACAGAATATGTAAACATAGTACTCTGTAAACACTGTTAAAAATGAGAAAACAAAACGGTGTATATTTATATATGAATATATAACTATATAAATATATATGTGTGTGTGTGTGTGTGTGTATAATATATATACCCACACACACACACACACACAATTTCCCTCCTGGGATTAATAAAGTTCTATCGTATAGTATCGTGTGTGTAGGAAGGAACTGCAGATGCTGGTTTAAACTGAAGATAGAAACAAAAAGCTGGAGTAACACAACAGGTCAGACAGAATCTCTGGACAAAAAGAAAATATTATGTTTTGGGTTGGGTCTGAAATAGGTTCCTGCACACCTTTGGAATGTGGAAGGAAACAAGAGCACCTGGAAAAAAACCAAGCGATCAAAGGGAAAAGGAGCAAACTCCATACAGACAGCACCCATATTCAGGATCAATTCTGGGTCTCTGGCACTTTTAGGCAGCAACTTTATGGCCAATGTACTGCCCCATAGTCTTGAACTTAATTAAAACATACAGTGGCTGTAAAGGGGAACATAGCGTCACTTGGAGATTTAAGACTGAAAATGGATATTTTCATTTTTTTAGTAACCAAAGTTATCAACGTATCATTTTTTGTGTGTTGGAAAACAAAATATAGTGGCACAGCTGGTAGACTTGCTGCCTCACACGCCAGAGATCTGTGTTCGATCCTGTCCTCGGGTACTGTCTGTGTTGAATTTGCACATTCTCCCTGCAAGCGTGTGGGTTTCCTCCCACATCCCAAAGACACATTGGCTTTGTAGGTTAACTTGTCTCTGTAAAATTGCCCCTAATGTGTAGAGAGTGGGTGAGGAAAGTGGGATAACAGAACTTGTGTGAATGGGTAGACAAAAATGCTGGAGAAACTCATCAGGTGAGGCAGCATCTATGGAGCGAAGGAAATAGGCGACGTTTCGGGTCGAGGCCCTTCTTCAGACTGATGTGAGGGTGGGGAGGACAGGAAGAAGAAAGGAAGAGGCGGAGACAGTGGGCTGAGGGAGAGCTGGGAAGGGGAGGAGAAAGCAGGGACTACCTGAAATTGAAGAAGTCAATGTTCATACCGCTGGGGTGTAAACTGCCCAAGCGAAATATGAGGTGCTGCTCCTCCAATTTACGGTGGGCCTCACTCTGGCCATGGAAGAGGCCCAGGACAGAAAGGCCGGATTCGGAATGGGAGGGGGAGTTGAAGTGCTGAGCCACCGCGAGATCAGGTTGGTTATTGCGAGCCGAGCGGAGGTGTTGGGCGAAGCGATCGCCAAGCCTACGCATGATCTCACCGATGTAGAGCAGCTGACACCTAGAGCAGCGGATAATAATAATAATAATGGATGGGATTTATATAGCGCCTTTCTAATACTCAAGGCGCTTTACATCGCATTATTCATTCACTCCTCAGTCACACCCGGTGGTGGTGAGCTACTTCTGTAGCCACAGCTGCCCTGGGGCAGACTGACGGAAGCGTGGCTGCTAATCTGCGCCTATGGCCCCTCCGACCACCACCAATCACTCACACACATTCACACGCAGGCAAAGGTGGGTGAAGTGTCTTGCCCAAGGACACAACGACAGTATGCACTCCAAGCGGGATTCGAACCAGCTACCTTCCGGTTGCCAGCCGAACACTTAGCCCATTGCGCCATCTGTCGTCCTCGTCCAAGCAATAGATGAGGTTGGAGGAGGTGCAGGTGAACCTCTGCCGCACCTGGAAAGACTGCTTGGGTCCATGAATGGAGTCAAGGGGGGAGGTAAAGCGACAAGTGTAGCATTTCCTGCGGTTGCAAGGGAAAGTGCCAGGGGAGGGGGTGGTTTGGGTGGGAAGGGACGAATTGACCAGGGTGTTACAGAGGGAGCGGTCTCTGCGAAAAGCCAACAGGGGAGGAAATGGGAAGATGTGGCCAGTGGTGGGATCCCATTGGTAGACAAAAAAGCTGGAGAAAATCAGCGGGTAAGGCAGCATCTATGGAGCGAAGGAATAGTCGAAGTTTCGGGTCGAGACCTTTCTTCAGATTGATGTCGGGGGGGGGGACATGAAAAAGAAAGGAAGAGGCGGAGACAGTAGGCTGTGGGAGAGCTGGGAATGGGAGGGGAAGAAGGGAGAAAGCAAGGACTACCTGAAATTAGAGAAGCCAATGTTCATACTGCTGGGGTGTAAACTACCCAAGCAAATATGAGGTGCTGCTCCTCCAATATGCGGTGGGCCTCACTCTGGCCATGGAGGAGGCCCAGGACAGAAAGGTCGGATTCAGAATGGGAGGGGGAGTTGAAGTGTTGAGCCACCAGGAGAACAGGTTGGTTATTGCGAACTGAGTGGAGGTTTTATAGGTTGATCATACGCTGAATTATCCAACCACATTTTTGTTTGGAAGTGGAAAGAAATAATAGAAATCGCATTTATTGCAATGTGTAAAAAGAGTTGAGATACTGTATTATAATTTTGCTGCATATCATTGTGGTATATATTATGTCTTGATTGGTGAATATGTTTAGTTTGTGACTTTATTTGAAGCAGAAATAATATGTGAATGCTTCATTGAGCATAATTCTGACTGGTAACTCACACTTCGTCCGAGCACATTATCGCACGCGTCATGCAAGCCGTCTTAAATGACCACCTAAACTGTAATTTGGCAACTTACAAAGCTGCCAAGGTTGCCCGGCTGACAACGGAAAAAACAATTAAGTGAGAGCCCTGCAAGGTGTATAATCTTTTTGACACTGTCATAGGCCTTTCTTACATATGCTGTCACAACGCACTGTAGTCTCTAAACAACCCTTCAATAATTTTCCTCGCCCTCCATTTCAGAATAATAGTGTTTTAAGCCGATAACTCGACACTAGCACTGGCAATAAATAAATAAATAAATAAAAGCGCAGTTTGCCAGCCCCTTATCTCATTGGCCACGCTCGGCTGCAAATTGGTGTCAATCTGGTGAACCATCTTCCTCTAGTAGTGGGAGTGGGGGATTGGGACGGGCCTCACAAGTGGAACAGCCTAGGGCCTCTCTTCATCTAAACCCGGCCCTGCCCTGAACGCATGAAATTGTTGGTACCTTTGGGCACTCAACGACGGATCCCTTTCAAAATGGTGGTAGCGACATCATAAAATGGATGGAAAAGTTATGCAAATTATCTTAATTTCAAAATCATCAACTGCCCCATTAACATCTGTAAAGATAAATTCAAAGTACTCATCGTCAAAGTAAACAAATCGGGGTTGTTTAGCATTTGCTGCAAAATATCTATTTAAACAAAAGATGAAAAGGCTAAAACAATATTTAAAGATTTCACTATTTTTCCTTCAAAATCTAACGCCATGTTTTCACTCTGATTAAGTCATTGAGTTTTCTAAGATCTGTTCATGGTAAAGGTAAGTCAGTCATGATCTTGTTAGAGGCATGATATGCGTCCTACCAGGAAATGATGTAAAGTTTTATGTTATTTTCAGTCTTTCACTGTTGTTCAGGGATGTGACGACGCTGTTGGCTGGAAATACATGACTTTGCTGAGGAGACCGTAGTACACAGTGACTATTGGCAAAATATCCATCTTAGTGTAAGCACAGACGGTTTCTGGGATGAGTCACCACCTCATCTGCTGCATTTTACACACGTTCTAACAGTTCTGCTTTCTACAGTACGCTCAGTGCCCTCTCACTGAATAATTAACTTTCCCTTCATTCTTCTATTTAGGGCTCAGTTACCTCAAAAGATGATGTAAAGCAGCTACAGTGGAAACTATAATGGGTTGTGCTGCTCATTATCACATATAGTCAGAGATGGTTCGTGACAATGGAATAATAATTATAGGATTGTCAAACCATTTAAGCACTAAAAGTGGCCATTCAACCCATCGAATTGTGCTGGTGCTCTGTAAGATAAATCTAACCAGCTGCATTTACCAGCTTGGTCACCAGAGCCTAACATTTTCTTCTCCTTCAAGTGTCTGCCCAGTATTCTCTTGAAACTGAGGATTGAATCTTCTAACCCGGCCATTCAGGCATTTCAGCTATACAGCATGAAAACTGCCCTCCGTCCCAACTCGCCGGTGCCGACCAGAGTGCTTAACTGAGATTTAAGTTCAGGTTGAGTATTGTTTGACGTACAGTGAAAAGCTTTTTTTTGCATGCTTTCTCAACAGATCCGATATACCATACTTAGATACAATCTGTTCAAACTCAAGCACAATAGATAGAACAAAGGGAAAGTTACCAAGTGCAGAATATAGCTCTCAACATTGTAGCGCATTGTACGGTGTCAGTTCCATTGGAAAGTCCAATGCCCTTAACGGGGTAGAAGGACTGTTCAGAAACCTGATAACAGAGCTTAGAAATACCACATAGAAGCAGGCCTTTCAGCCCACCAATTCCATGCTAGCCATCGATCACCCATGCTCTCGTTCTATGTCCTATACACTAGGGGCAATTTACAGAAGCCAATTAACCTGCAAACCTGCATATCTTTGGAATGTGGGAGGAAAGAACCCACATGGTCACAGACAACACCCATAGTCAGGATCGTACCCGGGTCTCTGGCGCTGTGAGGCAGCAACTCTACTGCTATGCAACTGTGCCACAGGGGAAGAAGCTGCTCCTGAATCTGGTGGTGCATGCATTGAAGCTTCTGTACCTTCTGTGGACAGCAGCAGGGAGAAGAAGGAATGACTGGTGTGGGACAGGCCATTGATTATGTCGGCTGCTTTTCCAGGGCAGCGTGAAGTATAGATGGAGCCAGTGGTCCGTGTGATGGAACTCGACTACATCCACAACTCTCTGCAATTCCTTGCGGTCTTGGCCAGAGTCATTCCCAAACCAAGCTGTGATGCAACCCGATACCTTGACAGATGAAGGCAAGCCTGCCAAAAATCTTCTTCACCATCCTCTATACCTATGTCACCACTTTCAAGGAACTTTGTATCTGTACCCTGAGTCTGACAGTTCTACTTCATTCCCCAGGGAACTACCATTTCATATGTAAGTCCTGCCTTGGTTTGTCTTACCAAAATGCAACACCTCATATTTATCTGAATTATACTTCATCTGCCAAAGGGAAGTTTTCATTGAGGTCCATAAAATTGTGAGGCACCTCAACAGGATGCAAAATTAGGACATAGTTTCTTCAGTTGCAAGACTAATAATTGGGAAGATAGATATAAATGAAATGGTGAAAGGACAAGAGAGGGGATTTGAAGAATTGCAGTGCTCTGCTCTAACACCCTCTGTGTCCATTTTCAGGAACTATCCATAATAATCTTCGATACCTTTTAAGAAGGTGAATACCATTTAAATTAAGTAATGCCATTTAAAAGATTTTTTTAATACATTTTATAACTAACTGCAATTGTAATAAATTATTCTCATTAATCACCTTACATTTATTTACAAGATTAAACCACACACCATTCCAACTGTATTGATATCAGGTATTGAGAAACTAATTCTATGTGACATCTTACCATTAGTACCTTATAAACATAGATACTAAATTCAATAACGGGTTAAAAATCTTGCAACCAATTTGTGTATAAAGGATGTTTTCCTCCATAATTCTGATACCTACATTCACTTAAATCTGTAAGTAATGAAAATTTATTTCATAGCACAAACAATTTCATTGACAATATTAAAAAATTGGAAATGTCTAAAGCTGTAAAGAAGAGAAATGGATCTGCCATGAAGTATTTCTCCAATTTCAATATTCTCATGAGTAAATAGGAAAATATTGAAACTTTCATTTGTTTTTATTTTGATGGGGTCCTAAGCAATTCGAAAGTAATTTTCAAAGAAAAGTGGATTTGTGATAATAACACATCCAAAGGGAATGACCATAAAAAAAAAAAAACATGGCATTTCCCTTATGCACTGTTCAAAGATGCAAGATTACAATGATGAGTAATCCCTTGCAATTCCTTCAGGACATTTTTTTCCTCAAGGTAAAATTATAGCTATTACCTTGTCTTCCACTCTTTGGCCCTGCATGTAAATCAGTGCATTTATATGCAGTGAAGGTGCTGACCCATATCTCATAATATTATGGTGCTGTGGCAATACATTAACTAGAAATGACTTATACCAGTACATTTCATTTGGATTTACCGAGGTGTTAATAGGCACGTGAAATTACTTTGCTGTATATTAATAGGATGAGCAACATTTCTGAGTTTTGAAATTTGGATACCAGTCTAAGATTAGTCTACATTTTGGGGTAAAAACCTTGCTGTAGTATTTCCAAAAATAACGTACATGCTAAACCAAGTTTGAAGCTAAATAATATAAAATGGCTGTATTAATTTCTCCTAGTTTTTCACTTGGGGGGGGGGGAAATAACCCACAGAAATTCAAAATCCTTACCCTGTTTTGGGGTTTTGGAAGTATAGTGTATGAGGAGCACCATTCTGTAGGGGATGCCCCTCACCAGACTGCATTTCTGTAAATCGGGTGCCAATTTTCCTACATACACTGCCTCTGCTCTGAGAGTGCAGATGCATGGAATTAGCTCAGAAGTGTCCTCAGCAATGTGAAAGATGAATTTACCAGGTTTAATTCAAGGTCTCACTTGCCGCGCCACTTCCACTTCATCTGCCAGCGGACAGGAAATTGATGATTCGTGCACCATTCATGCAGAGGGTCACAAGTTCGAATCCTACTATGGCAGCTGAAGAATTTAAATTAAAAGAATCAAATTAATCTGGACATTGGGTTTTCTTTCACGGCAACTTTTTTCCCCCTTATATCTTGAATGTCTCTAAAGAAGAAGTCATTTTGTTCAGCCCTCATATCAAATCAGGATATTTGTCCCCTGGTCTACACTTGTTTGCATCTGGTTATATTTCATTTTCACCCATCGCCAATGTATATTCTACCTGAAGGTATAACCTCAAGATATGTGTACTTGTACTGTGGAAAGTATTGTAAAATGTACTCATTGTACATGTTTAACACCCACTCCCACTACCTGGTTGTGAGCTGGACCAAGACTGAACAATCCACATTTGTATCTTTTCATATAAATATCCACCATTAACACTATTAGTGCTGGCAATTGTAGCAATTTGATGTGGGCTGCAATGATAAAGATACTTATTCCCCTATCATGGTGTGCAAAATGTTCTGTTCCACAACAAAGTACATTTAACACTTCCTGGAGTTGTACTATAATATAAATTAACACTTTGGCACCTAGTTAGTAATAACATCTGTAAAATACACAAATGAACTATTTAGATCTTTAGATTTATCTGTTTCAGTATTGGTATTATATCTATATCAGGTCCATCGTGGTATCAAAGGTTTAGTGCAAGATAAACAAGGGAGAGGCATTCCAAATGCTGTCATATCAGTTGAAGGCATTAATCATGATGTTACAACAGGTAAGAAAATATATTTCTTCTTCAAGCATAAGTGCACATAGGCACAAAATTCCATAAATGTATGCAAGAAATAGGATTCTCTGATTTGCAATGAGATGACAGCAGAGATTTCATATCATTTCAAACACCATGAGAGGTAATTAGTTGTTAGTAAGAATGGCCAACCCATTCAAATCAATACTTTTCCAAAGTATCCCTCCCAAACAGTGATTTGTTGCCTTGGTATCAAGGCCACAATGAGATGACTTTACAGGAAAAGGCTGTCAGAATTTCAGCTGGCAGTTTCGGTTGGGAAAGCCACAAAAGGTTTTCCTGGTAAATCCCAACTTAAAGACCAATAGATTATATTGATGGCGTAGAACACTGATTTACATTTACATTAAGTTTCTGCATCTTAACAGCTAGCCCCATCTGTACCTTCCTTTGTGCCACCTATCCCCCTGAGAAGGGGAGAATTACATTTCATCGTAATGTTTTTTCAGTAGCATTGACTTTCTAAGGGAATAATCTGAAATTACAAGAAACTGAAATCTTGAAACTGAAATTAAACCTTCTGCAATAATGTCATATATTTCAAAGCAAATTAAGCAAATTTTCCTTATTTACATACAGTAAGTGTGAAATATAAGATGAAATAAAAGAAAATGGGAGAAAATCAGACCAAGTAAAATTTCCTCACATGATTATGATAAACTGTTACTACATATGATCTAAATATAAAGATCTATGTTCAACTAAGTTAATGTTTGTGTATATTTGAAATCTAGTTAATTGACATTGTATTGCTTTTTCTATATATTTCAGATTTTAAATCCAATTCACAAGTATTGCTTTATGTTTATTTATTGATATGCATATTTAAAACCATGATAATTAGCATGCATTGTTTCAAGTAGAAAATAAACCCAGAAATCTACATCCTTAATTAACAAACTGAATTGGCCAAATAAAAGATGAAGCAAAATACAGTCCCAACATGCAGAGTTGCTGCCTTACAGCGCTGGCAGCACCGGAGACCCAGGTTCGATCCCGACTACGGGTGCTGTCTGCATGGTCGGTGCGGACTCAGTGGGCCGAAGGGCCTGTTTCTGCACTGTGTCTCTAACTAAAGTAAATTAAATGCCAGCAAGATGCTTTAGCAGTCAGTGGACAATATAAATGGGCAAGCTGAAGGTTTAACTTCCAGTATTGCAAATGATTTTGGGAGGAATCAAATAAATATTGGGTTGCCAGTCAAGTGGCATCTGTCTTCCTACTGAAGGCTTGTCACAATCTAGGAGCAGTATGACAGGTGAAGGTTGTGGTGTGCTAAATGAGTGCAGCTTTTAATGTTGTGGATGCATCTTTGTTGCAGCTGCTGATGGGGACTATTGGCGACTCTTAAACCCAGGCGAGTACAAAGTCACTGCCAAGGCTGAAGGTTACTCGAGTGCAACCCGAAACTGTGAAGTGGGATACGACATGGGGGCAACTCCGTGTCATTTTATTTTGGCCAGGACAAACCTGGCAAGGATCAAGGAGATAATGGAGAAGTTTGGGAAGCAGCCAATCAACCTGTCACTTAAACGGTTTCGGCGGGTTCGGCACAGACGCCGCCAGTTGTAGGAATTCCTCCCGTGGACAAACTTACCAAGAGATAGACTTTCTAAAATGTCACGTTACAAGATGTTTTATACAACATACCGCATTCTGCTAAAGTACAAGGTGCATTCTGTATTTGTACTATCTGCGGACACCACATCCCGTTTGCTATTTCAATACAGGTCCACAACTGATTATCTGGCAACTGGTAGTCCGGCGCCTCCTTTAATTCGTAACCCCCCCCCCCCCACCCCCCCTGGAAATCCCCCCGAAAATGTGGCACCTAGGCCTGGTGATGCAGCCGATCTCAACCTTTTCGGGACTTCCGTGCTGATCGGCGGGTTGAATCTTCCCGCTGCAGCCAGGGCTCTGGAACTCCAGCCTGGCTGGAACCGGCAGATGCGTTCCTATAGCCAACTTCCACGGCCAACTTTGTGTGCCGGTATCTTGACCCTTCTAAGGCCGTGACCTCTGTTGGTCCAGCGAAACTGATAATCCAGAAAGGCTCTGGAATTAAGGGTGCCGGAAAATTAGTGGTGTGCCTGTATAACATTTGTAACTTTTACACTATTCAGCACTTTTCTGCACGACGTAATTTGAAAACCTGCCACACCACTCCATTCACACTGAGGACATTTTATTTGAAGAAGGGTCTAAGGGCCTTGACCGGAAACATCACCCATTCCTTCTCTCCAGGGATGCTGCCTGTCCCGCTGAGTTACTCCAGCATTTTGTGTCTATCTTCAGCTTAAACCAGCTTAAACCAGCATCTGCAGTTCCTTCCAACACACAAGGACATTTTAATTATCAGGTTTGGAAACACTGGCCACCTCTAACAGAGACTATATTGATTTTACTCATTTATCAAACAAGGTTGCCCCTTTAAATGTTTTCCAAATACCAGAAGGACTCGGTTTATAAAGGAATAGAAACAAATGTAATTGACACACAGGAAAAGAGCAGCTGACCTAACAAACCTGCTGCACCGTGATCATCATGGCCGAATATTTCCTCCCTCCCCTAACTAATCCAAAGACATTACAGTGTCAGCATCATCATGTGGGAAAGGTTAACACAAAAGGTTATAACAAAACTCAAGGAAAAATTCTGTTCCAGCTCACTCAAATGTGGAACTTTATCTACAAAGATACCTCCCTACTATATGATTCAATCTTTACCACAGTATGAAAATAGCCCTACATCCGTTCCATCAATTAGCAAGAGTGAATACCCACCATGTCAGTTGGCAGTGTATTACAGAGACTCAGCTCAGGGGGAAAGAAAGACTGCCTTTTATAGTTTAAACTCATAACTCCTGCTCCTCCCAATTATCTGCCAACATACAATCTTTTATATCCCTCTCAGTCTTTGCTCCTCTAAACTAAATGTAACAAAATCATTGGGTCTAATTATGTTCCTTAATAATCACCCTTATTGCCATCCTCCAAACCTCTATCATGGTATCTGTCTCAATCCTTATTCTGGGGTCACAGTGGGCACTGTATTCTACAATGTCAAAATGGTGTCCTTTGACATACTAAATTATTCTATTAATTCAACAAAATAGCATGCTAATTTTAACTGTGGTCTCTCTATTTTACTCATGAGCATTCAGTAATTGTGCATAAATTGCATTAAGATGTCTTGCAGCCTTTTTCTGTATTACCTCCTGCAAATGATGCATGGATTATGTTTAACATTGTGTTTATCTAAATTAAACACCACTTGGCAATGCATGATCTAATTCTCGAAAACATTGAAATCCTTTGGATTGGATTGCCCTCTTTGATACAATATCCACCCTTGCACAGATATTGATATTATCTGCATTAATACTTTCCATGCTCCTAAAAATGACATGGAACAGACTTAATACCAATCTCTGGGGAGATGCCACTAGCAACACATCTCAAAATTGATTCACATCAGATAAATACAACCTTTTGGCTGCAGGATTGAAGCCAATTCCTAATTTGTATCTTGTGCATCTTCTAAACTGCACAATCGAACCAATGTTTTCTACAGCCACAGCATGATTAGACCAGACTTGAATGTACATTGTCCTCAGGTGTTTCGCAAAGTTTCTGCCTTAGCTTGCTGTCCTGTATTGTTTTCCTACATCAAGTCTGTACAGGTTCACTAGATGCTGCTCCCACATTCATCTTCTCTGACATTTCTCATGACATATAATTCTACAGTCATGCGCTCAGGCAGATAAGAGCCCGACTAGTGTTAATAGAGCAATGTCTTTTGGTCCACTTGCAAAACATTAAGCTGGGATCGTTAGCTGCATTATGTGCTCTTTCTTGGAGTAGACATCTTTAGATTAGTCTTGTGCAAAGTCCGAGTTCAAATATAGGAAACAGCTAAACATTCAAAAGTTTAAACAAAGTGAGGAAAGTTGCTGTGTTAGACATTTAAATCTGCCCTACAGATCCACTCAGACTTTTGACAGACCACTTGAAGAAATTGGTGGCGATGCTTTGCTGTGCGGTCTGATCTAAACTGAAGTCACCTGATGAGCTGCAACACAACAGGAGTATTCACTGGTTATTATAACGTGCGAGGCATTATGATGAATATTTATTTTGTGAGCAATTTTGGGCGCCATATGTGAGGAAGGATGCGCTGGCTCTAGAGAGGGTCCAGAGATGGTTTACAAGAATGATCCCAGGAATGAGGGGGTTAACATATGATAAGCATTTGGTGACACTGGGCCTGTACTCGCTGAAGTTTAGAAGGATGAGGGGGCACCTCGTTGAAACTTATCGAATAATGAAAGGCTTGGATAGAATGGATGTGGAGAGGATGTTTCCACTAGTGGGAGAGTCTAGGACTAGAGGTCATAGCCTCAGAATTAAAGGACGTTCCTTTAAGAAGGAGATGAGGAGGAATTTCTTTCATCAGAGGATGGTGTATCTGGAATTATTTGCCATATAAGGCTGTGGAGGCCGTCAATGGATATTTTTAAGGCAGAGATAGATAGATGTTTGTGTCAGGGGTTATGGGGAGAAGGCAGGAGAATGGGGTTAGGTGGGAGAGATAGATCAGCCATTGATGGGCCGAATGGCCTAATGCTGATCCTATCACTTATGACCTATCTAAGCAACCATGCAAACATATTGGAAACAGCTTTAGTCGTGGCTGCAGAATTCCTGGGATCCATACCTGTTCCATTGCCGTGAGTTCTCAAGTCACATTTTACTGGTGAATTTTAACACATTCTTCAAGTTGTCACCACAGTTTCAGTAAGGAAATTCATAATCTGCTTTTAATCTATTCTCATAATACTTTCTGAAAGCTTATGCAAAATGAAGCTAAATACCTAAATTAGAAGCAAACAAAGGAGACATTAGTTTTTTTGTATGTGATTCTTCAGAACCTCATCAACAAGCTGAATTACAGTTGCTCAGAACTGCAGTATACACACTCTTATACGCAATAATACTAATTTGCCATGAGCTGTGTAAAATGTAAAATCTCAACAGAAAATACTATGTTCAATTTGTTGTTTACTGAAAATGAAGCATGCAGGAAGTGTCAGTGGGTATGTACTGCACTGTTTTAATCTATTAAACTATCGCTTTGTTCATTGGTTCTGCCAACTGACTAAATTCCTGTAGAATCAAGGAACTGAGATGCAGGTTTACAAAAAAAAAGACACAAAGTGCTGATGTAACAGTGTGTCAGCAGCATCTGAAGAGTTCATGGATAGGTGATGTTTTGGGATGGGATCAGTCTGTCGAAGGGTCCCGACCCAAAACATCACCTATCCATGTTCTCCAGGGATGCTGCCTGACCCATTGATGCTAACGATCAACGTAATGATTCACTAATTTTGTTCCTCCAGCACTTTGTGTCCATTTTTGCCAAATCCTTAATTCTAATTGCTTTCAGATTGACAATTGGTCAGGTAAATTTGTATTCAGTCAACGGTGCTAAAAGAATCAAGTTCTCCTTGTACTCATCTCTACACATGGAGTCAATTAAAGTGTGGGCGGTTCAACTGGTACTCTTACGCACTTTTACTATTGAAAACCAAAGACAAATTTCTCTTGTTGTGTATTTCAGAAAGGAGACTATCACCACTGGATGAATTAGTAGCACAATAAATTTAAAACAACAGACGTATATCATGGAATGGTCACAGAGTTAGTAGTTTTTAGTTTGAATTAAGCGGAAAGCTGATTGTGGATTGATGCAGCAATTGTGTTCCTGCCTCTGATTGGACTTACCGTTACCCCTATGAAGCACTGTTTGCTGTGTATTGTATTTAGTTTAATATTTGGTTTAGTCAAAGAATGGTGAACACACTGACAGTCTGCTGGGGGAATTCAGAGGATCTAGCAACATCTGTGGGGGGGAATCAAATTGTCAACGTTTTGGGTCGAAACACTACACCTGGAAGGAGTTTAGACAGGGAAGATAGCCGGTTTAAAGAGGAGAGGGATTAGGGTAAAAAACCAAAATGTTATCAATATCTTTACCCCAGCAGATGCTGCAGGAGTTGCTAATTTCTCAAGCAGAGTTCATGTTGCTCCAGATTCCAGTATCTGGAAAGCAGTCTCCTGTGTTTCCAATGTACTGACAATGCCTGCGGCTTGAAATTCCCTTTTAGCTAACCTAATACAGGAGCCCAGTACTCTGCCCCACTATTAACCCTAATACTTACCTGATGCAACCTTCAACAAGCATAATAATTGTGGAACATATGGGGAGCATATGGGGAGAAGTCAGGCACGGGTTATTGATTGAGGACGATCAGCCATGATCACAATGAATGGCGGTGTAGGCTCGAAGGGCTGAATGGCCTCCTCCTGCACCTATTTTCCATGTTTCCTAATAGCTGGTAGCTTGCATTGTACGTCCCTGGTGAGAGTTATGTGGAGTACAGTGGCTTCACCCTTTTGTATTAGGCTCTTAATAATCTAACCCGCTGTCCCTATAAACATCGGCAGGGTACTCAAAGGTGACCAAGTATTGTTTAATTTTATCGTGTGTTTCAAAGGAGCAGGGGGTGTTATTCCTGACCACACAAACAGTGCCTCCAGCCTGATCCCAAACCACACATGGTTCTTATTTCCTCCAGGCCTAGCCTACGTGAACCAGCCGATGTTCAGTACTTTGTTTTGTTCATTCTCACGTAAAGTCTTTTCCCAGTTATTGAGTACACCAAACATTAGCCATGTAGAAGAGAAAAGAAATCATATTTAGGCCAAGAACATCTTTCCCTGAAGTACATAGGTGAACTGGTTATTTTTTTTAATGATAATCCAGCCAGCCCAAATAAAAATCATATTGTATCCTGATGCTGGATGCATTCTGCCAAATTTGTTTTCAGTTTGGATGGAAATTGAAGATCACTCTTTAATTGGTAAATTAACTATTATGAACATTTTATGTCCTGGTTGATTTATTTTTCTTTTTCTTATGGTATGTGAGAGGAGCGGCTATTTTTAAATGTAGCCATCAAATTGTTCCACCCACAGTCCCTTTTACCTTCCACTTTAATTAGCAGCATCCATAAATCTACTTGTCCCCTCTCTCTTCTCACTCCCCTGGCAGGATGATCATCAATCAATCCCCACTTCAATCTTCAATTAAGTATTCCTCACCAGAGTGTCACTCTGCAAACATGGAAGTAATCTGTCCTTTACCAGCTGGCACTCAAGTGCATCCATTCCAATATGCTATCCCACTTTATTTATTTTGTTGTTGATTGCAATTCTCAATCAGGTATCGAGTTACCTTTCTCTTCTACTTATTGCATTGATATCTGCCAACCTGTTCCCTCAGCACTAGTGCGTGGGTGCCTGTATTTTTGTCTATTTTCTTCATTCTTCCTGAGCCCAAAGATATATATCTTTAGTTTAATGAAGAAAGAAGAACAGTTTTTCTTATGCACAAATTGGAACCAAAGCCTCGTATTTTTAGAAGAGGATGTGAGGAAGTGGAATTGGAGCAACATCTGGAAGAATGTCTTTTGGGACAATATGAAAAGATAGCATTGTTTTTCTTCATATGAAATCAAGGCAAAACATTTAAAATACGCAGAATAATTAATTAGCAGAAAAATGTCAAAGCAGTGAACACAAATAAAAGGAAGTTTATAATGATTTTCAGAGCAAATTTTCAGCAATAACCATATAGCATGAACTTATCAGTAAGTTTGAATGTAAATATTCAAGTTGCAAGACATTAAAAAAAAAGATATCATAAATGGTAACATGAAACTTTACTGGAGATTATAATGTAGCATTTCCCTTTAATGAAATGCTGCATCAAAGTAATTTTGATTTAAGCTTTTCTCCTAACTCTGATGGAAAGTTTGGTGAAGATGTGAACTAAAAGTAAACTATTGAGTTTATGTATATAAACAAATAGCAATATTTTGCAAGATTACCTTGACTATTTTAGTTGTTGTTTACAACCAATTTACATTCTAATGTGACATGTAATCAGAGTGTAAGAAACATTTTTATAGGTGTGACTATCACTCTAAATTTGGTCTTGGAAAATATTTACCTATCGTATTCCTGCATAATTATTATATAATTACATGATTTTATTTGTTTGATGTGCACTCGGATTTATGTTTAAAACTAAATGCCTATAACATTTTTATTCTAAGCCTGCTAGAATGACTATAACTTGTGCATTCAACATTAATTTGTCACGGTGCAAATTTGTAAAAATGGAGCAATCTGAAATCAAAATGTTCTTGCACTTTAATAAAGCATTATAACATTTAACTTGGCTTCTTGTGGCTGCATTGATTCAATTGCCATTCAACTGACAAGACAATCTTGACATTTTCTTCTATTCTTCCCTCACTGTGTGTTATTGTTTCAAATTGATGCTTATGAAGGGTGCTTTCAATGTTTTATATATAACTTTGTGTTCTCCTATAGAGATTTTTCAGGCTCACAATGAAAAGAGTAATCCTTCATTGGTATGCCCTTGCAAAGCACATCAGCTCAGTCTTTAAGGAGATTGATGTCAAACAATAACACTCCATGTATCTTTTCCATCAGGAATCTTTTTGTTCCATCTCACATAATGGGTCAATGTAGAGGAATGTATTACAGATAAAATATAGCGATACTGTCAATTATATGTTCTACTATCTTCTGTAAAAAAACTGTTTGGAAATCTTTATGTGAACTTCACATATAATCAGATTATTCTGTCAATTGAATTATTTAATGGTGGATTCCCAAAATTGGAATATTTATATATGGTGCCTGTCTTAACCATCCAATTATTTTATTAAACAAGCATTAAGGTGCATACAATCTATATGATCAGTATGATTTTTTTTTCAAAATAAGTATTGTCCAATGAGTTATGGTATGATGAAAATGTAACAATTCAGCATCCTGGATTATTAATTTAGTGGGTGATAGTATAAATCCCACCATCACAATTTAACTGCCAAATGGATATATTTATTACAATTGACTTCCTACTGTTCTTTACAGAAAGTAATCTGTCATTTTCACAGGGACTGGCTGAGTCTGTGCACAATGCCATTCTTATCGTTTTTATAAAAAATGTTTTTTTTGGATCTCAGCTTTGCTGGCAGGGCCAGAATCTATTATTCGCCCATACGTGCCTTTGAGAAAGTGATGTTGAACTGCCTTCATGAACTTACTGCTATTCTTGTGGTGAAAGTACCCCCAATAGTGCTGTTAGGTTTGGAATTCCTGGGCTTAGATTGGAGACATGGGAGGAACAGCAATATATTTCCAATGATATTCACATGCTCTGAAGCCATTGTACTCCCTGATTGTAGAGATCTCAAATTAGAGATGTGCTGTCAAGGTAGCCTAGGCCAGTGCAGTCAGTAGCTGGTACACAGCTGCCTCTCTGCCTCTGTGTTGGAGGCATTGTGGCTTGGTTTGTTAGCCAGGCATGGAAGTGGTGGACATTGCCTGGTCCATCAAAGGATCTACAGGAGGTGCTGCCACAAAAAAACATCTAAAATCATCAAAGACTTGCACCACCCAGGCTTCTTTCACCAGGTGGAAGATACCGACCTCCAGGTTCAAAGAAGGCGATATTGACTTCCAAAACCCCAACCATTTTTCCTTGTTCAAGGTATAATTCCACCCACTGGAATGTATTTCTCTTGCTGCCTATTCATTTAAGTTTTACCAGTGCTCCTTGATGCCATGTTCAGTCAAGTGCTGCCTTGATGACAAGAGTAATTAGTCTTTGCCTCTCGAAATCCCTCTTAATTATATCTGATTTCACCACCTCCACATCAGCATCAATCATATATCATCCATTCTCTGCATATAAAAAAACATACTCCTCAGTTCTTTAAAACTCCTTCCTCTCACTTCAAACCTATGCCCTCTAGTTTGCAATAGCCTTAGCCTGGTCAACTCTCTGGCCCGCCTCCTTCATCGCTTGCTTTTGGGCTCCTGCCCCAAGTCATACTGGAGACTCGCAGGGCCCCTAATGAAGCACGCAACTGTTAAAATAACGTGACCCAGCCAGTTCCAAAAGTATAGCCTGTGTGTAATTTGAGGAAGGACATTCTTGCTATTGAGGGAGTGCAGCGTAGGTTTACAAGGTTAATTCCCGGGATGGCGGGACTGTCATATGCTGAGAGAATGGAGCAGCTGGGCTTGTACACTCTGGAGTTTAGAAGGATGAGAGGGGATCTTATTGAAACATATAAGATTGTTAAGGGTTTGGACACGCTGGAGGCAGGAAACATGTTCCCGATGTTGGGGGAGTCCAGAACCAGGGGCCACAGTTTAAGAATAAGGGGTAAGCCATTTAGAACGGAGACGAGGAAACACTTTTTCTCACAGAGAGTGGTGAGTCTGGAATTCTCTGCCTCAGAGGGCAGTGGAGGCAGGTTCTCTGGATGCTTTGAAGAGAGAGCTAGATAGGGCTCTTAAAAATAGCAAAGTCAGGGGATATGGGAAGGCAGGAATGGGGTACTGATTTGGGATGATCAGCCATGATCACATTAAATGGCGGTGCTGGCTCGAAGGGCCGAGTGGCCTACTCCTGCACCTATTGTCTATTGTAGAAATGAACTGCAAATGCGGTTTAAACCAAAGATAGACACAAAATGCTGGAGTAACTCAGCGGGACGGGCAGCATCTCTGGAGAGAAGGAATGCGTGACGTTTCAGGCCGAGGCCCTTCTTCAGTTCTTCAGTCTCCAGAACCAGGGGTCACTGTTTAAGAATAATGGGGAGGCCATTTAGGACTGAGATGAGGAAAAACGTTTTCACCCAGAGAGTTGTGAATCTGTGGAATTCTCTGCCACAGAAGGACAATTCAAGAGAGAATTAGATTTAGCTCATAGGCCTAAAGTGTAATGTATTCATACAGATTCATGTATATGTTAATGAGTTGGTGTTCAATATAAGCAGGGAATGTTGGGTAATAAAACTCTCTCTCGTGATCCAGGCAACCAGTGTGTAAGTTGTTATTCATTCTGCCGTCCAGAATATAACATAAAGGAATCAAGGGATATGTGGAAAAATCAGGAACGGGGTACTGATTTTAGACGATCATATTGAATGGCGGTGCTGGCTTGAAGGGCCGAATGGCCTACTCCTGCACCTATTTTTCTATGTTCTATGTCTGAAGAAGTGTCTCAACTCGAAACATCACCCATTCCTTCTCTCCAGAGATGCTGCATGTCCTGCTGAGTTACTCCAGCTTTTTGTGTCTATCCAAACTATAGCCTTGCTCCAAGTCAATCCACACCAAATTAAGGCATTTTGGATCCCTTTAATTTACAGAAGTCTGGATTTTCTGGTGTTTTGACATATTTTCTGTATCTGTTTCACAATGTAGATTAATTGATAAAGAAGCATAAGTTGCATCCTGAGAATTATGCGAGGTTTGCTATTCCTCCTCCAAACTATACATTTAGGCTGTGGGCTGAGCATCAAAAATGTGTCCAGAAATCAACTTTTGCGACCCATGTCTTGGAACTACATAAAATTTTGCACAGATTTAGATAAAATATAATTGAGAAGGGAGTCATAACTCGTCAGTGCCAAAAGTTGCACATTAATTAATTAAACTAATTAGAAAAAGAGATTGAAAAAGTAAGTGCCATCTAGTGTCCATTGCCCATATTACACCATGGGGAGCCTATTTCCGTGTTGCAGTCTATTTAAACCATATATTATTATACCAAAATATATATATATATATGACGTGAATATGACAGTAATACATAATTATGTATAATTATATTATATAAAAATAATATAATTGGGAGTGTGTTTTTTGAATGAGACTGCCGCAGAGGTCCGGCTCCTGAACCCACCTAATTAATGGGTGATGGCAGTTCCTGTGGGTTCCCCCGGCTACTGAACCCCACTGACTGCCAGTGTGCAGAGTGGGGGTCACAGCCATAGTGGGACTGGGGCAGTGCCAGGTACAGTGGCTTGCAAAAGTATTCATACCCCTTGAACTTTTCCACATTTTGTCACATTACAACTACAAACGTAAATGTATTTTATTGGGATTTTATGTGATAGACCAACACAAAGTGGCGCATAATTGTGAAGTGGAAGGAAAATGATACATGGTTTTCAAATTTTTTTACAAATAAAAAACTGAAAAGTGTCGCGTGCAAAAGTATTCAGCCCCCCTGAGTCAATACATTGTAGAACCACCTTTCGCTGCAATTACAGCTGCAAGTCTTTTGGGGTATGTCCCTACCAGCTTTGCACATCTAGAGACTGACATTTTTGCCCATCCTTCTTTGCAAAATAGCTCAAGCTCAGTCAGATTGGATGGAGAGCGTCTGTGAACAGCAATTTTCAAGTCTTGCCAGAGATTCTCAATTGGATTTAGTTCTGGACTTTGACTGGGCCATTCTAACACATGAATATGCTTTGATCTAAACCATTCCATTGTAGCTCTGGCTGTATGTTTAGGGTCGTTGTCCTGCTGGAAGGTGAACCTCCGCCCCAGTCTCAAGTCTTTTGCAGACTCTAACAGGTTTTCTTCCAAGATTGCCCTGTATTTGGCTCCATCCATCTTCCCATCAACTCTGACCAGCTTCCCTGTCCCTGCTGAAGAAAAGCATCCCCAGAGCATGATGCTGCCACCACCATGTTTCACAGTGGGGATGGTGTGTTCAGGGTGATGTGCAGTGTTAGGTTTCCGCCACACATAGTGTTTTGCATTTAGGCCAAAAACTTCAATTTTGGTCTCATCTGACCAGAGCACCTTCCTCCACATGTTTGCTGTGTCCCCCACATGGCTTGTGGCAAACTGCAAACGGGACTTCTTATGGCTTTTTTTAAACAATGGCTTTCTTCTTGCCACTCTTGCATAAAGGCCCGATTTGTGGAGTGCACGACTAATAGTTGTCCTGTGGACAGATTCTCCCACCTGAGCTGTGGATCTCTGCAGCTCCTCCAGAGTTTCCATGGGCCTCTTGGCTGCTTCTCTGATCAATGCTCTCCTTGCCCGGCCTGTCAGTTTAGGTGGATGGCCATGTCTTGGTAGGTTTGCAGTTGTGCCATACTCTTTCCATTTTCGGATGATGGATTGAACAGTGCTCCGTGAGATGTTCAAAGCTTGGGATATTTGTTTATAACCTAACGCTGAATTTACATTTAACTTCTCCACAACTTTATCCCTGACCTGTCTGGTGTGTTCCTTGGGCTTCATGATGCTGTTTGTTCACTAATGTTTTCTAACGAACCTCTGAGGCCTTCACAGAACAGCTGTATTTATACTGAGATTAGATTACACACAAGTGGACTCTAGTTACTAATTAGTTGACTTCTGAAGGCAATTGGTTGCACTGGATTTTATTTAGGGGTATCAGAGTAAAGGGGGCTGAATACTTTTGCACGCGACACTTTTCAGTTTTTTATTTGTAAAAAAATTTGAAAACCATGTATCATTTTCCTTCCACTTCACAATTATGCACCACTTTGTGTTGGTCTATCACATAAAATCCCAATAAAATACATTTACGTTTGTGGTTGTAACGTGACAAAATGTGGAAAAGTTCAAGGGGTATGAATACTTTTGCAAGCCACTGTATCTTCCACTGACAGGAAAATGCCTAACCCTAACCATAACTCGCCCCCCTTCCAGAGCTGCCCACGGCTGGAGCTGGAGCCGCTTTGGGACCGGCTGCGGGCTCCGTACATGTGGCCCCGCAGCGTGTCCACCTCGGCCAGCATGCCCTTCTCGATCATTGTGGTGATGATGGTGGGGAGCAGCACTGCCCTGCATGCCGCCGGGCCGCCTTTACCACCACCATAGCGCTGGCTCTGTCAGTCCGCCCGCTCGCTCGTTGCAACACTCGTCTACCGACGGCCCGACCGACCACTCGCAGCACCCACCGGCGGCCCAGCCACTCTCACCACCCACCGGCAGCCCGACAGCCCGATAGATCCTCCACAGCATCCTTCGGCCTACCGAGAAGCCCGACCGACAGACTGACCCTGACCCTAACCCTAATCCTAATGCTAGCTCTACATTTGTTATTTATCATTTTTACTTAACAGTTCACATCATAACTTTATAAAGATAAATCAATTGAAAAACAAAATGATCAGCAAGGAGAGCATTACCTTTATTCCTGGGAAACTTTGTTATTGTTTTGATGTAATGAGGAGGCAGCCATGATCCCAGGGTCCTCCCTGCCTGGCGACCATAAAACAAAGGGCGGGATTGGTCAACTTGCATCCGACCTCAATGTCAAACGTGCATAGACAGTTACTACTTGGAAAATTGGAAGTTTTTCTCAAATTTAATTTTTGGTCTTCAAGAGTTTCAGGTATGATTTATATCATATTTTTACACAATATGTTAAAAATACAGGTAGTTCTGTGAGTTGGGTCACGAACTTGAACGAAAAAGCACCTTGGCCCACAGCCTAATTTTGAGTTTGGCCATGTATGCGACATGCAAATAAATGCATAAACCCATCTTACAAGATGTGCCAGTCGTAAGTTGCGAGTTAAGTTGACCACTGTTGGGAACGTAGTATAAAGAAACCATGTACTATACTAATATTGATCTTTAGATGTTTACTATTCCAATTGTGCTCTAATAACTCCTATGGAATATTAATCGTGATAATACCCAATATTTTGACATTCTCTTCCAAAAGCAGGAATGATTTTAAAAATTCTGCTCTGAATTCAGTTAGTTGTAAATCAAGGTTCGTGGTTATCTGTACATGAGATTTAGGTCATTTAGTTCATTTTCAGTTTCTGCAATATATACCATGTGAGACAACGATGCAGTGCAAGGATAGATTGCAAGTGCAATGGAAAATGTATTTATAGTGAATAAAACGGAACATTTAGAATTGGGACACAAGAAACTGCAAATGCTGGATTCTAGAGCAAAACATGGAGTGCTGGGGGCAGGTTAGGCATCAGCATCAGGGGAGGGGATGGGTAGACAAGGTTTTGAGTTGGGACCTTTCTGCAGACAATATTATCTTTGCTCTTTGCAACTCTTTCCAAATTCTAGGTTCCTCAGACACCAATAACATATCTTTTCTTTTCTATTCCAGTGCGCATTTACTCCATAACTTCAAAAATTAAACAGACTGGCTTTAACTTGACATGAATTTAATTTTAAATTTTGGATTTAAATGTTCAAACATAATACAGTGCAAAAGAAAGTAAATGCTGCTTGTTCTTGGTTCACTGCACTGGCCAATGCACTACCTAATTGACATATGATTTCCCACCCACACACAAAAGCAATCAGCCATCTGTAAATGTTCATGCAAAACCTACTTCCCCAGGACTATCTTGTGTGACATAGAATAGATATTAATACATATGCTTGTGAACTGGCAAGTCTGCAAGGTTGGTTCTTATCCAATGAATACCTGATGTTGAGATGGTGCTTAATATTTTATTATGAAATCTTCTGCACATATAAAGGATATGAGGTGAGCAGCAGCATATTAATTATATATATGAATGTGATTTATCAAATTTTAAATTACAATTAAACTGTACGGTATTTATCACATTGAACCACAGCACCAGGAGAACTCTTACATTTTTATAAAAGATTAGACCAGGTGCGGACCCATTGGGCCTGTCCCCCAAGGAATATTCCACCACTAACCCGTAGCTCCCAACTGCGCAGGCGTGGCTGAGGGGTTCCCGTTGTGATGCCAAAGATACCTGTTGTGACGCGAGTCATGGCAACTCCACCCCCCCCCCCCCCAACTGCGCCTCACCATCCCCTTTACCGTATATCTTTTCCTGCATCTCACTTTTACCATTCTTTTCAAATCATATTGTTTCAGTCAACTGGCAAAGCTGATCATTTGAAGTATAAACACATATTTCTTGGGATCGAACAAAAAGGAGAGCATCGAAAATATTTTTGAAACAAATAGGAATTTTTCAGCATTTATGAAATTATTCTGAAGTATTGTTACAAATCCAACACCAATAGCATGGTGAATCACTAATCACAATTTTAGTCAGTGGAATTATTTTGTTGCATAACCCCTTTAAACTCTCCCAACATATTTAATTGGATGCATCTGTGGATGTCTATAGAACTATCTGAAATTCTCTTGTTCATTTTATAATCTGATTGAAAAACTTATGAAATGAACTGCAAACCGTTTGCCAAGAAAGTGGCTCACATGTTGCTGAAAAACTCAGCCTTCCTTGATCAGCTATTGTTTCTTCCTTGAGTACATTGATTTAGCGATTATTTCTGGGTGGGATCTCGTTAATCCCAAAATTGGATTGGACATTTCCAATTTAGTTCACATTAGTTCATCTGACTTTTTGTCAGCATCTCAATCTATAAAGTGTTGAAAGTAAAGTCATGCTATGTGTATTTCCAACCATATTCAATAACCATTATGGAACAGTCTCACTCTATCGAGGACCGTGTTTTTTTAAACCATTTTTAAAAGGAGATGCTGCTCACTTCAGAGGACTTGATTTGGCAGCTTCATGCCTGGTTTAAGCATCTTCGAAAGTCCTCGGTGTATAAAACTGATAGTAAGAGTGAAAACTAACTAAAGGTGTTTTATCCAGCATCTACTTGTAGAGGTACTCACTTAATTGATACCGTAATTGTAGCACTCCATTAGGAGGTGTTGGAATGGGCATGGGATGCCACTCAAGGTGGATTGGAGACCCTGAATCTGGACACACACAACATGTCCATCTGCAGAGAGCCTTCCCCTGGGGAGTCTTCAGAGATAATATCCAACCTGAATCTCTCTGATGTGCTCTGCCGAGGCCATCACTGAGATATGTTATATTCTGTGAAGTGTCACATTCTCGTGCTTGGACAACTCTTTTCATGGAGGTTCAGGTTACGTTGATTCTGAATTCCCTGGCCACAGGATCATTTTAAGTGGCCAGAACCATTGTCAGCAACATCCCCCAATTTGTAGGTCATTGCAGCTCTAGAGGGGTCATTGATGCCCTATATTCTCCAACAGGTAATTTCACTGACTTTGATTTTAACGAAAGAACGTTGAACCTTGAGCAATGGGATTTGCCGGCATTCCCACAAATGCAGTTTGACATTATTATCCTGGAGCTTTGTTCACTACAATTGGATGAGTTTACAACAACATTGCACTTTCAAGCATCAGTAACCATTTTGCCCAATGGTCTCTCATCTGTTTCTTTGAGAACTGGTAAAATGAAGCAGTTGCTTGGTCTTAGACAATAGACAATAATCTTAATATGAAATATTGCTCGCATTTCACATCTTATCCTGGGAGTCCTTCCTTCACAGGTTACCATTACGATACGATATGATAAACGTTATTCATCCCGGAGGGAAATTGGTCTGCTGACAGTAACAACACACAAGGCACACAAAAACTTGAAATTAGAAGTGTAAACAAAAAGAAAAGACAATCGATTGTTGGCTGGCTGCCGTGTACACAAGGTCTTCACTGGATCAAATGAACAAACAAACAAACAAACGCAGACTTATTCCCTGGGCAGAGGATTCTAAACTAGAGTGCCCCCCCCCCTCCCCCACACCGGGTCCCCCTTTGTTTTCCCACTGTCCTCCATGGTCTTCACGGTGTTCCCTCCATGCCAGGTCCCCATTGTCTCCCTCTCTCCCCTCACGCTCATCGACCACGAGGCCCCACCGCCACCGAGGCTCCCGCCACCGCCGAGGCGCACGTTATCGTGAGGCCCCTGCTGCCGCCGCCGAGTCTCCCACTGCCGAGTCTTACAATTATAGGTATTGTAATTACCTAATTTATGTAGATCAATGATTATATTACTGACCTGATCCATGCCGGTTTTCACAATGCCATCTTGTGGTATGCAGTTAGCTGGGCAAGGCAGTCAGTTTTGATAAGGATTTAAAACGACACGGGGGCTTTCGTGTGGTCTCTAACTTTTATATGGATATTCAAGAACTTTATATGAAGTTAAACGATTTGTTGTTTCACTGCTTCATACATGACCCAGCAGTGCGACCCGTTGTTCGGCCTGCACATCGCATTCCCATTTCTATGCGGGGATCGGGTCAAGGCTGAATTAAACAGAATGCAAGCATTGGGGTTATCACACTTGTTCCGGAACCAACCGATTGAGAATCCTCGATGGTAGCTACCACCAAAAAGAACAAATAAGAGATTCGTATATGCATCAACCCCAGAGACCTGAACATTGCCCTGAAAAGACCACTTCACCCCATGTGCAAGTAAAGCGACGATATTCTCTGTGCTAGATGCTAAGAACTCTTTCTGGCAAATTCTCCCTGGATCACAAATCATCAATGCTTACCACCTTCAGCACTTCTTTCGGCCGCTACAGGTTCCTACGAATGCCATTCGGAATCAATTATGCCAGTGAGGTATTCCAACGCATATGGAACAAATCTTCGATGGACACCACTGCGTGATCATCGTCAATGACATTATCGTTGAGGGCAGGGACATGAAAGAGCACAACGACAACTTAAGAAAGGTGCTCGTACGTGCCAGGGAGATGCACTTGAAACTTAATCCTCACAAGTGTAAGTTCCGCATCAACCAGGTGAGCTATGTGGAACATATTTTTACAAGTGACGGCCTCAAAGCTGATCCATCAGCGAAATGATGCGCCAGCAGATGTCACCGTCCTGCAGAGATTTCTGGGCATGGTCAACTACCTTGGGAAATTCATTCCAAATTTCAGTGAACTCTTGGCTCCCCTACGGCAACTTACTCATACAGACACTGCCTGGACATGGCACGAGCAGCAGCAACGTGCTTTTGACACACTCAGACAACAGATGTTGTGTCCTCCTAATTTGTCCTATTCGATGTCAATCAGCCTGTCATGCTTACCTGCGACGCTTCGCAGTATGGCCTCAGCGCCGCATGCCTGCAGGGAGAAAAGCCTGTCGCCTACGCTTCCAGGACAATGATGGACACTGAGACTAGATACGCACAGATCGAAAAGGATTTGCTGGCAGTGGTCTTTGCATGTGCCAAGTTCAACGACTACATCTTTGGCAAACTGGTAACCTTTGAAACCGATCACCAGACTCTGGTAACCATCCTAAACAAGCCCATACACGTGGCTCCGGCTAGACTGCAAAGGATGACGCTAAGACTCCAGAAGTATGACATTACTCTTGTTTACAAACACGGAAAACACATGTACCTGGCCGACATTCTGTCTCGGGCTCCAAGGAAAACACTGCCAACACACAACTGAGAAGAACACTTTCGATGTCATGGTGGTTGATGACATTCATCCATCTCGTCTGGAAGACCCTGGTAACACACACAGCAGAAGACACCACTCTGCAGACACTCACCTCAATCATTAAACATGGATGGCCCAGCAAGCAGCACATGCTTCCTCCCACTATTTGGCCCTACTTTCCCGTTAGAGACAAACTAACCATTGATAATGGGGTCATTAAGAAGGGCCACAAGGCAATGTCCCGGCCTCGCTCCAACAGGAGTAAACAGAGGACCTCCCGGTTCAGAAGCCACTGTGCAAAGAGCAAAGGGCATGTTTTTCTGGCCTTCAATGACAGATAATATACACCAGAGGGTGCAGTCTTGTGCTGTGTGCAACAGCATGAAGCCACACCAGCAGAGAGCACCGCTTCTGCTGCACCTCGTCCAAGACCTGCCTTGGTCTCTAGTGGCAACCGACATCTAAGATTGGCACGGTCATCAATACCTGGTCCTGGTGGACTCAGACTCCGGGTGGTATGAGATTGATTTGCTTCGCACTACCTCTGCAGCAGCAGTTATTCTGAAGCTAAGAAGACACTTCTCGGTCCACGTACCCTCATGTCCGACAATGCTGGGCAATTCACAAGCCAACGTTTTAAAGATTTCGCAAAACAGTGGGACTTTAAGCATATCACCAGTAGTCCAGAATATCCCCACTCGAATGGACTGGCAGAACGGGGTGTCCGCAGTCCAATACAAGTCCTAGAAAAATCCAACCGAGCTGGGCCGGATGTATTCTTGGATCTCCTCAATCTCCGTAATGTTCCACGAGACACAACACTCGGCTCTCCAGCACAATGCCTGATGTCCAGACAGACATGTACCAATCTTCCCATCTCAAAGCAACTGCTACAGCCACGCATATATGAGCCACATGTAGTTCAGGCTCAACTGCACCATAAAAGGCTGACACAAAAGGCATGCTACGATCGATCAAGCCGACCACTCAAACCATTGATGGAAGGACAGACCGTCAGGCTACAAACCTGGAAAGGATATGACCACATGGGCACGGTCAATAAGGCAAGCCAGGTGCCAAGATCCTATCTGGTTCAGTCAGAAGGAAGTTTCTACAGAAGGTACCGGAGACACATCCTACTGGTCAATGAGCTGGTGCCATCGCAACAAATCC